>CM028383.1:87609487-87659940 GCA_013146195.2 Codonopsis lanceolata
GGGACAAATCAATTCGAAAACACAAAACCGCATAAACTCAATCGCGTCGCATTTCGTATAAATCGGGTTCGACGACTTTTGACTTTAACAAGTCAACCACTAAATGACATCTCTAAAGTGTTTTAGTCTTAATGTGGTCTCTCATACACATTTAGAACTCTCTCACAACCAAACAAGCGATCAACAGAAGAAGAGATGCGAGCATTGCACGCAATTCAAGCTAGCAGGGAATCGGGATCTTCATCCTCCCCCCTTAAAAGAATTCGTCCGGAATTCTAGGCATATCTCAAACCAATGCTAGTCGTCACCTCAACATGGAATACCCAGACACCACTACGGTCTTACAATCTGATAAACACTCGATGCTCAAAACCATAAACCTAGACTAGGTCTCAAAGTCTACCATCACAATAACCAAACCGGGTATATGAGGATCAAACTACCGTGATCCCAAACTCGGGTTTCAAAACCTCTTAATAGGCACGACCACGTAAAACTCTTTAGATTGGAAATATTATTTCGTATTAAGTCGGCAAACATAATGAGGTACTAACCAATCTTGTACACAAACCCCAAAGTTTAAAAATATAAAGTTTAAGCATACCATAAACATTCGATTCACGAAACTATTTGTCCGGGGCATCATCAAGCGAAGGAACACAAACTTTACTCTTGAAAGTCGAAAATCCATCTTGGTTCATCGTGAACTCGTACTCCTTATCCCACACCGAACCCACGAGCCTAGACTCGGTCTCAGAGTCTACTATCTTACAAAATCAATCAAGGAGGCAAAAACCGAACTACCAAAAATCCCACATTCCACAAGTTCAAAATTTTTCAATAACCATAATACCAAGCACTTTAGGTTGAAAATATCTTGACTCATACTTGAGTCGCATAGCATTCACAAATTCCATGACTAATTAATTAAGCATGTGAATTCCAAATATATCCTCGGGCGTATTCAAAGACTTCATAAACATAAGTCTCGAAACTATTTGCTTGGAGCTACAACATGAAATATAAATACAAGAATTCTAAATCATGAGAGGTAAAGATAGGCGATAGAGCAATTCACAATTTAAGGAAGAGTGTTCCAAAACACACTTCTAAAAAATAAGTTAACATTCATGATTATGCAAGTCATGCTTCATAACTTCAAATCATAGACAATGCATATAAGGGCATCATGTGAAAATTATTCCATTTATTTTCTTTTCTTACGGTAAGAGGTTTAGTCAATTTCTAACACAGCACTACTACCAATCCTAGTCAAGCGAACCTCTTTTGATCACCAATTTAGGTGCCGGCTAAAATTGGATTTCAAAGCTTTTAGATTCTGGATGCGAAGGGTTATGAGAAAAATCTTAAGCATCCTTTACTACGGTCTCACATAATCATGCAACAGTGTAATCATGGCATATCCATAAGGCATGAGAATCAAGATTTTATCATGCTATACTTTAAACAACTTGCATTGCTTACTAATGCATATAAGCATGTTCATACTCAAATACAACTATTTCCGTTAGACATATTTATTACTCTTATAAACCATGTCTTTTCTCTTTAACAAAATGCATCTACCATGCATGTTCGCGTATAAAGATCATATATTAATTCTCCTTTAAAAATAACACACGCTATCTACAAGTTATTTCTATACTTCATAATCACAAATATATCTTACTCAAAATTTTAAATCATCAACGAAATGATAAAATTCATATCATTAACAAGATGTCGCATGTACACATGTATATCATGCAAATATGATATAAAATAACCAAGTATCATCATACATCTTCTCATATACTCCATGTAATTCCGCTATTCATATAATGCATAAAACTCATGTAACTCATAATCATGCATATCGGTTAATCAAGCGGCTAATATAGCGCATGAGACTTCGAAATTATTCGTACATGTTTATATCACAAAGCCGAGAAGAAGTACGCATAAGAATTCCCTCGTGATAATTTTTCTAAACAAGGGCAACTCTAACAAATAAAGGTTCGTATATTCACATACTACTTTAACAATACTTAGTAGTAACTCAAGAGTAAAGTATCATTCACTCTAGTACTCACCCGGCCAGAGTCAAAACTACCTGAAGTCATTTCATCACCTTAGTCAAAATCTCTGATTCGTTAAAACACACCACGAAATACTCTCGTGGCGGCAACGACACCCGATTAGTCGCGATTTAGCGGTTATGCTTACTCGTAATAACCGTAATCCATCTCAAAACCACTAAGTATCGTCGTGCAATTCAAGAAGGCGTCTATTAAGCATAAATCACACAACAAAGTACAATTATTTTCTTGTACACATATCTCTCATAGGGCATACAAATTTAACGCACCACTAGTATTTACCACTAGTAGCATTATCACATATTCAATATTCACATATGTATAACATCGCCATCCATATAGGCTTACATAACAGTATTACCTTCTTTACTTGATCATTGTCTAGACGAGTCAAAATTTCAACCAAAGCGCAAAATAAACCAATCCCATCTGGGACATCCTCCTCAATAATAACCATAAATCGAGGAAACAAAAATAATTAATTCTCAACACACAATGCAATGTATGTATCAATGCGTATGAGATCTTAGGTACGTGCACTCATACGCGATAATAGCAACCATAATATCAGGTATCTTGAATTACCTCCTATCAAGGTAGGTCTCAAAACTTCATGATGGCCGACCGCCTGCGCTACACCTCAAACCACTAGCTCGTCTATAACCATTTCACTAAGGGTCACTAGGCGCTTATTAAGCGCTCTTAAGTCATTAATCCTCAATTTAAGGCAATCCATTCTAATGTGATCACCACCATCGACTAAACACTTGTCTATATTGTTCCAACACCTACACTCGGTGTCTATTTCTCAAACGAAATTTATATAATAATTTATCACCTCTTCATCTATGATTTTAGGTGAAAACATTACTCCGCTTACTAGTCTACGGTTTGCCTACGGCTTCGGGAGGTACTAGCGTCCCTCTAACCACATCATCAACCTTAATATTCCACGAGGTCCTCTCTCGAGTGCGTTCATAATATTTAACTTTTTCTCATAAATACTGATCCACGACCTCTCGGAAATCCATGGTATCGGGATAAAGCGCACTTTTTGTAATACCCCATCCTTAATCCTTAACTCTTTCACAATTTATGGAGTCTTCCTAGTCTCATCCAGGTACTAAGTGTGCTACTCCAATGCATTAACTACGTGATCTTCACTTAAATATTAATTACAATATCATCATATTTGCCACCAATTCTCCGGTGGACTCTCAATCATGGATATTACTAGTACCACCTTATACTTATCAACATTGGCATCTCTACTAGTGCTAACATCCATTCTAGTTCAAACATCTTAACATACTATAACTCTCGGCGTTAAGATATAACAAATCACACAAACCAAACCCCAGCCAAGGAACCTATCGTGAAAGCTAAATTTATAATCATAGCTCGATACCAAGCGTGACGACCCGACCGGATCTGTCGAAATCCCAAGGTCGTGCCGCCGAGAAAGCAAATAACAACAAACAAGTAGCAAATAATGGGTAGGGCCATACGGCGATACAGGCAACTCAAAACATGCGGAAGCAAAATATAACATAGCGGTGGCGCCAGAGCTAACAAGCTCAAACTAAAACAACCAAAGAGATAGTAAATCTCTCGGTCCAAAAATTCGACTTCGCGTCTTGTAACATTGGGCACGTAGAACAAACTCCATTATGCAATTCAATATAGAGCATAAAATAAACCAAGTCATCGGCGAAGCTACGGTAGGAACAACATTACACTAAGTCTAAGACTCTAGTCTAACAACTCAACGGCTAAAAACATGCTTGGAGTACAAACATAATATTTAACTAGCAATTTAACATGCTAACATAATCACCAATTAACCAAGCGCGACCAAAACCGATCGGTACCAACAACATAAGTACTAACATTTATAAGTACTAACAACGAGAAAACATATGGAATATAACCATAAATAAACATCGCCACGACTTCTACTTGTCGGCTACCAAAAGAATAAACTAAACAACATAATTACAAATAACACAATTCACATTTAGGTTGCTACCCACATGAAGTTTACATAACTTCATCTTTCCCAACGACCTCACCAAAAACAAATAAACTATCTAAGTAGCAACCTTGCCGGAGATAATACCGTCAACGCAATCTTCTTGATTTACTTGGATCCGCCGCTCGGCTCGGATCTAGGGAAAACAACCAACAAATAAAAGTAAGTCACAAAGACTTAGTAAGTTACTAACCGTAACTTCCTATCATGGCATAATGCTCAATCATAAATCACATCATGCTATCGTCATGAAATAACTTTATATAAAATCATGTTATGGCATCCATGCTCAACATTAATAAAACATGTTATCATTGTAGTATAACATCTCACTAAAATCCATGTCAAGACAATTATATGCTTAACGATCATAATTCTTGTTATTGATATAACATAGCCTTCGATACTATTCATGTCAAGGCATACAAACTTAACAATAATGATTAATACCTTTGGCATAAAACCACATTCCAATAATACTCATGTGATAGCATACATGCTTACAACATTAATCAATATGTTATCTATTAAGTATAACATGTAAGAAACCAAAACAAACATCATATCATATCCAATTCACCAAGCACGTTATTCACTTAAGCACTTGTGAAACAATTCATGTATAAGGGATATGATACCATTACCAAATTCCTCCGCGTGTCGCTCTGCAAAAAACACGTGCAAAACCTTTATGTGCCCTCGATATCCCTCTCGTAGATATCGGCGTCCCAAGACAGCGATCTCCGCCGAGTTCCATAGTTATCAAAGTCATGTGTATTACTACAACTAAGATAAACTACTTCCCCACCGTGGCCATCGATGGAGGGGTGTGTGCAAACCGACACGGCGATCCATCGCGATCACGAATCTCACAATCGTGAAGGCGATGTATCGTCCCACCAAAACTCAACCAAACCGACTCAATGGACTCAAAACCCAAGCACAAGTAATATATACTCATATGCTCAAAACAAGTAGGTAAACACTCTACTATCAAACTAGTCATGCAATTCATCCACAACTAGCATAAACATCACAACCGAGAATCATATAAGCTCATAATCAAGTGTGCTTCACACACTTCAAAACTTCTTGGAGGCTCGACCTCCATGAATTCTACCCAAAATTCCGTAGGACTTAAAATTATAGTTCCTAGGATTCATACTAACCCAAAGGTTAACTCCGTTGAGTTCAATCTAAGTTTTCGAAAATTCAAGGATTAGAAGCTTAGGCTTCATCAACCCCTATGTTCATAACTATCGCCCAAAACCACAATCCCAATGTTCAATATACTCATATAAACCCAACAAACTAATTAACAATGCAACTTAGAATAATTTAGCCATCTTGTGCATAATATCATCCAAGTCATCATACCAATCATAACGTTCAATTCATGATTTAAAATTCACCACATGGTTCAATATGTTCTATTAAGCTTGTAAAACATATTAATCAAGCTAACATCATTAGATTGCAAGCTAAAACCAAATTAGGGCAAATCACCCTCCAAGCATCTCAACCAAACCAATTTCAATACTCATGGCTAATCAACACAACTAAGTTCAATAAACTCCACTAAACATGTATAACATGCTAATTAGGCTTACCATCATCTTTAACAAGCCAAATACAATTTGGGGAAAATCCCCTTCCAAGCATCTTTGTCATCCAAGCTCAATACCCATAATCAATTCATATAGCAAAGTTTAATATACTCTATTAAGCATATAAAACACATTAATCAAGCTTTCATCATCAATTTGCAAGCTAAAACAAAATTAGGGCAAGGCACCCTCCAAGAATCTCAACCAAACCAACATCAATCTTCATGAAAAATCAACATAATCAAGTTCAATAGGCAATTTAGAACATGAATTTCACATAGACATGGTCTCACATAGGCCAATCAAGCTCTAACATAAACTTGAAATCCTAAGGTTCATACATTTCTAGAAACCCTAACAATGGCTTCCATTGACCCACATAGCACACATGGTTGATTCCCTAGGGTCAATGGAGCCTAAAAAGAAGAAGAAGAAAGGTAGAAACTTACCAAACTCAGCCCTAACAAATCTGAAAATTCGTGCCCTAGAGATGATGTCTTCTCTTCATCTCCTTCTTCAAGCTTGTAGGTAGAATGGGGAAGAAGAAGACTCTAGCAATGGACACCAAGCTTAAGCCCTTCAATCTCCCTAGAATCACCTTCTCAAGCTTCCTCTTTGGTTGGGTTGAAGTGCTTGAAGAAGAACAAGAGGGGAAACCGATTTTGTCTTGGCCGAACAAAGAGAAGAGTGCGGCTGAATTCTTCTAATATAAGGGGGATTAACTCACTAATTACCCCACTAATTAACCCCTAAATCTCCTAATATATGTTAGGACTAGTTTAGGTTAAGTAATTGGGTCAAAGTGTGGTTTAAAAATGGGTTTGAGAGGTCAAATTTCGGACAGCACATAAAAAGACAAAAAATCCCGACATTCTGCAAATAGGACCCTTGCGGTCGCTTAGGGCTTAAGTGATGCGACCGCATCAGTGTATTTTTCAGCATTCTAGGGTTTCTGCTTTCCTTGCTCGGTCCCGGACTCTCCCGCGTGCGTTCTCGAGTCCTTCCAAGCCAAAATTGGTCTACAATTCAACCTTAATGTCCTCCAAACTATAACCAAAGGAATCAAGTCTCAAAATCCAACAAAATGTGGCCAAGAACTCAGGCAGAACTCGCCCGAACGACGACCGGAAAAGTCAAACTGAAAAGGGTTTTCGCTAGAATCAAACTAGTATCCAAACCGACGATGCAACCATCATCTAACCAACATTCAAGGCATGTTAATGATGTTTTAAATGCCCTCTAACAATTATCCATGAAGTTACAACATAAAACATAAACCCGAGATTCAAAGCATCTCGCGAAAGAAAAGTGCATACATGCATCTCAAACGACGTCAACGATCATGCTATTGCCTCTAAACATATACGGGAGCTAAATGAACATGTTTATGATGATTATCAATGTATGAATTCATGCATAGAACAATCAAGCAACATTTTAGGGTTTTACACGGGGCAAAACCGACGCAAGACGTAACAACTTGCTATCTAAACGTCGAATGAAACCACAAACCGACGGGTAATAACCCATGATTGTAAACACTTATTAGGGCTACAAAATAGGCCTAAATGCCTCTCAGATGATGAACAACAGATAAGGGAGATAGGCTCCCGAAAGATGAGACATTCACCCGGCTCAATCTCAAACTACGCGAAAAGGAGAATTGTTATTCTCGAAGCGTCAAAACTTCACGAGACTTATGGAATACATCCAATTAGAAGTCTAACACATCTAAACATGTTATTTAATCATCATGTAAAGATCTGGGACCAAATCGAGGTCAGAAACACAAAACCCGCATAAACTCTCAATCGCGTCGCATTTCGACTATCGTCGGGTTACGACTTTTGACTTTAACAAGTCAACCACTAAATGACATCTCCTAAAAGTGTTTTAGTCTTAATGTGGTCTCTCATACACATTTAGACTCTCTCACAACCAAACAAGCGATCAACCGAAGAAGAGATGCGAGCATTGCACGCAATTCAAGCTAACCGGGAATCGGGATCTTACAACGTGGTACTCTGCGATCCAATTGTTGATTCTTATGTTAGATTTATATCTGTTCAGTTCATTACCCTAGTTTTATACTTCATTGGCTACTCGGGCTGCGTATCGATTAGCGTGACAACTGATTATAGAACTTTGTCTAGTATAGTTTTTGTAGGACTTTACAGGTTCAGTGGAAGACTTCTTCACAAGCTTCACCGGAAGACCTGCTCCAGCTCTCAACGGCAGACCTGGTGTCCACCTGGTCTATAATGACGTGTCCTATCCTTCAACGATTTAATGGATCAATTTAAATTTATCTCATCATTGTTTGAATTTAAACTGAGACATTCCCTGACACATCAAGCCCGCCGAAAGCAGCTTTCCGAAAAGCATGAAGACTTTTCGCCCTGAACAGTGAAAGCAGGAAAAGCAGTCTCATGCGTAACAACTCTCGAATCGACACCCAGTTGCTAAACTTTTAGAAGATCTTAGAAATCATTCCACGCCTAGATATCGTGAAGGCGAAATTCTTGTTGACCCCATGCATTTAATGCATTTTACCTTACAGAGCTGCAACAGTCTTCTTCTTCTCCAACGGATCTTTTTGAAGTGCACCTACTATAAATGCTGCCATTGAAGACTGGAGAAACATCATCGAATACTTAAAAGATTGCTCTGAAACTTCATAACTCCAAGTCTTACTACTCAGTGCATTCAAGAGATCCTCAACAGATCTAGAAGTCCTCGTCAACAACAAGAAGCCGTGCATCAACATTTATTTCTCTTCTTCTTGTTGTTATTCATTCAATAACTATACATCTGCACGAATTAAATATCATGTGCTTACAGATATTTAATTCTTTAGACCCCAAACACAAGTCAATATTTTGTACACGATCCATTAGGAATATTCTTTGTAATAGATCTAGTGGAAAACATAGTGCACTATTTAAATCCAAGGTTGACTGCATTGGTGGTGGACGTAGCACTCTTTATAGTGTGAACCATCCCAAAATACTTATGTTATTTCTTTACTGTTTGAACTGTTTATTACTTTAGTTATCTTTATCCTTTATTCAGCAGAACTTAAGTAACTTGTTAAAGGTCTACCGATAGTCCTTATCGGCAGACTTGAAACGGCTACTTTGAAAGTCTTCCGCTACTTCAATCTTTTCAATAGATTGTAAGTATCATTCAAAGAACTTACTTAAAAGTTTTTAAGTGTACAATAAGCTATTCAACCCCACCCCCTTTCTAGCTTATTATTGTGCCCGTTAGGACCCACAATTGGTATCAGAGCCTTACTCTTTGAAAACAAGTTTTTCCGAGATTAAACTCTTGAGAGATACGATCAAATGGCACAAACACACTACATGTTGCCTACATCTAATGCTAACCACGTCCCAATATTGGACGAATGTCATTTTGATGTATGGAAGGATAAAGTTATGCGATTTATGAACTCTATTGACAACAGATTATGGAAGTGCGTTACTGCAGGTCAACATGTACCAATGAAGGCCAACCTTCTAGCCTCCATCGCTGGGAATCCTGCAGAAGTTCCTAAAGAAGAATCAGAATGGACCGAGGATGACAGAAAACCGGTTGAGCTTGACAGTAAAGCAATAAATATAATCACCAGCTCTCTAGACACAAGCACATACCAGCAAGTGATTCGATGTACAACTGCAAAAGAGATATGGGAAGCTCTTGTAGAATACTTGGAAGGAGACCAAGACACAAGAGATAACAGAAAATACACATACATCTAGCAGTTTGATTCCTTAAAAAAGGATCCAAAGGAAACCTTGAGACAAGCATACAATCGCTTCAGTGAGGTAATAAATAGCTGCTTTTCTCTTGGTAAAACGTATGACAAAAAGGAAATGAACATGAGGTTTCTAGGCTCTCTAGGTAACTTATGGCATGTTAAGACCACGGCTATGAAAGAATCTAAAAACTTAAACGAGATGACTCTCCGTAGTCTCTACGCAAGTTTGAAGGTTTATGAGCTAGAAGTAAATCAAGCTCTAGAGCAAGACAAACAGTTCAGAACTGTGTCTTTGCCAGCCATGGTCCAAGAAGAAACCACTGTTGACAACAAACCTTCCACTTCCTCCTGTGAAAATGATTTTCTTTCAGATGAACAATTTGCTATGTTTGTAAAACATTTTCAAAAATTTGCAAAATATGGAAGGAAGAACACACACCAACAACCTTTTAAGAAGAATGGTGAAAGCTCATCCAAGGAAGAGCTTGTGTGTTACAATTGTAGAAAACCTGGTCATTTTGCGTCCTAATGTCCTAAGCCAAAATTTGAAGCATACCGAAAACCCTCTTATATAAAATTTCAAAAACAAAAGGGTATGTTGGCTGAAGACATAGAAGACAAACAGGTTGCTACATGGTTTGAGACTGATTCAGAAGAGGAAGAGGATGATTGTGAGCAAGCTAACATATGCTTAATAGCTCATGATTCAGGTCCTACCTATGACTCTGAAAATGAAGTCGAAGTTTCACCCAGTCCCTTCGATAAAAGTGAGACCAACAGTGAGAACTTCAGTAAGGAAGAACTTCTCAAGGATAATCAAGATATGCTTGAAGAATTTAATTCCTTTAGAGTAGCCTATGTTAAACTTGCCAAGAACTGTGAGAAACTTACTGCTAAGAAATCTCTGATGGCAGTTGAGATTCAAACTCTCAATAGCTGTCACCAAGAAAGTATCAAGCTCAAAGGAGAAAACAAATTCCTTTGTGATAAAATTGAATGTCTAACTGAGCACATCAAGGGACTTGACCTAGAGAAGATTGCCTTGCAAAAGACAATTGACTCCTGGAACAGCTCCAAAGATGCCTTTGAAGAAATTCTTTCAAGCCAAAAATCTAGCAATGATAAAACTGGCATAGGATATTTAGATGTGCCCCTTACGACATTCCCTTCAGTCACAGAAGAAGGCGAATCCTCCGAGACTGCTAATGATATGTCCTTCTCTAAACAGACATTTGGAAATATAGGGAAACAAGGCCTTGGCTATTCAAGTGTTCCTTATGTTTACTCTAAAGTTCAGAAAGGAAAAGCCAAGATGACTGACTCAAATGAGAAACCTAAAAAGGTAACGGTAGAGAAAGTAAAGTCTGCCGGCAACAACTCTTCTAAGGCAAAGTCTGTTGGCGGTAGACCCATTAAATCTCTACCGGTAACTATCAAGTTTGACTATGAAACAGGCAAGGCTCCTTTACCTGTTGAAAGTAAACTTAAAGGTATTCTACCGAATCCTCCAAAAAGGGTAATCAACAGACAAGCTAAAACTAAGTCTGGTGGTAACCTACCTAGGAAGATTCAAAAGAAACCAATTAAGTCTAACGTCAACAAGCAAGCTGAACCAATAATGAATGTCAAGAAAAAGGATATTCATAATCATTCTTCAGTAAAAGCCACTAACAGTTCTCTATGGAATTTCCACTTATGTCATTCTTGCAATTGTCTAGGCCATCTGGCCCCAGAATGCCTGCTAAGGTTCACTCCAAGATCTGAGAGACCTAGTTCTCTCAAGGTCAGACAGGTATGGGTTCCAAAAGGTTGCTAATCCTTAGGACCCAAAAGAAAATAAAGGGGACCTTGTTGCGTTAAATCTTTTTCAGGAATGCTTCATGGCTATAGAATCAGAAAACAAAGACACCTGGTACCTAGACAGTGGCTGCTCAAGACACATGACAGGAAACAGAAGTCTTCTTACAGATATAGCTGAAGCCAAAGGACCCACTGTTATTTTCGGAGACAATGCAAGAGGAAAAACAATTGGATATGACTCAATCACTAGAGGAAGTCTCTCCATCAACAAAGTTTCTCTAGTGAGTGGCTTAAAGCACAATCTTCTGAGCATATCCCAGTGCGACAAAGGATTACTATGCCAATTCAACTCCAACCGATTGCCTCATCAAAGACAGTGAATCTGCTCTACAATACTGACCGGCAATAGACAAGGAAACGTCTATGTCGTGGACTTAAATCTTCTAGGGAGATTCTCAAACCTTTGCCTAGTAGCTAACAATGTTCGTGACAACAGTTGGCTATGGCACAAGCGTCTCAGTCACCTCAACTTCAAGCACCTCTCCAAGCTCTCCAAAAATGGGCTTGTCAAAGGTCTACCTACGGTGTCTACTGACCATGACAGAAGTTGTAAAGCTTGCCAACTGGGAAAACTTTCTAAGTCTTCCTTCAAAAGAAAGTATGTCTTGTCAACAAACAGACCTCTTCAACTTCTGCATATGGATCTCTTTGGACCAATCACAACGATCGGTATTTCGGGAGATAGGTATACACTTGTAGTAGTTGACGACTACTCCAGATTCACCTGGATTGAAACAATGACTTCAAAAGATGAGATGTATGATCTAGTCACCGCTCTCTTCAGAAGACTTCAAACTCAAAAGCTTGAAGACATTAGTGACATAAGATCAGACAATGGCACTGAATTCAAGAACAATGGTGTAGAAAAGTACTGCGATGACCACGGGATCGGCCACAACTTCTCTGCCGCCGGTATTCCTCAACAAAATGGTGTAGGCTGAGCGGAAGAAGAACACCGATTGAGCGGCAAGAACAATCTTGGCGAAGCTAAACTTAGAAGCGAGCCATCAACTCTACATGTTTTACCCAGAACAGATCCCTGGTACAAATACAACATCTACTTCCACTCCTCGTCAGAAAATGGCAACTGCAGACTCCTCGATGCAGCTCGCCACCCTTCACCGACACGAACTCTGCTTGGGTACCGGCTCAACTCTTGTTGACCCGAACCCATCTCTTACTGTTTTACCTAGCACCTCTGCAAATCACTCATCCTTCTTGTTCACCGAGAAAATGAAGGTTTTGAAGATCCTATCTCTTGAACCGATTTTGGTGAATCTCCTTCTCAACCTACTCAGGAATTCTTAAGGGAAGAACCCACCAGAAGTGATCTTCCTCCAACTATTATTGAAACAAGAGATCATCCTATTTCTCAAATCATTGGTGATCTCAACACAGGAGTTCGTACGAGAAATAAAGTTCGAGAAAAGACTATGTTTGCTTATGCATTCGTATCTGAACTCGAGCCAAAGAAGATTGATGAAGCTATCGAAGATCATAACTGGGTTGAAGCTATGAAAGAAGAGCTGAACCAGTTTGAAAGATGCAAGGTGTGGAGCTTAGTTCAAAGGCCGGCCCGATCATCCGGTTATCGGCACCAAATGGGTTTTCGAAACAAACGAGATGAAGATGGAAATGTCACGAAATAAAGCTAGGCGGTTGCTCAAGGCTGCAAGCGGGAAGAAGGCATTGACTTCGATGAAACTTTGCTCTGTAGCTAGACTAGAGGCAATTAGACTCTTTCTAGCCTATGCCTCGTTCATGGACTTCAAAGTGTATCAGATGGATGTAAAGAGTGCCTTTTTGAATGGTGATCTTCAAGAAACGGTATACGTGGAACAGCCTCCAGGATTTGTTATTCAAGACAAACTGGATCATGTCTACCGTCTAAAGAAAACTCTCTATGGCCTGAAGCAAGCTCCCAGAGCTAGGTATGAAACTCTATCCAAGTTCTTAATAGAACAAGGATTCGTGAGAGGAAGGATAGACACTGCTTTATTCATCCTCAAGCACAAAGGCCATTCTCTTACAAGTGCAATCTATGTGGGCGACATCATCTTTGGATCAACTAACCAAAGCATGTGTAAAAGATTCGAGAAGGCGATGCAAAACAAGTTCGAGATGAGCATGATGGGTGAACTTACCTACTTTCTAGGACTGTAGATTCAACAGACTTCCGACGGAATCTTCATCAGCCAAACCAAATATGCAAAGGATCTAATCAAGAAATTTGGTCTTGATTCAACCAAAGGATTCGAAACTCCAATGTCTACCGACTGCCATCTTGACAAAGATGAGAAGGGAAAGCAAGAGAACATGACCAAGTACCGAGGAATCATAGGTTCACTTCTTTACCTTCTTTGCTAGTAGACGACATTATGTTTCTTTGTTTGTGTTTGTGCAAGATTTCGAGCAGATCCAAAGGAATCACATTTGCTTCGCCAAAGCGTATCATCGAGATATGTTTCAAGAACAACAAATCTAGGCATATGGTATTCCAAGCACAACAAATTCGATCTAGTTGGATACTCGGATCTGCAGATTATGCGACTGCAAAAGTGAGCGGAAAGCACCAGTGGGACTTGTCAATTCCTTGGAAACAGACTTGTCTCATGGTCTTGCAAGAAACAAGGATCAGTTGCAAACTCAGCCACAGAAGCTTAATACATTACTGCAAGCAACTGTTGCTCTCAACTCCTATGGATGAAGCAACAACTAGTGGACTACAACATCAAGACTGCAAATTGTCCAATTATGTGTGACAACACATCAGCAATTTCAGTCTCCAAAAATCTAGTGATGCACTTAAAGACAAAGCACATTGATATTCGTTATCATTTCCTCAAAGATCATGTGGTGAAAGGTAACATCAGTCTGGAATATGTTCCAACTGAGCATCAATTGGCTGACATTCTCACAAAACCACTGGATGCCACCAGGTTTGCGTATTTAAGGAGAAATCTTGGTATGATTGATCCTACTACTTAATTTAAAAGTTTTATTAAATGTTTCTTTCATACCGGTAGACCTAGTTTTAGACTGACCGGAAGACGTAAGTTTCCCTTGAACGGAAGACTTAAAGGTTAGTCTCTTTACTTAGTCTATTTTTATTAAAGAGGTTTCTAAAAATAATAAAGGGGGTCAAGGATAAAATTTGGTACTTAGAAAATATCTTAAGTTCCCGTTCTTGCGCTAAAATTTTCTCGCCTTTAAATAGACCTTGAACCGCCTTTTGCAAAACTTTACGAAACCCCTTTGACAAAATATTTCTCTCTCTATTCATACTCTCTCTGTGCAACTGCTTTCATTATTCCCAAATCTTCTTGTTTCTTCTTCTCATCAAACATCAATGGTATGTTCTTCTCTATTCTACTACTTGAAACTTACTGATTACTGTTTTGCATTTCATTTCATAACCTAAATTGTTTTGGAATTCAAACGGTCACTTTCGAGTTTCTAACAGTTTTCGCCATTGTTGTTCTTAAAAACCTAGAAACTAACAGTCGTTTATATGCTTTCAATGTTTATTCTCATGGAAAACTTCTGTTATATATTTATCTGGTTTGGATACTCTAAACATTCTAGGGTTTCAAGTTTTCATTTCAAAAAATTCCAATAATCTCAGAAAACCTTGAAATTTCTGCTTGTTTAGTTCTTGAGGTGAAAAGCCCTAATTTTCAATTACATTTCTTTCAGGCAAATACATCTAAATCCAAGCGGGACAGCAAGAAAGTGCTTGACCCAGAAACTGACATTCCTCCATGTTTGGATGTCAACCTTCCGGGATATCCTACTTTTCCCGCCTCTCATGACGTCATCGTGGCCTTGGACCCAAAACTCTACATACAGGGATGTGCATCGACCTCAAATCGGTGCGATTGCAGTCAGGCAGTGAAGACATGAATGCATCTGGAATTCTTCCACTCTTCTGCCTCAACGACAAAGATTACAACATCTTTCTGGCAGAAGAATTTTATCAAAGGATGCTGATGAACAAGAACGCTCTACGAGGATGGATTAGAGGCCGTCCAATCTCCCTCACCGCCAAGACCATCTCCACCATCATTGGTGTGCACTTTGGTGGAGCTCTTGAATCGACCATTGCTGAGGCTATACATGCCTGGGAAGCAATGAGGGGAGTTGATACCTATAGAGAACCACAAGGGAAAATGTTAAGGAATCTCTTCCCACCGGACGTCTACTGCACAAGCCACCTTTTAGATAAGGGGCTTCTATTCAAAAGTGGTGCCCATGACATGTTCACGGCACAACAGATCAACCTGATCAGTGTCGTATTTCTTTAGAACCGTCTCAACTACGGTGCCATCATCTTCAACGAGCTGAAGCAGTGGGTAGTGAAAGTAAAGAACAACCCTACTTGCAAGCGCCCGTTCGTGAGGCTGATCAATGCCCTTCTTAGAGATGATGTAAAAGTCAACTCTTCCTTGAAGGAAGATGAACTGATAGTGGTGGCCAATGAGAAGCAACTAACCGCTTCGTTCTTCAACAAATACACAGAGTATGAGAACAAGCGAAGGATGCAGAACGGTCTTCCGCCAGTCACCCTTGACAAGGTTGCTAAGCCGCTACCGATCATTGTTACTCGCTTCAACATGGAAGCTTATGACGCGGCTAGCAAAACTTTCAAGAAGGCCTCTTCAAAATTTGATGAACAAGCTGCTACCACCATCCATCAACAGGCCAAAGATGCCGATGAGGCGAGCAGTCTTGAGAGCCGTAGAAGCCAAAGGCAAGAAGAAGACAAGGCTAGAAGATGCAGTGCCTACTGAAGAGGAGCAGGCAAGATGGATTCGAAAAGAGATGAAGGAAGGCCAAAAAGACAAGAGTCCAGCCAACCCAATTCCATCTCCTTTACCAGCCCAACCATCCTCAGCTCAGCCCTCCTCTCAAACTCACCAAACCTCTTCTTCCCAGCCCTCTACTCGAACCAAACGACCAACCTCTCCTAAACCAAAACGACGAAGGCTTCGCAAAACCTTCGAGGACCAGCCACCAGCAGACACTCCTGCCCCTACCGATGACAAAGCTAGATCTCCTATTCAGCCGCTAAGGAAGAAAAGGAGATCTACAAGCCAACTACAGCCTCTTCCGACGCTTGACCAACTACCGACGCCCAACCCTACCACTAGCCAACCATCTACCGCCACACCTACCCAACAACCTATTCCTCCTGAGTCATCTACTCAGAGGAATTTAGCACCTCCGGAGGAGCCTATCCCTCAGGAGGAGCCAGCCCGAACACCCACTCCTCCTCCTCCTTCACCCTTCAACTACTCACCTGACCCATCTACCCCTACCTCACCTCACTAATCCCAACCAACTTCAAAACCTCCCACAAAGCCGATAGACTCTGCTGCTGCCAAGTTCCTTTTTTGAACTTTCTTCAGTAGTAGAACTCTTCTCCCCTGACCAACAACCACCTCAACCTACCCTACGCAAACCCAAAAGTCTTTTCTATCCTGCCCCCTCTTATTGGTTCTCTACCGACCCCTTACCCAAACCCTCCCATCTCAGTGACAATTCTGACACTGATATGGAGCTTGATTCCCCTCCAACCCCATCTCCTCCTACACCTCAGACCATCTCATCCTCTACCAACACCTTACCCACCCAAGACTCTTCCTCTTTTGACTCCATCACTCCTCCACTCCAACAGCCTTTCCGGCATGCATCTCCTGAAGCAACTACCTCTGCCGGTACCGCTCCCTTTCACATTGGCCAGGCAACCTCTTCTTATCGGTAATGCCGAATTTGTCGAGGCCGGACGCCATATATGGCTGGCGCTCTCTAAAGCATAACTACACTGCCGAGATAGCCCTGCTTTGCGTCCAAAGCCAATGATCGCACTGCAGCTCTTCTACAACAGTTTCAAGAGGATGTCTGGACTCGCTTTGGATAGATACGACATGATTTCACGGACGCCAAGATCAATGTTGAAGCCCAAAGAGACGAATGTGTACGTATCTGCTCCTCCCTCTTCTACGAGCTTTTCCATGCCATCACTCTCCATCTCGGCAATGGCCGCCCTTCTGTTCTAGAGCTCAACAACCTAGCTCAAGACTCTGCTCACAATGTTATGAACGCCCATCGTGATCGTGATCTGGCCATCACGGAGGAGAAGTGATGACTGTATTTTATACGCAGTTATTGGGTATTATTCCGGCTTAAATTATGTTATTTCTCGAGGTTTTTGTTGTCTAATATGTGTTTTAGTGTTGTTTTATAGTTTCAGGGACTTTTGGAACAATTGTGCAAAATATATACATTTTATGCTGAATTTAAGAACTTCGGGGACCAAAGCGCAAAAATTTGTGAAACTTGAAGGAAAAAGCTGAAAATCAGAAATTCCAGCACAAAATCAGCCGCCTATTTTGAGAGTTCTAATTGTCTTGGGAAACGTGAAGTCCTAGTTTAATTCTTTTTAGTGTTTTAATTATAATGTATCTCATTTTCCTCCTTGTTGTAGGATTAATTAGGTATAAATAGATCCCCTTAGTTAGGAAAAAAGGGGAGAGAAGTTCTATATTATTTTTCTTTGTCTATGAAGAAAGATTATTCAAGAATGGTTCAAGGTTTTGTATTTTCAATTATGGAGAGCTAACTCCATAATCTAGGAATTGGAGGTAACTTGTATCGAATCTATTGTTTTATATTAATTCTTATTCATTTAATTCTTGTTGATTGTGGTGTTTATCAATCCCTCTATTATTTCGCTTTGAACAAATGAATGTAATCGCAAATAATAAAGGCCTAGAGGTGCGGATAACTGCATGACCAATGTGCATATGTCGCATAATCGGCTCACCATCACAATAAATTGGACCTATCGATGCACGAGAGTGATAAGTTTGGACCAGGTTCATACATGATCTATGTGACAGATAGATCATAATCTAGGTGACAGATAGATTATATGTTCTTGTGCTTAGGATTAGAATGGATGAATTTTGCGGGGATGGAGGCTGAACCAATTGTTCAACAGACTATATCTATCTTTTGTGAACGAACCCAAGGTATTGAATGATATTTTATTTAAATAAACAATAGATTAGATGCAAGTGAATCATAATTCCTAGTCAATTTACAAATCTTTGATTTATCTCATATTTATCATGCTTTGTTAGTTAGATTATTTTATTGCTTTCTAGTTAATTTAATTTATAAAAACAAAAAAAAACCCCATTAGTTATTAATTACTTTATTTTAATAGATTAGTTAAATTTACTATAATCAAATCCAAATCTCTGTGGTTCGACCCTTGCTTCCAATACTATTCTATAATAGTCTTGTCCACTTGCAAGGAAAAAGATTAAATAAAACATCGATCAAGAAGCAAATGAGATCAATCAACCGAATGCTGATGGAAGAGAACAGTCGTCTTCGTGAAGAACTCGACTACCGCTCTTGTTCCACCAGACCTCCTACTGATGCCGATGACGAACACGTACGTAGAATGGAAGAGCTAGAGAGAGAACGAAGGGAAAAGACCTTGGTAGATTTTTTTTATCTTTTCCTCCCTTTACCTTTGTATCTATTTTATCTTTCGAAAACTCTGTAATATGTAAACATCTTGTTTATAATATAGAAGATTAACTGATTTTCAAAATTGTCTTGTTTAAATTCTTGTTATTTCATTTTCTATATCTGCTCAGAATTTAAACACTCAGTTTAAATTTACATTTGAACTGTTTTTACCTACTGATCTGTGTGCTATTCTATGATTTCCTTATCCTTGTATGCACTTAGATTAGTCCTTACACTTGAGTGCTCTTCTGTTTGATAGAGGCATGTCTTCCGCTACTATATAAATCTCTAAAGACATGTTATTATCTATCACATAGTCGGTTATAGCCCTCATTTGTAGTAATGATGACTAGATATAAATAGGAGGAGATTGTTGATTCTTATGTTAGATTTATATCTGTTCAGTTCATTACCCTAGTTTTATACTTTAGTGGCTAATCGGGCTGCGTATCGATTAGCATGACAACTGTGTATAGAACTTTGCCTAGTATAGTTTTTGTAGGACTTTACAGGTTCAGCGGAAGACCTCTTCACAAGCTTCACCGAAGACCTCCAGCTTCAATCAGCAGCACTGTGTCCACTGGTCTATCATGACGTGTCCTATCCTTCAACGATTTAATGGATCAGTTTAAATTTATCTCATCACTGTTTGAATTTAAACTGAGACATTCCCTGACACATCAAGCCCGCCGAAAGCAGCTTTCCGAAAAGCATGAAGACTTTTCACTCTGAACAGTGAAAGCAGGAAAAGCAGATTTTCTCCTACTGTCTGTAACAACTCTCAGATCTGACACCCAGATTGCTAAACTTTTAGAAGATCTTAGAAATCATTCCCTGCCTTAGATATCTGTGAAGACGAAATTCCTGACTGACAGCCCCATGCATTTAATGCATTTTACCTTACAGAGCTGCAACAGTCTTCTTCTTCTCCAACGGATCTTTTTGAAGTGCACCTGCTATAAATGCTGCCATTGAAGACTGGAGAAACATCATCGAATACTTAAAAGATTGCTCTGAAACTTCATAACTCCAAGTCTTACTACTCAGTGCATTCAAGAGATCCTCAACAGATCTAGAAGTCCTCGTCAACAACAAGAAGCCGTGCATCAACATTTATTTCTCTTCTTCTTGTTGTTATTCATTCAATAACTATACCTCTGCACGAATTAAATATCATGTGCTTACAGATATTTAATTCCTTAGACCCCAAACACAAGTCAATATTTTGTACACGATCCATTAGGAATATTCTTTGTAATAGATCTAGTGGAAAACATAGTGCACTATTTAAATCCAAGGTTGACTGCCTTGGTGGTGGACGTAGCACTCTTTATAGTGTGAACCATCCCAAAATACTTGTGTTATTTTTTTACTGTTTGTCTACTGTTTGAACTGTTTATTACTTTAGTTATCTTTATCCTTTCTTCAGCAGAACTTAAGTAATTTGTTAAAGGTCTACCGATAGTCCTTATCGGCAGACTTGAAACGGCTACTTTGAAAGTCTTCCGCTACTTCAATCTTTTCAATAGATTGTAAGTATCATTCAAAGAACTTACTTAAAAGTTTTAAAGTGTACAATAAGCTATTCAACCCCACCCCCTTCTAGCTTATTATTGTGTCCGTTGGGACCCACACCAATTACGAGACGAACACGAATCTTGATATAAAAAAGAGCGCCACAATAGGGATGAATATCCTATTGATAAGTTCGGGTTTCGATTACTTAGCCTCTCACCAAATAATCGCAAGTTCAATGAAGAATAAGGAGGTTTTGAAAAATACTCAAAAACTATATTAATCAATAATCAGAAAGTTGTGTCCAAAACAAAAAGCCACAACCCTTATTTATATGAGTTGTGAATCCTAAATCTAAAAGTAAAAAATGAAAAGTCTAAGTAGAATCAACTTAGGAAACTACCTAAAATCCACTTAGGAAACTACTCAACTTACCTAATCTATGTAGGCAACAATTAGGTAAGTTACCTAATTTATTTAAGAAACATAAATCCTCCAAAATAAGGAAAATCTACAAATCCCGTTTTTTGTAAAGGCCTAATTTTTAAAGTTGCATTTTGGCCCCCCAAAGTCTTCCTTTAGGCCTTAAAAGCTTCCAAAGTTATTGTATGACATTAACGAACATTTCTCGAGTTTTCAAGTCATCATCCATGAAATATAAGGTTTCACAACGCATGTTTGAATTTGTAGAGTAGCCATTGTAATAACCTGAATCTCCAATAAATCCACGAATTAAGTTTGTATAGAACTCTTGAATCTTCCAATCATACTCTATGCATTTTAGAACCCTTGAACCTTGATCCATACTCATATGAACCCTCGAACCTTGATCTACATGCTTCCAATGCCTCTCCCTTGCTTGTGACAATCTTGGTTTTTTGTTGGTGGTCAGAATCATATCAACCATGTCACTCAATCCAATTGAAATACTTTCCGACCTCCAAATTTCATAAAATTTTACAAAAAACTACCTACTCCTTCCGTTCCATAATATATGTTGTTTTGGGAGAGATTTTTTGTTACATAATAGATGTCACTTTGCAAGTTTCAATAAATTCTTTTTCCTTTTTACCAATTCTATCCATATTTATTAACTCCGTAACTTGTATTTGACTATTTGGGCAAGAGTATCAAAAGACACTTCATTAATGTTTGAAGCAAAGTAAATGAAAACAATTTAGTCTTTACAATATATTTTCTTAGTCTGTGTAAAAAACTTCAAAACGACATATATTTTGGAACGGCGAGAATAACATATAACTTTGTGTCGTGTTCGAATCGATCTATCGTGTCAGGTTTCAAAATGACAAAGGATATGTCTATAGTAAGACTATATTACAGATCTTAATTTATAAAAGCGTTTTACGAACCTTAATTCGTAAGATATAACTTTACTCTTATAATTTAGGTCTCGTTTGGTGCAACGTTTTGAAAACATAGTTTTTTCAAAACGCAACATTTTCAAAACACAGTTTTATTTTTGTAAACACGTTAGGAAAACTATTTCAAAACACTATTTTTCATAAACAAAGTAGTTGTAAACACAACATGTTTTTGAAACGCTCCATATTTTTAAAACGCTGTATTAAAACACTTCAAAAAAAAAAAAAAAAACAACGTTTTAACCAAAACATTCCACCAAACAAATACTTAGTCGGTTACTCAGGTTAAAGAAATAAGTCTTGAGCTACGATATTGCGAGCTAGAGCTTGTGATATTACTATAAGTTTGAGTGTTAGTGCTATTAGATCAAATTTACTAAAAATTTTACACTATTAGATCAAATATGATATTTTCTAAATAATGATGTAGACATTCCAAATCACCACCAATTTAATTATCCAACGATTCTAACACTAAAGCTCGTATTTATATCACAAATAGGGGTGACAAAATGGGTGTTTTGGATCAATGGATAATAGACCATTATGAATAATAGCCTATTATCCATTGATCCAAAACACCTATTTTACCACCCCTAATCATAAACTCTAACTCGTAATATCATTTGTCAAAAGAAGTTTTACCAAAATTAATTTAGTCGGTTACTCAGGTGAAGGAAATAAGTCTTACCAAAATTACTTTACGTCCTAATCTTTTTTCGCCATCCCTTTGCCTAATTGATATGGGTATCTGTCGGTATGTAATGTACGTATGCGCTAGATTCATGCCCCACTTTCGTCTAAACTTACTATCCCCTTTCATTTCTCAACAGTATTAATATAAACATTTCTCTGTCCTTCTTTGTCCTTTCTTTCTCTCTCTTCACACTCTCTCTCTCTAGAGTGTCGGTGTCAGATCTTCAGGTTCTACTTTCCATCTCGATGCTACTGACGGTTACGTCAGATCTGCGAAACTTTACTCACACGCAAATCTAATCGATCCATCTCAATTTATATAAGGAACATTATATTTATATTCAATCGCCCATTGTTTTGTTAGGGTTTCAGTGGGAGCTATGCAATCTTTGATCAATCTATGAATGTTGGCGGAACTGTGGATTTGAGTAGAATTAGGGTTTTGTTGGAGAGGTTTATGAGGGATCTGGATAGGGTTTTTCTATGCCCATTTTTGAAGAATTTGAAGCGAAAAAGGTGGGACTGCTCTCTTGTCATCCGTAGTCGTTGTCGGTGGGGTAAATGCGGCTAATGTTACATTCGAAATCTATCTTCTGTTCTGTTCTGATTATCTAACAACTCAGGTAATCCTGTACCGGCGGTGGAGTGATTGATATTCTGTTTGTAAGAGATATCTTCTTATCAGCCGTGATAATGCAGCAAGATCACCGGAAAAAAGTGAGTATTATATACTTCCTATATTGAACTTTATTTTATGCTCGTCTGTTCTTGTTTGCTAATTGAGTAGTTAACAATCTTTTGATTGTCTGTTTGTTTGTGGGCGAGCATTGGATACGTCGGTCTATTTAATTAATTTGATTTCAAGGATGCTTTTTCATTTTGATTGTAATCAGATGGGATATGCCTTAATCTGTGATTTTAGGCTCATGAGTTCCGGGTAATAATCCCTTTTTTATGATCAGTTGTAAACATGTGCTCCGGTAGAAAAGTTGAAAGTTCCATTTTAGAAGTTATGATAGAAATCAGTATACTTGATTACCCTTTAGAATCATAATTTATTAGTATGAACCAGCCAATCTATAATAACCTCAATCTTCTCTTTTTTGAACCCAAGGGGTGGGAGAGATGTGAAGGGCACTCATGCAAATAATAATATTTCTTTACTCTTTTAAGTTCTCGTTTAATTTGTTTATTTTTTTATGTTTTGATGCTTTATTAAATAATTTTATATATAACTTGACATTTCACTGGACTATAAAATAAAATTTATGGATGAATGATAATCATTGAATAATTTGTTGTCCTATTTTGATTATTGAATTAATAAGATTAATCAATATTTTTGTTTAGGTGGATTCTAAGGGCATATCCAATGGTAAATTTTCTAAAAGGTTTTTTAATAGTTTTTTTGTGCCACATCAGTTGCTGTTAAGCTTGATATCCATTGTTGGGTCCCTATCTAATAGCTTAAGCTTTTAGATGAGTTGGTTACTTAACATGGTATCAGAGTTCTGGTTTGACAAGGTCGTGGGTTCGAAGCATCCCGCTTGCATTTGTTACTCGGAATATTGTGAGTGCATGTTGTCACTTTGTTTGGTTTGTCATGCCCTTGGTGAGGCATGTTTGTGTATCTCTCCACGTGTGGACGGATCACACGTGAGGGGGAGTGTTAAGCTTGATATCCATTGTTGGGTCCCTATCTAATAGCTTAAGCTTTTAGATGAGTTGGTTACTTAACAGTTGCCAAATCAAAAACAAAAAAAACTCATGTCTTCACAAACCTTTCTCCACAATGGTAGACTCATTCTACAGATACATCATTAATTAAACTAATTTCTTTTTCATTTTTTCCCTCCATTAACCCCTCCTTCTCTATCAACCACTCCTTCCTTATGAACTTAACATACTTGGATTGCAGAATTTAACTTCTTAAACTGATTTGCCAAGCACCTTTGTATGAAAAGTGACAAGTCCTTCATTTGGGAATTCCTCTTTTTTTTGGGTAAAGCCCAATTTTAGAGAAGTTTCTTTAGAGAAAAATGCTATAGACAAGGCCTTTAAGTTAATTGCAATTATTAGTTTTTTATGATGTTTTAAAATGTAACTTTAAATTTTTACAATTGCATATTTTCTATTTACCCTTTTTTTTCCCTTTATATTTTCAATTTCCCCTTTTTTTCTTGATGAAAGCTAGTTTCCAAAGTCGATCAGGACAAGTCAATTATGGTTCACTAATCATGATGCCAACAACGCTTCCCCCCGTCTGTTGTTGATGTTACAAACCTCATTTTTGGCCGGCTCAGTCTAGATTGTGAATCACCGTCACTTCAGGGTTTAGAATGTGGGTAAGATCCAAAGATAAAGAACTCAAATGATTGCAATGGGTATGGGCTTCAGCCAATCCAGATTGGTTTTGTGTATTTGCAACAAATGTCCATCTTCTATCAATACTTGAGTAGAAGACGATGACAACAAAGATCAGCACCTTGATCGGTCATTCTAGCTTGTAAACAAAAATAAAGAAGAAGGAGAAGAAGAGAGAAGTCGACTGAATTGTTGCGCAGCCCAAATCTGTTCGCACACACTGATATTGACAATAGGCGACATATATATACAAAATACCCTACCATCTAATTTACTAAAATACCCTTAATGTCTAACACTCCCCTTCAATTTGCCGGCATATATATTTATCATGCCCAGCTTGTTACAAATATAATCCACCCTTAACTTTGTCAAGCCTTTAGTCGATATCGGGTTGTTCTCCGCAAATGCGCACGTATGAGGTAGAGACAAGATTCTTGGATCTTTTCTCGAATGAAATGACAATCGACATCTATATGCTTAGTCCTTTCATGGAAAAGCTGGATTTGTAGAAATATGCATGGCTGCTTGATTATCACACCACAATCTCATAGGCAGAGGAACCTTAAACCCAATCTCTTCAATCAATTGTTGTATCCACATAAGTTCACAAGTTGTCAGAGCCATAGCGCGATACTCAGACTCTGCACTTGATCTCGCCACCACACTTTGTTTCTTACTTTTCCATGATACAAGATTTCCACCCACAAACACACAATATCCGTAGTTGACTTACTATCATCCAGGTGATCTCGCCAATCGATCGAGAATGCCTCTACCCGCATATGCCCATGATTCGCATACAATATTCCTCTACCCGGTGCTCCTTTCAAATATTTCACAATTCGAATCAATGCATTCTAGTGTGTAGTAGTAGGCTGCCATGAACCGACTCACTACACTCACCTGAAAAGCAATATCCGGACGAGTTACTACAAGATAATTCAACTTACCAACCAATGTCCCAGGTATCGCTTACGATCCTCGAACATCTCCCCTTCTCATACAAGTTTGACATTAGGATCCATTGGAGTGTCACACGGTTTCACTCCAAGCATTCCAACTTCCTTAAGTAAATCAAGGACATATTTTCTTTGACATAAGAAGATTCCTTTCTTGGACCGTATCACTTGATCCCAAGAAAGTACTTGAGTACCCAAGTCCTTTGTTTGAAATTTTGTTTGAAGACACGATTTGAGTGCTTCAATACCATGTGTATCACTACACGTGATCACAATATCATCTATATACAACAACCAAAACAATACAACCACGGCTAGTGCCGAAAGAACACGGTGTTATCACACGCACTCTCCTAATCCAAACTCTAGCACGACAAAGAAATACGCCAAACCAAGCCCGCGGAGACTGTTTCAACCCATACAACGGCGACTTTCGTGAATCGACATACTTTATTCACATACTCCCTCGAGCAACAAACCCTGAGGTTGCTCCATGTAAACCTCTTCCCCGCAAATCACCATGAAGGAATGCATTCTTGACATCCAACCGATACAAGTCCCGCTTATTAGAAGCGCCTAACGATATCGAAGAGCTAAGTAAGTGAGCTTAGCAACAGAGAAAAAGTATCAAGATAATCAACACCATACACTTGTGCGCATACCCCTTTGAACCAATCGAGCTTTTAACCGAGCAACGTGCCATCGATTCATTTTAACCACGCACACCCATTTACATCCAATAGCCTTCTTACCATCGGGAAGTGTTACCAAGTCCCAGTCTCATTAGCCTCAAGAGCTCCGATTTCCTCTTCCATAGCGGACTTCCAACCACTATGAGATAAAGCTTCAGAAACATTTTTAGGGGTGACAACAGAATCAAGGGAAACAACAAATGAACGAGAGGAATCTGACAGGTGAGCATATGAGACACAAGAGGTGATAGGATGAACACAAGTACGTGTACCTTTGCGGAGTGCTATAGGGAGATCAAGAGACGGATCTGATGACGTGGGAACCGGTATCGGAAGTGAATCTGTTGGAGCATCTGCAACGACTGGTTCTTGGGTTGAAGCAGGAGTGCGCCGAGTATACACTTGAGTTATAGTTATAGAGGACGAGAACCAACACCAACACCAACCTCGATTATGGGGACGAACCAAAGTATAGGTGAGAAAATCATCGGGAGAGACAAACTCGAGGCAGCGAAGCGGATGACCGACCAAAATACTGCTAGACTCAAAGAAAGTGACATCGGCGGACACTAAGTGCTAAGGCCGAATCCGGAGAATAACAACGATACCCTTTCGAGTTCTAGAGTATCCAAGAAAGACACACTTAAGAGCTCTTTGGTCTAACTTACCAACCTGTGGCCGAACATCTTGGACAAAACAAGTGCAACCAAACACTTTAGGAGAAACTGGAAACAACGACTGCGAAGGACGAAGAACAGAATATGGTATGTCACCTTTAAGAACAGACGATGGAAGACGATTAATGAGAAAGGCAGCAGTGTGAACAGCATCAGCCCAAAAAGACTTGGGAACATTCATCTCAAACATCAATGCCCTAGCAACTTCCAACAGATGGCGATTCTTGCGTTCAGCTACACCATTTTGTTGTGGGGTGACAATACATGAAGATTGATGAATGATTCCATTCTGAGACATATAAGAGGAGAAAATACTAGAAAAATATTCCTTAGCATTATCACTACGAAGATTTTGAACCAAACAATTGAAATGAGTTTTAATTTCAGCACAAAAAGAACAAAATAACTGAAACAACTCATCTCTAGATTTCATTAAATAAAGCCAAGTACTTCTGGAATAATCATCGACAAAAGTAACAAAATATCGTACCGATTTGGAAGGCACATTACAAGGACCCCAAACATCGGTATGAACTAACTCAAATAGGGATGCAGCCCGTTTATTAACTCTAGGAGGATACGACACACGATGGTGTTTAGCAAACTCACACGACTCACAAGGTAAACTAGAGATAGATCCTACTTCTGGACACAATTTCTTAAGGACAGACAATGACGGATGACCATAACGACAGTGTAGCTGGAGAGGAGACAAAGTACTTTGACACGTAACCGATGCAACAGTAGAAGAGTGAGCAGCAACAACTTCATCGAGCAGGTACAATCCATCAGTTTCACTTCCTTTACCAATAATCTCCCAAGTCCTCAGATCCTGAAAAAGACAATAACCAGGAAAGAAAGAAACACAACAATTTAAGGACTTTGTGAGTTTACTAACGGATATCAGATTATGAGGAAATTTGGGCAAGTATAACACAGATGTCAATGATAAAGAAGCAACAGTAGTACTACCACTACCCAAGACTTTGGAAGAAGATCCATCGAAGTAGCGATCGTAAACTTATTTGACGACTCATAAGTAGATAACATACTTGAATCTCTAGTCGTATGGTCGTAGCCCAGAGTCAGTTACCGGTGCCCAGCCACCGAAGACAAAAGACATGTTATGGGTTTACCCGACTTGGCTAAAGTTGCTTTGGAAGAGGAGGAAGGCCGCCGAGATTGCTTGAGACATCATCGCTTGTGAAAATCGCAAACTCCTCGTCATTCATAACAACATTATGAGTCTCCTGCTGACAAATTTGCTCGGATTTTAGTATGAGCGAATCGACTGCTTTTGCCGATACTCCATCTGTTCTTGAGTGAGAGGCTTAGGACACCGGTTTTTGAAATGACCTTGGTCTCCACAATTGTAACATACTTTAGGTCCTCAGGACGACCTCAGGACCTCTACCACCACGAGTTCCACCTCGAAACCACCACGGCCTCCATCTCTACCTCCACGATAGCCATTCCCTTGTGAAACCAATGCTGATTTTTCGATACCTCCACGTGTGATGACTCACCATTTCTTGCGTCAGCCTATCAAAGGCATCGAGACAAGGTACCCAAATCTTTATTTGACAATAAGCGAGACCGAACCACATCATACTCTTTCTCCATCCCGATAGCGGCTAAACATCAACATCTTTTCACGTTGAGCTTTCTCTCCTCAACATCATCGAAATAGGCATAGCGGCGGTGAAATCCTCGCTCATACGCATGAAATCATAATAATAATCCATAAGACTCGTCCTTTCTCGACTAGAGGCGATGAACTTCTGTGACAGGTTATACAACCTATTCAAGTTACTTGCTCGAGAGAACCATTTATGCAAGAGTGTCCACAGATCCTTAATTTTTGCGGTGTTGCATAAACAGTATAATTTTCCTACCGATACAATTCACAATTTTCGGAAACAACACTTTGTCATCATCGACCACACCTTAGCCACCTTTGCATCGAAGAGGACAATCTTGACAAGATGTCCTTCTTTTCAGTAAACCACCCATGTTCACTTTGAACTAAATATCGCCACTCCGCAAAATTAGACCCATCGGCTTCCAAGATAATGTCAATCAATCTATTTTGGTTAGAAACAATTGTCATTATCGGTCAAGACCGGTCGTCGGCCATAAAGAAAGGAGAATTTCGGAACTATCAAGCAAGTATGAACAACAACAACAAAAGGAATCAAACGAAGGCGACAGCCCAAGCCGACTCTTCGAAATAGCCTGAATAACACGCGGCGATCCTTCTTCGTCAGAATCTTCACGTATTAGCCGGAATCATCAACTAACACTTTGAAACCTCCTGAGACACAAATCCGACACCTACACGATCCTATTCGATTGCTAGGGTTCCTATTCGATCACAGCGCCACCACTCGGCGTGACGCCGAAAATCAACAAGTCGGCTGACGAACTCCACAGATGTGGTCGCCCTCCTATTCTGAGTCAACCCCTGTCTCGGAATCTACCAACCGAGCTCTGATACCATGTAAACAAAAATAAAGAAGAAGGAGAAGAAGAGAGAAGTCGGCTGAATTGTTGCGCAGCCCAAATCTGTTCGCACACACTGATATTAACAATAGGCGACATATATATACAAAATACCCTACCATCTAATTTACTAAAATACCCTTAATGTCTAACATAGCTCAACTGGGTTCCGGAGTTGAGCACTCTCATTTCTCTATCATTCTCTCTCTTTTAGAAAAAAACCAGGGCTTAGGGTGATTGCCTCCAGCATCATCACCAGCAACATTTGTGACTGTTAAGCTCGAGCCAGGAATAACCATTTGAACCCAGATGTCGCGGTGGTAGATCTACAAATCTAAGAAACAGAGAGAGAGAGAGAGAGACAAAGAGAAAGGGTTCCGGGGGCGGGGAAGAAGGTAGGAATGAGATAACATAAATAATTTGGTGGTGTATCAACGGAGATGGAGACGTAGACGAAGACCTTGTCTTTAATTGATGGTGAATGGTGGCAGTGGTTGTGGATGTGTCGAGCACCGGGCATGGTAGTGACTTTAATTGATAGTATAACTGAAAACAGGAAAAATTGAAAAAAAGGGACCGGTAAAAAAAGAGAAGTTAATTTTAATAACCTTATTAGAGATCAAATGTGGTTCCCATTTTAAAGATTGCGTTGAAATTTTTATTTTTTAGAGGGCAAGTCCAAATGATACAATTTTTTTATAGGTAAAATTAGTATAAAAAAAAAACAAGTGCCATTTTTTTGATAAGTAAAATTAATATAAAAAAAGCGCCAAATAGGTGGCGCAACCTATGTATATCGGGAGTATTCAAAAAAGCCTCACTATCTAATAGCAATATTACCCACAAATTCAACAAATGGATTGCCACCTTGTGTAACCACCTCATTACACCTAAAGAATAAAGTCTGTATGATCAACTCTTTAAGCCTCTCGACACTCCCCTTCATTGTCAAACCCTCAATAGTTTCTTTCCAACCAAATAATCCAACACGACCACCGGAGCTACTTCACAAAAACAATTTTTCCTTTTGCGCTTATATATGAGGACCAACTAAGCAATAACTCCTTGACCGATCTAGGCATAACCCATGACAGCTGGAACAAATTCAGCACGAAATCTCATAAAATCCTCGCTACAAGGCGGTGAAGGGTAAGTCCAAATGATTCACTTCACCTTATTCTCATGGCATGTGCCTAATTGTGTTATATTAAGTGCTCGTTTGTTGCAGCTTATTTGGAGTGACTTTTGGCTTTTGGCTTTTAAAAAGTCATATTTAAAGTGTTTGTTTCAGTTTATAAGCCAAAAGCCAATAAGTAAGGTACAACATCTTTTATGCATTGAAAAGCCAAAAGCCAAAAAGCTAAAATTTTAAACTTTTTTGGTTTTTTTTTAACATGAAGACAAGTATTCATTAATAAATATTTGATTGTCTTCATTTCATCTTTTTATGAAATATACATAAAAATATGAATACTAATTTTCAAGTTTTTTTTTAACAAATAATTATAACGACTCATAAGCAGCTTTTTAACAGCTGTAACAAACAGTCTATCATGCAATCAGCCAAAAGTCATTCAGCTACCAGCTTAAGCTATCAGCCATAAGTCATAAGCCATCAGCCACAACAAACGAGCCCTAAGCCACATTAGTTAAGGCTAAGTATGGGTTACCTTGGGAGTAAAATAGTCATTTTGCCTTGATGTTTTATCTAAACATTCTTCCGGTTTGTTTATCTTTTTTGCATTATATTTGAATAATATCCTCTTCGAGCACATTCGATGCCGGCTCTCGTAATTATATTTTAAATTCAATTTATATACTTAGTATGCTTGTCTTTGCTGATAATACTACAAGTGGGCACACTGTGTTTGTGAAAATGCACGCGTGCTAATAGATGTCAGTTACTTTGGAAGCCGGAAAGGTTTTTCCTTTTATATAAAGTAGCAGCATTCCTTTTATTTTGAATTGTTTCTTTGTTCTTATTTGTGGTGACTTATTTTTTTTATTATACCTTGACTGTTATGAAATGTCAGTTGCACTTAAAGAGCATGAACCCTGGTTTTTTATAATCGCCAAATTCATTTGCAAGAGCAAGAGGTTTGACATATTATGGTCTGTGTCAGTGCCAAGAGTTAAACATGAGTGTCACTACAATTGCCAGCAGGCCAAAGTAGAAAATCAAAGTTTCACTTTCTACTAAAGAGGGAGAAAGGGAGGCACCATTTTTGGCTGGCGTAAGCCTTCTAAATATTTTGAAAACCAAAAATATGATACAAACAAACACAAATACAACTACAATATCTTAAAATAGCAATTCAACTGCATAACCAATAAAATATGGTATTCAATATGTAAAATATCAAATACACCAATTTAATATACATATATTCTAAAGAAACATTAAGAATGTGAAATTACAAGTTGATATCTTGAAAGGCTCTAATTTCTTGAAAAATTGCTAGCTCTATGTAAACATAGTTCAAACCAATTTGATGCTCACACCAACAATTCATAAATCATAATCTCTAAAATTTAAACAACAAACAATGAAATGAAATTATCACACCTATTTGAAATCAACCCAAATTGGGGATAAACCAAATTAGTGGATACCAAAATAAGCATATAAATTTATCAACTAATGTTCAACTTTGTCATGGACATCATGGTATCTGAATCATGCTAACATTACCCACAAATCATCCAGAAATCAACTAAATTCTTTGGGTGCAACTGAATTTGGGAGCAGAGTGGATAAATTGGATTCTTCTGGTTGATGTTTTTTGGGAGCAATTGAATTCTTTGTCTCAACAGATTGTCTGTATAATGCATATGCTGACATGCGAGTAATTTGACTTGGCTTCCTGTGTCGCAGAACTCCCCGGAGATGGACTTCTTCTCGGAGTATGGTGATGGCAGTAGATTCAAAATTCAGGAAGTTGTTGGAAAAGGAAGCTATGGCGTCGTTTGTTCAGCCATTGACACCCATACTGGTGAAAAAGTGGCAATAAAAAAAATACATGATATTTTTGAACATATCTCTGATGCTGCTCGAATTCTACGTGAGATTAAGCTTCTTAGGCTTCTGCGCCATCCTGATATTGTGGAAATTAAGCATATTATGCTTCCACCATCTCGAAGAGAATTCAGGGATATATATGTTGTTTTTGAGCTCATGGAGTCGGATCTTCATCAAGTCATCAAAGCTAATGATGACCTGACACGGGAGCACTATCAGTTTTTTCTTTACCAATTACTGCGTGCCCTCAAGTATATTCACTCAGGTAACAGTCAGAATTATTTGCTTTGCCATTCTGCCTGAAAAAGAAGCTATTATTCTGTATTTCACAAGATGTTAAGTTTAATTGCACTTGACTACCCTGTGGTTTTTCTTACTGCCAAACTTGGGGGTTTCGTGTTTCAGTTTTTGTACATTCACTACATTGGGGACTAAGGTTGCATATTTTTTGCAATTGATAGTCAAAAAGGGGTTTCTGATATGTTTTGGATTGAAAGTCTTCATGTGCATGTGCATGCATTTTTACGAGGTTGTAATAGTCTTTTAACATTATCAGTATTTTCATCATCATGAAGAACATGTCAAGCTCATGAATTTAAATGAATATACCAACCACGAAAACAACCCCACTAAATTGCATGTGGATGACACATGATGACTTTCTGACCAAAAGTTAATGGAAACCCCCTTTTGACCGTCAATTACAACAAAAATACAACCTTAGACCCTTATGTGCAAAAATTGAAACCACAGTCCCCCAACAATAGTAAGCCAACAACAGGCAGTAAAATGCAATTTACCTCAAGAAATTATGTAGTCATATACACTAGTCATTTTGAGGTGGCCTCCTATCCTTTGCCGGTGCCAAATTCGGTTCATATTTTACACGCCAAAATTGAAAATGGTCGCACTCCTTTTATGTGGAAAAGTGGCTCTGTTATTTTGTTAAGATATTTTCTGCTCATTCATAAACCAAATTAGTCTGGTGGTTGCATGCCACAATTTCAATGATCTGATTGTTGCTATCCTTTTGCAGCCAATGTTTACCATCGAGATTTAAAACCAAAAAATATATTGGCAAATGCAAATTGTAAACTCAAAATATGCGATTTTGGGTTGGCAAGAGTTGCGTTCAACGATACGCCTACCACAATATTTTGGACGGTATGTAATGAAGGATTTTATATGTGAATTTACAAATTTATTTTTTATGTACTTGTCAAAAAGAAAATATTATTTTTTTATGTATGTTTTGCGTATATGTTTAATATACTATAAGAGCCCATTGTAAATTTTTTGATGGTTTTCTTTCCCAGGATTATGTTGCTACAAGATGGTATAGGGCTCCGGAATTATGCGGCTCATTTTACTCTAAAGTAAGCCGCCTTAACTTCAGATTATTTGTGATTTCTGTAGATTTCAAAGTTGTAAAGTCAGATAATGTTGCATTTATGTGCTCATATGGGGGTGACACACTATAGCCATATATATTTTAATTCATGAAGAGCATCTAGAGCATTGTTCATAATTAGAATCTCACTACTTGCTCTAGAGACTTTTCACTGTTGTTAAAACAGGCTCTGCTAAAAGATATATAATACATGTATAGTATTAGCCAAGATCTAATGTCAAATCTCGTATTGATCTTTGGTTACGAATACTTGAATAATATTTTGCGGAGGGCTTGATATGTATTGTTTCCTTGATAAATTTTCTTCTTGCCTAAATTTCATATATCTTGGGAGGATAATGTATACAAACAATGGTGGTTAGTTGCTAGTGATATTGAGGAGTATATCTAAGGAAGACGGGAAGTATAATTATATGTAATGCTGTGTGTCAGAAGAGAAGTCCCCCAACTGGTGGTTATAGTGATAGAGGAGTATGTATCTTTTCTTCCCTTTTCGGGCGGTTGGCACAAAAATCAAGTCACAGTTGGTTGCCTCAAAATCTCTCCCTCACTCTCCCCATAATGGAAGTCTGCCAAATGGAAGTGTGATGCTTCTAATGTAATTAGTAAGCAGCCAATCAAGGATTCAGTTCTTATGGTTCACTTCCACCTAACATGACATCATTGCCCATTATGTCCATCACATGTCATGGAAAGCCGCTGCAATTGTCAGCACTCTTTAACCACTGGCAATATGATGAAGGAAAAGGAGTGGATGGAAAGGATGAGACATTACTGTTGGTGTTGGAGTTATGGCCGCCCTCGGTCCTCCTTGGTGGGCTGGATCGATCTATGTTACAAGGACTCGGGTGTGGGTACCTGTCCAACGACACTTGGAATCGGCTCAAAAAGATCCAAATATAGGGTATGGGTAGTTGGACATGGCGTATGGTTGTTTATTTTAGATCCCATGTACTATATACTTATGTGATAACACAGATTAGTTGAATATTTTGAAACTTAGGTTGTCTTTCTAAGAATAGTTGGCAGTTTATAGCTTGAATACATAAAAAACTCAGTGACTTGACTGAAACAGGAACTGGAATGTGCAGATTAGACCTTGAAGAGGCAATGCAGATTGCACATCATGCTTGGACCATGTCGGGCATTGGTGTGGCAAGTAAAATGAGGAGTCCTTGTACATAGATCGATATAGTAATAGAGAGTCAGAGATAAAAAGGCTTATTTATGATGGTTTCTTATCAAAGTCATTTATTTTCCTGTGGGTCAAAACTCTATAGAAACAATCATGCTTTTTGTATTGAGGTAACCTAGGCTTGCTGTTATTGCGCTCCTTAGGTGAGCTCCTCAGAGGTACTGCCTTGCATTGCACTTACTAGGTTTGAGATATGCAATTGACACCTAGGCGCGCCTCTAATAACTCTGATCTTCGTTGCATTACAAAGCATGTTAATGTGTCACTTTATTGGACTAATGGCAAGCAAAATACTCGCTAGCCCTAGTAACATTGAGGTTTCCGTAACATTCTTGGATCTTCTCGTAACTTGATCCTTTTCGCATTAATGCTATTTGGCCATATTCTAAATTTTCATATGAAGTATATACTAATTAACAAGTACAAATTTACAAAATACTCCCTCCATTCCAAAATAAATGACTTTCTAGAGATTTGCACACATATTAAGGAAGTTTATACAAAGACCGACTTCTTTTATAAAAAAAGCTTTTCATATTCTCAATGCATTAAAGTAGGGGGTTAGAAAACTCAAAGTTTTTAATGAAGGCATTGTTGGGGAAGTGGTTGAGGAGGTATCTCACAGAAAGGGAGGCCCTTTGGAGGAGATTGGTGGTGAGTATGGCTTGGGAGGTCATACGTGGTGTCCTGCGGAGGTTGTTTCTCCTTTTGGGGTGGGGGTGTGGAAGGGTATAAGAAAAGGGTGGAGTTCCCTTGAGAGGTTCCTTACCTACGAGGTGGGAACTGGGAAGTGGAGAGACTATTAGTTTTTGGGAAGATAGATGGTGTGGCGATACGAAGCTGAAGGTGGAATTTTCCGAGTTGTTTGAAGTTACTAGGGATAAGGACTGCTTGGTTAACTCGGTGTTGTTTAGGGAGGATGGAAGACTTACTTGGAATCCAGTTTTCACGAGGAATTTCCATGACTGGGAGGTGGATTCACTGGTGCGATTTCTTGAGCTGTTACACAGAAGATTGATAGGGCAGAAGATGGGTGATTTGGAAGGCAGCAAAGGGTCAAATTTTTACAGTTAAATCTTATTACTTGAAGCTGTTGAATGTGATAGGAAATTTTTTCCTTGGAAAGCGGTGTGGAAATCTGTAGCGCCCAAGAGAGTGGCCTTCTTTGTATGGGAAGCCGCGAAGCTATCCTCACAGGAGACTCCAGAAGTGGACTATATCTTTAGTAAACAGGTGTTTCATGTACAAAGCAAGTGAGGAGAGCAACCATCTGCTTATCCATTGCCCTGCTACTTCAAAACTGTGGAGTTTGTTGCTGAGTCTCTTCAAAGTGCCTTGGGTGGTGCCGAGATGAGCTGCTCAGGTGTTGGTCTGGTCAGTGCAATAAAATGCATTAAAGCATTCTCAGACAACATTTAATTGGAGAGTAATTAATAAGTGTTATGTAATAATGAACATAGGTAGGATGGCAATAGCTAGCATAGGTAGGTTAGTAGGTTGGCATGATTTGTCAATCTTGGCCAATTAGCGGAGACCGTTCATTGCTCGGTTATAAATACCGAGAGCAATGTAAGGCTATTGGACACATCGATTCCTCTGAATAAAGAGTGTATGAGAAATAGAGAGAGAGAGAGAGATTTATTCGGAGGAATCGGTGTGTCCAATAGCCTTATATTGCTGGGTATTTATAACCGAGCAATGAACGAAGTCATGTCGACGTTGGCCATATCACCGAATTAAAATGAAGATCTTCAGGATCATTTTCAAGGAAATTTGTTTCTACATTCTTTCCTTTTTGTGATCTCTCATAAAGATCAACTAGATGTTTGGCCGTTCGGCATGTGCGTGCCCAGTGGCCTGTTATGCCACACCTAAAACATGAACTCTCTTCATTGTTTGGACGCACATTTTGCCTACTCGAGGAGGTGTTTCTATCATCATCTACTTCCACTTCGGTGGCGAGAGGAATTTCCATTATACGGATGATGATGATGGCGACGAAAGTTATTTCGTTCGCGGCCTCTTCCTCGACCTTGATTTCGACCACGACCCCGGCCTTGTCCATGATTTCCTTGGCCTCGACCACGACCGCGACCACGACCACTACCACGCCCATTCTCTTGGCCTTCAACATACATAGTCCCATTCGCCTTTAGGGAATGGGAAAGTCGAGATTCATGATTTTTCATTAGAATCTCATTATTACGTCACTACAAGGAGGCAAGAGATCAATTCGAGTACCTTTTAAAACCCTTTTCTCGATATTGCTGCTGCAGGAGCATATTCGAGGCATGAAATGTGGAGAAAGTCTTCTCCAACATATCATATTCAGTGATAGTTTCCCCACATAATTTCAACTGTGAGGTTATTCTGTACATCATTGAACTATATGCATTGATGGTTTTAAAATCTTGTAGGCGGATATGAATCCAATCATATTGTGCTTTTGGGAGAATGACCGTTCTCAAATGGTCATATCTTTCGTTCAAACTTTCCCAAAAGACGAGTGGATCATTAACCGTGAGGTACTCCACCTTTAGGTCTTCGTGGACGTGGTGTCGTAGGAAAATCATGGCTTGAGCCCATTGTTGATTACTTATCCATTCACTATTACTTTGTTGGATAGTATTTTCGAGGCTTCTGGCGGCCAGGTGGGTTTCGGCATCTATTTTCTAAGACGTATAGTTTTTCCCAGTTATGTCGAGCCTTTCAAATTCAAGCTTAGCAATGTTTGCCATTTGTGAAGAAAAACTATAAAAATGAAACATATATATATTAATAAAATGATGACATGGAAATTTTATTCATACGATAATCAATCAGTACATGTTAAAATGTATGTTGAAAGCTATTGTAACTCCTAACAGGACATACATGATACAAAGATAGATAATAATAAGCTGAAAATCGTTTGGAGGGAATTCAGCAACAAAAACCAATGCGGTGCACGCAATAACAAGTATGATAATAATCATCAACATTGGAGGAAACATTTTTGTAGAAGAAGATATGATATTGAGAGTTTGTAAGGAGATAGTAAAAATGTGAGTAATCTATTAAGATGTTGCGGTATATATGGAGGAAAAAATGACCGTTTATGACCGTTAACTAGCCGTTTATTACCGTTGGAGGAGATAAATAAAAATCAGTAACTAGCCGTTTATAGCCGTTATATAGCCGTTATATGATAGGGGTAAAAATGTAAAAATTCTGATTTAATAGAATTGCATTTATATTATAAATAAATATAAAACTTATTAGGAGCAATAAATAAAACAACTCCGCATGAATATTTTTTCAGTCAACTTTATACAACTATTATATAGCATACATATATATTCACGCCACGCTACTCGGCAAGCCTTTCTGTGGGTGTTTGTGAGTCAGTAATAAATATATATGTATATAAAGTTATTCATATATATATAATTGAAATATATGTATATATATAAATATTCAGTTTATAGCTTGGGGTTATTTCCACACAAGCATCAACGAACATATATATTATGCGTTAAATAATAAATTATTATTTCGTCATCTCACCATATATTATCGACGGTGGCTCAGCCAACCTTTTCTTAATAATGGTGATATACGATATATATTGAAGTAAAACAAAGACATAAGATAAAGAATATATCGGTAGAAAATTTTACCGATTGGATTGTTAACAGTAGAACAATCGTGCTGATAACGTGTTATAAAGTAACCACAAAATAGAATAAAGAGTGTATGAGAAATAGAGAGAGAGAGATTTATTCAGAGGAATCGGTGTGTCCAATAGCCTTACATTGCTCGGTATTTATAACCGAGCAATGAACGAAGGTCTGCCAATTCGTTGGCCAAGGTTGACAAATCATGCCAACCTACTAACCTACCTATGCTAGCTATTGCCATCCTACCTATGTTCATTATTACATAACAATAAGGGCAATTTGGCAAAATGTGGATAAATTTGTCTTGAAATCCTAAAACGTCATTTATTTTGGGATGGGATGGAGTGCCACAATCTCTGCCTAAATCGCATGTTTCGTTTCCCAAAAAATTGTCCCAAAATGAGCGTCTCTTTTTGTGTGAAGTTACTAATTTCAGCTTTGCTGTCTATATTGTTCCAAGCTGCTCTTCGACCTTTAGTGTGAACACCAAGGTCATTCATGTATATGTACTACTAAAATGGAAAAAGTCAAACTCTCTTAATTTTTTACAAAAATACTAGGAAAGGATACTCAAGGTGGGATGGAAGGAGTATACTAATTGCCACGTATAGTCATGCTGCCAACACATATTAGCTGGGGATGAAGGTAAAGTGTAATGGATAAACTCTTATATAGTGAGAAGCACTGGCATGATTGATCCCAAAGTACTATTGTGACCGGTCTAAACCTTTTTACTATCACTAAGTTATTTCGTGTTTTAACAACTTCTCTTTTTCACCTCTACAACTTAGTTGCTATGGCCCTGGGAATAGCACAGATTATACTGGTGCAAGGATTTGATGATTATGAGCTCATAAATCATGAAGTTGTCAAATTCTCTTGAGCAAATGTTAGCTACCCCGCATGACCACTCACCATTAGGACTAGGTCAACTGTGAAAGAGTACTTAGTTGCAAACAAGTAAGAGAGTGTGTCAGGATCATCCGCATCATCTGTTAAAGACTGGTTCTAATATTTCAAATACCAATTATGATGCAATGTTTGCTTGGGAGACTTGCCATGAAGCCATTCTAACCGGTGATAATTTGAGTTGAAGGCAAAATACTTATGTGAATTGGTGCTATATGTGTAAAGGTGATGAGGAAAATGTTATCCACTGTTGTGTAGCTAAGGATCTTTGGAACCTTATCCTCGCGCTCTTCAATATTTTGTGGGTTATGCCTAGATCAACGAAGGAGCTGTTTCAGCTGGGCTTTTTACAAACAGTGGAGAGGAATTTATCTTGGCAAACTGCACTTTTGTGTGTGTGTTGGACCATTTGACTTTAAAGGAATAGAAGGGTGTTTGATAACAAGGAATAGCCTTGTCGCAGTTGAAGGACATAGTGTTGCAATCCCTCTGGTCTATGTTCAGTTGATGCTAATACATCCATTTCTCACCCTTATTCTTTTGTAGATTTTGTTAATAGTCTCACCTTAGTTTTTACTCCTAGTGTACAAGGACGCGCTACTTTTTTTGTTGCTTCTAATATATAATACTCTTAATTATCAAAAAAAATTATGATGCAATGTAATTATATTCAAATGATGAAAATTGGATAATTTAACCAATTAATATATAAACTATACCCTCCTTGGTCTTTTCCACTTAATTACCACTTTGCCACTCCTCCAAAATATCTTAACGACCCTCGTGCCAAATTACTACAATTCCCTTTAAACTTTGGTTGTCCATATCTTAACTATATGGAGTCTAATTTTGGTTGATTCAAAAGCCACTTGACTCCAATTTTCAACCCCGATTCATTGTTGATCCATCTAACACACATTTATGGACCGTAGTGCCCGTCCAAACTACCTAACCTAGTATAAAAGATTTCTTTCATCATTTTCTCCATAATATCAAGCATTTTAGACCCAACATTTATAGCCCCAAACCCCATCAAAGAACCTTAGTACATATTTCCACCATAGAAATTACTTTTCAAGGGGGTGAATTTTCATTTAATGGACGTTCTAGTTTGGGATCGTGAAGTTTTCTCTGAGGATTTCACGAGAGATTACATCAACCTCAAATCGTCAGTTATCATTCAATTAGGTCTTCGTAACGACTAAAGTTGGAATAATGATTTTCTTGCTGTAGTAATTATGGGCTAACATTATTCTAGGGTTTTGATGAAACATTGATGGAATGTATGTCTTGATTTTTACTGGGGTGGCTATTTGATTATTATATCCTCTTCCTGATTGACAAAATTGTGTTTAATGCTTCCTTGGTTTTGGCCGATCCTTGGTTGACTTGAGATTGGGTAGGATAGTTGTTTGTGCTGCCTAGCTAATTGGACCAAACAATTTATCAATTTATGAGAGCGTCAAAACAGGTGACGCGTCCTCTATACAGTAGTAATAATTACATTATGTTATGTTATCCACAAACTTTACAAAGGGGTTTGCGTCAAAAGAAATCGCCTCATGACACCAAAAGATCAGAGTATGCATAATAATCTCCTTGATCTTCTCCACGCTTCTCTCCTCATTCTCAAAAACTCTAGCATTTCTTTCCAACCATATAGTTCTGCAAATTGCCAATGGGGCTACCTCCCATAAAAAATTCCTCCTTCTCCGTTTATACTGGGAACTACATCTCATCGTCTCTTTCACCGAATTAGGCATCACCGACACCACTTTGAAACAATTAAACACAAAGTCCCAACACTTGCTGGTAAAAGGGCAATGCAGCAATAAATGGTTGACACTCTCCCCATCACTTTTACACAAGCATAACATGTTGACTAAAATTTTACCACGACACTAGAGATTGTCGCAAGTTAAGAGAGCTTCATTTACAGCTTCCCACATAAAAACACCCACCCTTATAGAGGCCTTAGTCTTCCACACTCTTCCATGGGAACGAAACAGTGCTTCTCGAGATCTTCTACAACTGAGAAATCCTTTCTCTTCCCTCCATCCCACACAACTAGATCTTCTCTATGTCTATCCACTTTCAGACTATAAAGCAACTCGAAGAGACACCCAAGAGAGTCCAACTCCCAATCTTGATGGTTTCTTCTAAAAGTGGGGTTCCAAATAGCATTTTCTCCATTGAAATGTAACACCGAACCGAATGTTTCCTCCTTGTGTGTAGCAAGGCTATACAACAGTGGGAAAGCCCTCCAAAGCTCTGTCCCCCACACCAAGTGTCGCTCCAAAATCTAACTAAGTTGCCAATACCCACATCAAAAGTTATGTATCTCTTTATAATATCCCACTTCCTTCTAATACCTTTCTACACCCCCACCCCATAAGAAGAGTGCAACCTCAATTGGATTCCACACATGGTCCCCAACTCCATATTTGCTGACCACAACCTTCTTCCTAAGAGAATCTGTTTCACACAAAAATCTCCAAAGCCATTTCCCCATCAACGCAACATTGAACAATTTTAACCTTTTAATCCGCAATCCACCACCTCTCAAACTCGAACACACCACCTCCCATCTTATCAAATAGTACTTTCTATCCACTGCTTGACCCTCCCACAAAAAAGTCTCTCCAACTTTTCGATCCTCACCACTGAAATCGGCATAGCAAACATCGGCATAAAATAAGTGGGCAAGCTCAAGAGGGTACTTTTGATAAGGGTTAATCTGCCTCCCTTAGAAAGATACTGATTTTCCAGCCCCCTAACCTGCATTCGAATCTTGCTATAATCGGGTTCCACAACTCTTTATTTCTAGAATTAGTACCTAAAGGAAGCCATAAGTCGTTGGGAAACCACTTACCTTACAACCAAAAATTGCAGCAAGATCATCCATATTCTCCACCTCGCCCATGGCCAACAGCTCACTCTTCAAAATGTTCTCCTTCAAACCTGAAGCTGCCCGGAAGAATAACAGAACCCAGCTGAGCTGCCTTAGCCTCGCAAAAAAAAACCAGGGTGTCATCTGCGAACAGCAAATGAGATACCAACTCCTGAGAGCCAACCTCCCTCCCTACTGAAAACCCTCGAATTAATCCATTTGTGACAACAGTCTCTATGATCTTACTAAGAGCTTCCATAACAATGATGAACAAAAGTGGAGAAATAGGGTCTCCTTGGCGCAAACCTCTCGTACTAGCAAAAAGCCCTGATGGCTCCCCATTAACTAGAACGGAAAATTTAGGCGAAGACACCGAACCAAACCTCACCCCCCAACTTAGTAAAAAATCTTTTGTCCCATAAAATGAAGCCCCCCCCAAAAGCAGCACCCACAGCCTCTAGCTGCTCCCAATCCACCCAACTGTTGCCTTCCAACTACTAACAACCTTCTTGTTCACCTTTCCCATTTTAGTTTCTTGAAAGCAAATAACATGAGGCTTCCATCGTCTTATTAAAGCCTTGATAATCCTCTGTTTATTCAAATCATTGAAATGACAAACATTCCAACTAATAATCTTCAAATCCATTAAGACACATTTCTTTTCCTCCTCCCCCTATTCACTCTTACCCCCATTTCCCTTCCAAATCAAGTTGTTGCCTAATTGTTTCAGCTCTTGTAATCCTTTTGTTCCGCTATTTTTGGGTCCTTTTTTTACTTTCCCCACTGAGCTTCTGTACTTTTCTATCTCCATCAGCAGTTCCATGATTTTTGGTTCTCCCATGACCTTTCTCAAATTTAGCAAAGGTAAATTCGGAAAATGAGACAGGTTTGAATCAAAACAATATCCTCCATTCACTTCTTCATTGCGCTGTCCAGCTCTCTGCTTCTCCAAGGAACAACCCCTCTTCATTCCTTCAGCACTTTTGCCCAACCCAGAATCTTCACCTAATCATCCCTCAACCCCTTCCCCTGCTTTCTTCTTCAAATGGCAAGATCCTTCACCACCAACAACAGCTTCCGTAATTATCATTTCAGTACTCTCGTTTTCCGACCCTGACTCGTCAACTGATAAACCCTCGCCCCTTCCCCCTTTGTCGTCTTCGAAAGACCAGAATCTTCCTCTCTATCAATATCGACAACTTCTGTAAATATCGTATCGCTATTTTCAGTTTGCGACTTATTAAGATCTTCGTATTGGTCATCGGGTCTGAAATTGTTACCTTCATTTGGCAGAGAATTTTTGGGCTTGCATGACAAGTTAGATCCCAGCTCTGATGGGTAAGGCCCAAATAATTTTCCTCCTACCACCTCCTGACCAGCCTCAACATCCCCTTTATCTTTTTACCGAGTATTCTTCCGGGCCACCCAAATGAATTTACCCCTTTTATACAATATGCCTGTGGACAAAAAATGTTATGTTAGCTCGGTGCTTCAAATTGATAATGGTAGAGTGGTTTGGAACCCCTTGTTTCGGAGGGATCTTCAAGACTGGGAGATGGAGACTTGTTGTGATTTTTTCACTTCGCTATATTCGCTTAAGATTGACGGGAGCAGAAATGATAAGGCGAGGTGGGCTGCGTCGAATAGCAAAAAGTTTACTGACAAATCTTACATTCTTGCAATTTTGGGCAGAGATGGATACTACTTTCCTTGGAAAGGAATATGGAGAAGTATTGCTCCCAATCGTGCTGCCTTTTTTGTTTGGGAAGCCTGCCATGAGGCGATTCTTACAGGTGAAAACATACGCAAAAGGGGGATGGCTTATGTGATAGTTTAGATGTAGAGGTGGGAAATAGAGAATAGGAGTCAGATCTAACCTTTGAAAGTGTCAACTTATCGGCCGAAACAATGCTTGTTTATGGAGATGAAAGAAAACTCTGGATTGATCTCTTATTTAAGGGAGATAATCCAACCTTGTCCAGTAGCTAATTTCTTAATCAATTTCATATATGTGGTTCGGTTCTCACCCAGAGAGAGCTACAAAATCTCAATTTCTTTTGCACTTCAATTCATTGTTTACTCTGTTGCTTGACTGGGACCTTAACAGATGCAGAGAGTTGAGGTGCACTTGCTTGCTCGTTGTTGAAGAAGGGAATTCTGTATGGTTAAGAAATGGGGAAATGAGATTTTTTGTTCTCTTTCTTAGAAAAATAACTTTTCTACTTTCTGTTCAATTCTGCTTTAGACAAAAAAAAAGCGGCCACTACAAGGAAAGTGAATGAAAGGAGGGGGTTTTGGCAGGTGTGCCACTGTATTTTATCAAGGGTGGTATATGAGGGAGGAGGGAGAGAGCGGGTCAAAGACGGTGATTGCATGAGGGGTACATGTTGACTTGGTTTTGGCATGCCACTGTATTTTTTCAGGGATAGTATATGAGGGAGGAGGGAGAGAGCTGGTCAAAGATGGTGATTACATGAGGGGTACATGTTAACTTGTTTTTTTTCCCTTCCTGAATTTGGTTAAGCGGCCTTTTAATGTCATGAATATACAGAAACCCCTTCAAGTTATTTCTTTTTTCAGTAGTGGTGCAATTTTTCTATTTTCCTATTTTACACTTTTTGATTTTTGTTTTCCCATTTTACCCCATAAAAGAAAGGCACATGCTAGGCACATGGTTGCTTACCTACTTACGGGAGCCAACATAGACAGAGTTAGTCGAGAGGATATGATTGGAACATAATAGGAGTTCAAAGACACATTGAAAAATAGTTCCGTGACTGAACCCTAAATAGCACGATAGGTGATCCACTTTTTCTTGTACTTTTTCCTTGATTTTGATAATGGAATTAATTCAAACAAAATTAGTAGGTTGAGGTTTAAAATTACTGTGCAAATTGCAATGTTGTGTGATATTTCTATTGTAATTCAATTGTCCTGTAGGTCACTTTTTGGATTTTAATCTATTCAAATTTTTTGTTGACCGTGTCTGCACATCACATTTTGTTGCTCTTAAGATGAACTAAGCTAGTTTCATTCTTCATCCCAGTAGGACAGATTTTACTTCACTAAAACCTTTGATGACTTGTGGTTTGCAGTACACACCTGCCATTGATATATGGAGTATCGGCTGCATTTTTGCTGAAGTTTTAACTGGGAGGCCACTTTTTCCTGGAAAAAATGTAGTCCATCAGCTGGATTTAATGACAGATGTTTTGGGAACTCCTTCAATGGACACCATTTCTCGGGTATAAATTCTTTTCTTATTACATCTATTTCATGCCGAGCTTTATTCATTTCTGCAAGATTGCTTTAGTACTAATAGTTTCTTGACGAACCCAAGGGGTGGGAGAGATGGCAAGGGCACTCGGGCAAAGACCTTGAGGTCCTTGGTTCCAATCCCCATACCAACAACACAAGGGGTCATACTTACCTATCAAAAAAAAAACTAATAGTTTCTTGTATGTTCCGTTCAGGTTCGAAATGAAAAGGCAAGGAGGTATCTTACTACCATGAGGAAGAAGCAGCCAGTTCCCTTAGCGCAGAAATTTCCAAATGCAGATCCCTTGGCACTTAGACTGTTGCAACGGTTGCTTGCATTTGATCCAAAGGATAGACCGACTGCTGAAGAGGTATGAAATTGTATAGTAGGTCCTTGTCTTGACTAGTTTCTAGTCATATGCACGAGTGTTTGGAGATAGTACTTGGATATGGCATTCTTCCAAAGTTTCATCATTGATGGTTGAGGGATATTCGGGGATTGAGGTGGCGAGTTTTTGATGCATTTTACATGGTTAAGATGTTTCCTATGTTTAATGTTCAATCAGGCTCTTGCTGATGCTTACTTCAAGGGACTATCTAAACTCGATAGGGAGCCATCTTGCCAGCCTATTACAAAGATGGAATTTGAATTTGAGAGAAGGAGGGTTACAAAAGAAGACATACGGGAATTAATTTTCCGTGAGATATTAGAATACCATCCTCAGCTGCTCAAAGATTACATTAATGGAGTTGAACGGACAAATTTTCTCTATCCAAGGTGATGATTATTTTCAAGTTACTTTATCATTTATATTGCATTTCATTTCAAATAAAGGCATATGCATACGCCTGATTTCAACTGCATATGCTGTGTGCAGTGCTGTTGATCAATTCAAGAAACAATTTGCTCATCTTGAAGAAAACGGTGGCAAAAATCAGTGAATCCACTTGAGAGAAAGCACATATCTCTTCCTAGGTAGATACAAATCTCACCTTTTTACCTAGTTCAGTCTGTATACAAACCACTTTGTGCCGAGTAGTGGATCGCTGCTTGGCTTCTAGGTTGGCAGTCCACTACTTGTCGAGTAGTAGAATGCCAACCTAGCCTAATACCGATTCAAGTCTTAATTCTTGTATAATGTGCATGTGATTGTCATATTGTTGTGTTGAAATTATCTGAACTCAAATAAATCTCAGTCTAAAGTTAGCCATTAAAGCCTAAGAAGCATCAACACTGACCACACACCAGAAAGTTCCAACATGATACTGGGAGATAATATAAATATATAATCTACACCCATATAGGTAAATATCAATGTTCATAAACAATAAGAACATAGATTAATAGTATTTAACAAATAATAAGAACATATGATGTCAACGTGTCGGCTTTTTTTAAAAAATAAATAACATTTCTGGATACTTTATGAGTAGCTAGACCGTGTCCTCAGCTGCCCCAGGTGTCCCTGGTGTTGAAACATGACACCTTGGCTTTGGAGAGGTGTCGGTGCTTTAGAGTAAATCATATTAAATAGTTATGAAGCAACTAATGAGATGTATGATTGTTCTTAAGAATATATAACATACTCTTAAGAGTAAATAATCTTAATGTGGAGGAAAACATTCTATGTTTTAGAAGTTGGGAGAAAGCTCGGCTCGCTTTAAGATTGGTGGAACGATCCAGAGGTAGGCAACATGAGATTTGGCTATCCACCCATGAATTCTCCTGGGTTTGTGAGTGGTTGGAAAATTCTCTTCGGTCAAAGGTGTTACCTGGAAGAAGATACAAGGAAGATATTGTGCAGTCTTATTGGCGAAAAGAGATTAATGCAGCAGGACAGCTCATTAGAGTGATCGTAGGGATATATGGGAGATCAGGTACAATTTGCATACAGGAATGTGTAGAAGATAAAGGATGGGAGGGGTGGCGGATAAACTTCACAGATTTTGGTGAGATGACACTGAGAATCAGAAGCCACCTTGTTTGATGCTTATGTATAATGCAATTACATTACTTATCAAAAAAATCAGAAGCTTCCCTTAAAGGAGGCGACAGAGATACCTCCATGGCCGGATTTATTGTGTTACAGATAGCCCAATAGAGAAAGCAGGTGTGGATATACAAGTGAAGGCAAACTCTTGCAATGGAGTTATGGACAGATGTCTGGTGGGAGAGTCGATATGGATAGCCCAACTCGCTCTAGCATGAAACTCAAGCGGTGGGTGGATAAAAATGGAAAACGGAAAGGGGGGGAGTGGTGGCTTTGAAGACAAATTTTACCTTAGCTAGCATAATTTTAGAGAGAAATTGGAAGATGGATCAGAAGTTGTTGATACTGGAGCAATGGAATCCTGGAATCTTGTCATTGCAGTGGTAGGGTTGCCATTTATGGGGAAGAAAGGTTTTCCGAGAAATTGGTTTAGTGTGCGAAGGTTTTGTTAGTACCGTGGAAACATATTCAAAGAGTGATCTGCAATGGCGAGAATTTTAGTCAGGCATTGAAGGAGATCCCGGATCAATTGATAGGTGTCGGTGAGTTTTTGCGATAACTTGGACGAGACACCTTATCGCCAACCAGGAATCGGTGGAGGATTCAGCTGCGATTTACACTAAAAATTGACCGAAACATGAGTTTGATATGGGAGGTACATTACCGCACTCGAGGTTGGTGGGAGGACTAAGAGCACGTGAGCTTCAAATAATTCAAAATTCAAACCGATAAAGAGGAGTGAGACGCTTTCAAGGGTTAGTAGAGAGATGCAAAAAGTGGGCTTTTGATAAGGAGAAGGAAGTTTGCGGGAGGACTAGAGCACGTGAGCTTCAAATAATTCAAAATTCAAACCGAGAAAGAGGAGCGAGACGCTTTCAAGGGTTAGTAGAGAGATAAAAAGGGCTTTTTGATAGGAGAAGGGCGGACACAAGAGTGGGCCTATTGAGGTGCAAATCTTTTGAAGGGCTCCAAAATTAACTAGTGATGAGCAGCTGTGTTGAATGAAAATAATTCTATTAGGTTGGAAGCATAGTTATTAAAGGTGGAAGGCGAGGGGCAAGAGGTCCATTTTGGGGCAAGTGACAAGGTGAGAGGCAGCGATCGAAAGGCGAGAAAATAGTATATATAAATAATTACCTATCAAAAAAATTATTTTATTATACACATTTCAAAACATGTATAAATGAGAAGAATATATGAAATTAAGTTCAGGTATAAGTGTTCAAAGAATCTCGAGACATGGACTTTCAACTCTCAAAAGAGACGGTGTCTGCTCTTCTACATCATTGTTGTTAATTATCCAAAGGCCCCATTTATACTAATCTTAATGTAGAAGTTGAGTATTAAACCTACCGAATAAAAGTATTAACTATCAAAACCTGTCATTTGTTCGAAACACCAAAGACATCATATATATATATAAGAGTTTCAAGGCATTAAAAATAAAATTTTTAAAAAGTTCACCTATAATACAACAAAAATTCAACATGGAATAATCCCAAAGCAAAGATGATATTCATAGTTAATTAAAACACCAAATATAATAAACAAATAGGCAAACTAATGAAAATAAGATTAAAAAGTAAATGATAAAAAATAAAGCAGTAAATAGAAAATAAACATAAAATCAAAGAAATAAAATCCCAATATTCCAAATTAAAAATATGATCAAAATAAAATTCCAAAGGCCGAGAGAGTTTTCACAGAGTAAGCAAAACTTTTCTCTGGGCCATACTAATAATCTGTGAGATAAAAGTAAAATAAAATCCGGGAACAAACCCCACGGCGAAGCTAGGTCAGAAATCCCGGCCAACCGGGCGGCGCCAATGCTCCAAAGTGTGGGCTGTGCCTCAGAAGATTGCCATGACAATTACGCTCTTAGATTTGATAGATAGTAAGAATTGTGTAGATCTGTTAAAAAATCCTTGGCATCCCCCTCAGAATCCGATCCGCAGGCCGGAATCCACGATTCGAAGCTAGAATCCTTTGTTTGTAGCCTTCGCGCATTTTAAGCCTTTAGCCCCTAGGCATGAAAGTATCTAGGCTAAGGCAAAACACCTCGCCATGACATATTTAAGGTGCACAACCTCTTGCCTCTCCGTTCGCCTCGGGCTCGTGTGAGGAGGCACTCACCTATAACTGGAAGTCCTAGAGGAGTAGGCTCACCGAGTGGACCTTTACTTCAACATTTGAAGATACCTCGATGTTAGACAAAGACTTATCCCCTCAGGTTAAGCATGAGACAAATGAGGGAAATTCCAGAAGAGATGATGCAAATCAAGACCAATCGCTGGAGGAGGGCCCAAGAACTTGAACAGATTTTGTAAGAGGAGTAACAAAAATAATTGGGAAAACAGTAGGGATCAAGCGCATCAAGAAAGTAAGGAGACGTACGCCTGTGAGAGTCGCCAAGCCTTAAAGGATA
>CM028383.1:87660040-87740008 GCA_013146195.2 Codonopsis lanceolata
AATTCTATTAGGTTGGACAGTTTTTCCAACACCTTTAATTTGTCTATTGTTTACCTCCACTTGATATGTTTGTGACTTTGGGATGATAGGGAATGAATAATTTGGATCACTCATATTTTCTTCAAATAGGAATTACTAAGCTGGTTGGTGAAGTGAGGTTCCTTGATCACTACGATGCCTGGCATCCCTTATCAACTAAAAATATTATCACAAAGGAATTTAATCATTGTCTTAGCATCATTATTTCTTGTAGCAATTTATTCAATCCATTTTGATACATAATCAACTCCTACCAAAATATATTCAAAATCTTGAGATACAGGAAAGGGGCCCATAAAATCTATTCCCCAAACATCAAAGACTTCAACGAATAAATTACCAATTTGAGGTATCTCATTCCTTTTACTTATACCTCCTGACCGTTGACATTTATCAAAGCTTTTAGTAGATAAGTGGGCATCTTTAAATAAAGTTGGCCAATAAAGGCCAGATTGTAATTTTTTTCTTGTAGTCTTTTCACCACTAAAATGACCTTCACAAGCGAAACCATGACATAAGGATAACACACTCTGGTGTTCCTCTTCAGGAATACAACTCCTAATTATTGAATCTGGGCCACGTTTAAATAAATAAGGTTCATCCCAAAAAAATGTTTAACTTTGGAAAGAAAATTCTTTCGCTCATGATATCCAAAATCACGATTTATTATATCAGCTACTACAAAATTCACATAATCAGCATGCCATGGCTCATTAGTTCGCACAGTAAATAATTTCTCATCTGGAAAATCTTCATTTAAATGAATATTATCATCAAACAATTGTTTTACAAATAAAGGCCAAAGTTCCAATCTAGACAAATGATCCGCGACTACATTCTCTGAACCTTTCTTATCTTTGATTGTAATATCAAATTCTTGTAACAAAAGCATCTACCTAATCAGTCTAGGCTTAGCATCTTTCTTAGGCAACAAGTATTCTAACGCAACGTGATCAGAGAAAATGATTACTTTAGATCCTAACAATTAAGATCTAAATTTTTCAAGAGCAAAAATAACCGCTAAAAATTATTTTTCAGTTGTAGTGTAATTCAATTGAGCAACATTAAGCGTCCAGCTAGCATAGTGAATCACATGCAGTTTCTTATCTATATTTTGACCTAGAATAGCTCCTATAGCAAAATCCGATGCATCACACATAATTTCAAAGGGCAATGACCAATATGGATTAGACAGAATAGGAGCAGTCGTCAACCTTTCTTTTAAAAGATTAAAAGAATCAACACAATCTTTATCAAAAATAAATTTGGTGTCCTTGGCAAGCAAGTTGCAGAAAGGCTTACAAATTTTTGAAAAATCCTGAATAAAACGCCTATAAAAACCAACATACCCAAGAAAACTTCGAACTCCTTTTACAGAAACAGGAGGAGGTAATTTTGAAATAATTTCTACTTTGGTTGGATCAACTTCGATTCCTCTTTTTGACACTATGTGTCCTAAAACAATTCCTTGATTTACCATAAAATGACATTTTTCCCAACTAAGGGTTAAATTTTCTTTACAACATTGTTTGAGTACTAAATGTCAAATTTTCAAGACACTTATCAAAAGATTCACCAAAAATAGAAAAGTCATCCATAAAAACCTCAACACATTTTTCAACTAAATCAAAGATAGAAATCACGTATCTTTGAAAAGTAGCTTGAGCATTACACAAACCAAAAGGCATCCTTCTATAAGCAAAAGTACCAAAGGGGCATGTGAAGGTTGTATTTTCTTAATCTTCTAGGGCGATAGGGATTTAGTTATGCCCAGAAAATCCATCTAAGAAACAGTAAAACTCATAACCAGTTAATCTTTCTAAAATATGCTCAATAAATGGTAACGGAAAGTGATCCTTATTAGTAGAAGCATTGAGCTTTCTTAAATCGATACACATCCTATATCCAGTGATGGTTCTAGTTGGCACTAATTCATCCTTATCATTCTTAACTACTGTAATTCCAGACTTTTTAGGGACTACCTGAACAGGACTTACCCAATTACTATCAGAGATGGGATAAATAATACCCGCATCAAGAAGTTTAAGAACTTTTATTATCACTGCTTCCTCCATATGAGGATTTAATCTCCTTTGATGCTCTCTAGAAGGTTTAGCTCTTTCTTCGAGATGAATTCTATGCATACATTTAGTCGGACTTATTCCTTTTAAATCGGCTAAGGTCCATCCTACAGCCTCTTTATGTTCTTGCAAAACTTTAATTAATTTTTCTTCTTACTCTACTGTCAAATTAGAAGAAATAATTACAGGTAAAGTTTCATTTTTCCTAACGGCTCACGAACAATATTTTTGGTTGTTATTTCTTCTTTCTCCTTAAAAAGTTTGATTAATTCAATCACTTCATCATTTTCACTATCACCTTGACCAATTAAAACTTCCTCTAATTTATCTGACTTAACCTCTTTAACTAAATCTTTAATTACTAGATTTTCTACTTCATCAACATAAAAACAATCACTCATATCATCAGGCCTTTTCATGGCATTAAACACAGAAATTTCAACTGTCTCACCCATAACAGTCATAGATAATTTTTCATTTTTAACATTAATCACTGTTTTAGCAGTGGCCATAAAAGGTCGCCCAAGAAGAAGGGGTGCTTCATGCATATTGATAGCCTGATTTTCCATTTCATGTACTACAAAATCTAGAGGCATAATTAATTTTTCAACTTGAACTAAAATATCTTCAGAAACGCCTAAAGAGTGTTTCATAGATAGATCAGCCAATTGCAAAGTCAAAGATGTACGTTTTAGCGCACCTAAACCTAATTCCTTATACACAGAATAAGGCATCAAATTTATACTTGCACCAAGATCCAACATTGCTTTGACTTTCTTAGAATTTCCTAATGTGATATCAACATTAAAACTATCAGGATCTTTTAGTTTTGGTGGAAGATTCTGTTGGAGAACAGCACTAACATTTTCAGACATGATTACCTTTTCATTTTTTGGAAACTTTTGTTTTCTAGAACTTAAATCCTTGAAAAAAATTTCATAAGCAGGAATATTATTAATCACATTCAGCAAGGGCAAATTGATATTTACTTTAGAAAGTATATTGTAAATTTCAGTAAATTGTTTATCCATCTTGTTTCTCATAAGAAGGCCAGGAAAAGGAATAGGGGGCACATAAGCTTTGGGAGCAACATATGGCTCTTCTTCTTCTTCTTCTTCAGGAATAACTTCATTTTATTTGTCATTATTTAAATTTTCATCTTTATTTTTATCTTTTTCATCATTTAACAAATTAGAAGGAGTAGATGTACTTACCTCCTCGCCGATAGTTTTACCATTCCTTAGAGTGGTAATAGTCTTGGCTTGCTCATTTTGATTGGGAAACTTCCCATAATCTCGTCTCTTAATTTCTTTTATCTCATCACATATTTGCCCATATTGATCCATCATTTTTTGCATTGTGGCATTCATAGCACTCATAGCGCGTTGGAATTCTTAACGAAGTCCATTGTCTTCGTTTTGTTGATTGTTCTGCATACAACCACCATTATTCTGATTTCCTAGTGTTAGTCCCAAAGTGCACAATAATAAGCTAGAAGGGGGGTTGAATAGCTTATTAAACAGTTAAAACCTTTTAGTAATAGTTCCTAAATCAAGCACTTGCAATCTGTCGGTGAAGCACTACCAGTAGACTTAGCTATTTACTAAAGTTTGTTGCTAAAGGAATAAGTTAAGGAAATGAATGATAGTATAAAACAGTAAACAATAGAAGCAGATAAACACATGTGTTTTGAGATGGTTCGCACTATAATGAGTGCTACGTCCACCACCAAGGCAGTCAACCTTGGATTTAAATGTGCACTATATTTTCCACTAGTTATATTACAGAAATATCAAATGGATCGTGTACAAAATATTTGACTTGTGTTTCGCGGTTGGGGAAATTGAATATCTGGAAAAGGCAGAATATTCAATGTGCAGAAGAATAGTAGAAAGAACAACAATAAGAAGCGAAAGATTAATGGTTGATACATATCTTCTTGTTGTTGTTGAGGACTTCGATGATCAGTTAATGATCTCTTGAATGCGCTGGGTATAAAGCTTAATGTTGTTGGATAGATTCAGAGCATTGATTTCTTCAGTCTTTAATGGAAGTATTTATAGCTGGGCATTCTTGAGATCGTTGGAGAAGACGAAGTGAATAACAGCTCTATTAGGTTGAATGCATTAAATACTTGGAGCTGACTTGTTGATTTCATCTTCTACTAATACTGAGCAGGGAATGGTGAAGAGTGGTTGCAGCAACTAGCAGGTAGGTGAATCAGAGTTACAGACCTGGAATAGTTGGTACAGTTTGTATGAGTCAGCCTGTTCGTCTGCTCTGTCACTTTTTAGGAGGCGAAAGTGTTCATGCTTTTTCAGAAAAGCTGGAGGGGCATGTCTGAGAAGTCAAGCACTGATCTGGAGATGGTTTAAATTCAAATTCAAACTGACTTAGGCTGAATTAAATAATCCACTTAAGCTTGATGAAATGAAGGGCTGGACACATCATGCTTTTTGGGTGCAGACAAGGTCTGCCACTGGAGGATGCTTGAAGTCTGCTTGTAAAGCCTTCAGCCGAAGTCTTCCGCTGAACCTGTGAAGTCTAGAAAAACTATTCTAAGGAAAAGTTCTATACAGAGTTGCCATGCTAACTGGTACGCAGCCCATTTAGCCACTAAGTATAGAACCTAATGTAATACATGAACAAATGCAAATCAAGATACAATGAGAAACAACAATCTCCTCCTATTTGCATCTGCTCATCATTACTTATAAGTGAGGGCTATGAACGCTTAAGGATAGATAATAGCATGTCAGAAAAAATATTTTTAAGTATTATAATAGCAGACATGCCACTATCAAAAAGAAAGTGCCTCAAGTGTATAACTAATATAAGTGCTTACAATCAAACGAGATATAAGGAACAGGCACAAGGATTAGTGATAAACAGTTGAAATAAATTTAAACTGAATGTTTAAATTCTAAGCAGATTTATGAATTAATAGCAAGAAATAAATAATAGATACTTTTGAAAAGAGTTAGTTTATGTACTTCAAACGAGAAGTTTAATTCTACAGAGTTTTCAAAAACGAGATAGGTGCAGAGGATACGGATAGAAAGATATAAGCTACCACGGCCTTTTTCCCTTGCCTTTGGCTGCTCTATCAGCTGCTTCTCTTTCTTGGCGTATACGCTCAAGTTCTTCAATTCTTATTGCATGTGTATTCTTCATCAGCGAAGATTGGTTGTCTTGTGGAGTGAGAACGGTAGTTGAGTTCTTCACGTAGTCTGTTGTTCTCCTCCATCATAGTTCTGTTTATAGACCTTAGTTGTCTCTCATCCGTGATGGCCAGATCACGGTCATGCTCAACATTGATCCAATCTTACGAAGAATTGAGAGCAAGATAATTGAGTTCTATAACAGAAGGGTGTCCGTGAACCAGGTGAAGGGTTATGATGTGGAAGAGCTGGTAGAAGAGAGTAGAGCAGAGTCTAACGCACTCGTTGCGTTGAGCTTCCATATTTATTTTCAAATCGGTAGACTCGTGCTGCATTTCTCCAAACTTGGTCCAAACATCCTCTTGAAATTTGCAGAGGATGACGGCATTCCTTTCGGCAGCCTTGGACGTTGTAATGGCAAGTTCAGCAGCAGCTGTGGAGATACTGGTGAGTTATCCCACCCTGTTGTAAATGGCATCCAAGCAGCTTACGATTTTTGAGTTTACCTGTTGGGATGGAGAAGGGTCGAGGTCTACATGAATGTGCTCAATGCCGGCAGATGAGGCGGCGTCGGTAGAGGTGACAGGGCAAAAGGGCTGCTGGAGAAGTGGAGTTTTGGAAGTTAAGGTTGAGTCGAGTGTAGGGAAGGTGTGAGTTGAAAATGATTTAGATGAAGGAGGGGTGGAGGAGGGTCAAGTTCAATATTAGTGTCGGAGTTATCAGTGATAATTGAAGGGGGTCGGAGTGGGTCGGTAGAGAACCAAAATGGGGGAGCAAGGTAAAAGAGTGCTTTTGGTTTCATTGGGGTAGGTTGGGTGGTAGGTTTGGGGAAGAGATCTGCCACCGATGAAAGTTCAAATAGGAACATCGTGGCAGCAGAGTCTAGGGTTGGGTTGGTTTGGGTGGCTATGGTTTGGGTTCGTTCAGATGGTGTAGTTGGGTTGGTTTGGGGTTGAGGGGGTGAAGATGGGGTAGAAGGGTTTGGAGAGTAGTTGAAGGGAGATGGAGGGGCTGGAGAGGGTGATCTGGTAGGCTCCTCCTGAGGTATAGATTCCTCAAAAGTTAGTGGCTCCTCCTGAGGGATAGGCTCCTCCAGAGGGGGTGATTCCATCTGAGTAGATGACTCAACAGGATTGGGTAGAGAGGGGGTAGATGGTTGGGTGCCAGTAGACTTCCTTTGCTGCCTCAGCGGTTGGATAGAAGATCCAGTTGCTTCATCGGTAGTGATGATAGGGTCTACTGGTGGCTTGGTCGGTAGGCCTTTACGCAATCGCCTGCGTTTGGGCTTAGGTGAAGGAGAGGGTTGGTCAGATAAGGGTTTTCGTTTTGGAGTTTGTGATGGCTTGGGAGTGGAGGTTGTTGGTTCAGGATTGGATGGCCGGGGAGAAGATAGTTGTCCAGCAGTAACAGAGGAGCTGCCAGCAGAGTTGTCACGTCTTCCGGCTTTTAGTTTCTTGTGAATCCATTTGGCCTGAAGCTCGTCTACTTCCGCTTCCTACCTAGCCTTGTTTGTAGTATCAGCCTTGGTTTTGGCAAATATGTCAGCCAAAACTTCGGTTTCATCTGGTGAGAAACCAGCCGCCTTCTTGTCTTGGGCAGCCTTTCTTCGTTGCCACATTTGCTCTGACTCTCCTGCTAGCTCTCGGGCTTCTTGCAGGATGTCACGAGCAATGGTATAGGTTGGTTTTTCAAACCTTGCCCTGGCAGCACGGATGCCTACACTGCCTTTGTCATGTGCGTCCATGTCAAAACGCATAACCATCATCGGTGTGGGCTTTGCTAGCTTGTCAGCAGTGATGTTTGGGAGCCCTCGTTCCTACCTCCTCTTGTTCTCATTGTCAATATATTTGTTGAGAAAGGTAGCAGTCAGCTATTTATCTTTGGTTATCGATCGTGTCTTATTTTAAATTTATTCCTTGCAAGTGGACAAGACTATTGTAGAATAGCTTTGGGAAGCAAAGGTCGAACCACAGAGACAAGAAGATCACAAATAGCACGATTATCGGTAGCAACTTATTAAACTAAGGGGGTTTTTATATTGATGTTATCTAAACTAATTATTCTACTAAAGTTACCTAAATTAGCAGCAATTACAAGTTATGAAGATCTTATGATGGAGGGAAATCTAGGATTAGGATTTCACTTGTATCTCCTCTATAGCTTATTAAATTAAAGTCTCATTCAATTTCTTGGGTTCGTTCACAAAATATAGATATAGCCTGTCGAATTACCGTTCAGTCTCCATCTCTAAATAATTCGTCCATTATATATCCTAGGCACAAGAACATATGATTCTAACTGTCACATAGGTCATATATGGAACCTGACCCTAACTTATCACTCTCGTGTATCGATAGGTTCAATTTATCATGATGGTGAGCCAGTGTACGACATATGCACATTGATCATGCAGTTATCCGCACCTTTAGGCCTTTATTACTCACGATTACATTCATTTGTTCAAAGTGAGATAATAGAGGGATTGATAAACATCACGATCAACAAGAATTGAATGAATAAAAATAGATTAAAGCATAGATTCGATACAAGTTACCTCCCAACTCCTAGATTAATGGATGTTTAGTTCATCCTTGAAGATGAACAACACACGGAGATGAACGAATACATGGATCGATCTTCAAAACTATAATTACAACAGCTAAACTATGTTATATACTCTAAATCCTATGTTAAAAATTGTATGAAACTACTTCTTGGACATCTTTTGGCTTTGGCTACCGTCCTTTATTTATACCATGAAGTTGTACAGGGATAGGAGTTCCAATCTGGCTTGAAGACCCCGATAAGTCGGTTCTAGGCACCTTGCGGCCGCAAGGTCATTACCCCTTGCGTGCGCAAGGGTCTTCAATTTCGGGGTTGTCTTACTATCCACCTTGCGAGAGGCAGGTCAAACACTGCGGCAAGGTGGTCGATTCCTTCTAAATGGTTTTTCTTCCATATTACACTTTGGCCCCTCTTCACCAAAAATCCTTATAAATCATATAATTTCACCTAAAACCCTAAAACTCATAAAACAACTGAAAAACACATATCAGTAGCCAAAAGCCTCGTGGAATCGCTCAATTTAAGTCATAAAAGTACACGATATCGACGTATAAAATACATCGATCAGTTATCTTGATAAGCTCGTCTAGCTTAATGGCAGACTTGATTTGAGGCGTGTCCCTTAGCAGGGAGTTTATGAGCCTGACAAAGGGCCTTTTGTTGGAAGGGCTGTCCTTCACCTTTTCAACATAGTTTCTGAGCTCTTTGAAGATGATTGCGCCGAAGTTGAGGTGAGTCCTCTTGTGAATGGCGCTTCAGAGGTTGAGCTGTTAGGCTGTGAACATATCATGTGCCCCGTTTTTGAACAGCAGAGATTTGTCCGACATATGGTGGAGCGATGGCGTCAAGGAAAGCGTTCCTCAACATTTTGCCTTGTGGTTCCCTTGGAGTGTTGGTTCCCCTCATTACTTCCCAGGCTCTGTCAGCCTCAGCAATGGATAGCTCCATGCCTCCAACATAGTGAACTCCTATGACCTTTGATATACCCTTGGCAGAGAGAGAAAAGGGAAATCCACGAATCCATCCACGGATTATAGATGGAGTCTTAGGATTGATTACCATTCGCTGGTAGAATTCTTCAGCGAAGAGGTTGCTATAGTTGTTGTCGTGGAGACAGAAGAGGGGGAGAATCCCAAACTCGTTCATGTCATCACACATCTTTTCACGGGCAGCGAATGTGTGAACTGTCTTCAGGTATTGCCCGGGCAAGTAAACTTTGGGGTCCAGCTCCTAACTAATGTCATGAGCGTCATGATAAATAGAAAATCCTGGGATATTGACAAAGGGACTAGGGTGTATGACACATTCGGGGTCAAGCACCTTCTTCTTGCCGGTATTAGTTTTGGCAGATGATTTCACTTGCAAAAATCATTTTTGAAATTAGGGCTTTTCTCGAGACAGAACAAACAACCAAAGATTTCATTTTTAAGAAATAAAATAATTTTTTAGACAAAAAAATTGAAACCCTTGAATGTTTGCACAGATAAAAGTAGAGAAACATCAACAGATAATCTTCGAAGAAATGAGTAATTAAGGTACAAAGAAAACTGTTAGTTTCAAGGTTTCGAAAGAGCAACAAGGGCGGAAACCGTCAAGATACGCAAGGTGTCTTTTCGGATTCCTCAGCAATATGACTCAAAAGCAGAAATTTTAAACATAAATCAAAAGATAGGAGTCTATTGAGTATAAAAAAATCTTACCATTGTTGTTGTTAGAAGAGAAGAAGCGAGAAGAATCGAAGAGAGCGAAGCAGTTGCAGAGAGGAAGTAAGGGTTTGAATAGAGAGAGAAAATCTAAGAGAGAGGGTTTGTAAAAGTTTGAAAATGGCGGTTCAAAGTTTATTTAAAGGACAAGAAAAGACTTTTTGGCGAAAATGACTTGGGTGATTGACAGGTGTCTATCGAAAGGCTTTTAACTTAAGATATTTTCAAAGTAATAACAAAAAGTGACTTTTAACCCCTTAGACTTTTTAGAAAACCTTTTACCCTTAATATACTTATACATTGAGATACTAGTCTGGTCTTTGACGTAGTTGAACTACAGCATTTAACAAAGTTAGTAACAATTAAGTCTGTCGATATGAAAGAAAGCTTGTAAATTTAAAAATAAACTTTAAGTTGTAGGATCAATCATACCAAGATTTCTCCTTAAATAAGCAAACCTAGTAGCATCCAGTGGCTTGGTGAGAATATCACCCAATTGATGTTCAATTGGAACATATTCCAAACTGATGTTACCTTTTTTCCACATGATCCTTGAGGAAATGATAACGGATATCAATGTGCTTTTTCTTTGAATGCATCACTGGATTCTTTGAGACTGAACTTGCAGAAGTGTTGTCACACATAATAGGACAATTTGCAGCTGTTGTAGTCCACTAGTTGTTGCTTCATCCAAAGTAGTTGAGAACAACAGCTGCTGGCAGCAATGTATTCTGCCTCAGTGGTTGAGTTTGCAACTGATCCTTGCTTCTTGAATGACCATGAGACGAGTCTATTTCCAAGAAACCGACAAGTTCCACTGGTGCTTCTTCTGCTAACTTTGCAGGCTGCATAGTTTGCATCTGAGTATCCAACTAGATCGAAGTTGTTCCTTTTCGAATACCAGATACCCAGATTTGTAGTTGTTGAAACATATCTGGTGATACGTTTAGCAGCAAGCGAATGCGATTCCTTTGGATCTGCTTGAAATCTAGCACAAACACAAATAGCAGACATTCTATCAGGTCTACTTGCAGTAAGGTAGAGAAGTGAACCTATGATTCCTCGATACTTGGTCACGTTCTCTTGCTTTCCCTTCTCATCTTTGTCAAGAAGGCAGTCGGTAGATGTGACGACCCGACCCGGATCCCAAGACGAAATCCCAAGGTCGTGCCGCCAGGGAAACAAATAACAACACACAAGTAGCAAATAATGGGTAGGGCCATAACGGCGATACAGACAACTTAAAACACATGCGGAAGCAAATGAAATAAAAGCAGTGGCGCCCGAGCTAACAAGCTCAAACTAAAACAACCAAAGAGATGATTAATCTCTCGGTCCAAAATTCGACTCGCGTGCGCAACATTGGGCACGTAGAACAAACTCCATTATGCAATTCAATAATAAGCATAAAATAAACCAAGTCATCGGCGAAACTACGGTAGGAACTCCAACATTAAACTAAGTCTAAGACTCTAGTCTAACAACTCGGCGGCTAAAACATGTCGGAGAACAAACATCATATTAAACTAGCAATTTAACATGCTAAACATAACACCAATTAACCACGCATCGACTAAAACCGATCTGCCAACAAAATAAGTACTAACAGTTATATGTACTAACAACTTGAAAATATATGAAAGTTTAACTACTAACATATAACAAGCACAACCACCACCGGTTGGCTACCAAAGAATAGGCTAACCACATAATTACAACATTACAAATACATAAAGGTTTGCTACCCCAAACATGAAGTTTATGTAACTTCATCTTCCCACGACCTCACCAAAACAAAACCAACAACTAAGTAGCAACCTTTCCAAAAGAATTCCTTGCCAACGTAACCTTCTGGATTTACTTGGATCCGCTAGCTCGGCTCGGATCTGGGAAAAACAACCAACAAACAAAAGTAAGTCACAATGACTTAGTAAGTTACTAACCATAACTTCCTATCATGGCATAATGCTCAATCATAAAATATGTCATGCTATCGTCATGAAATAACCTTATATTAAATCATGTATGGCATCCATGCTCAACATTAAATAATTATGTTATCATTAAAGTATAACATCTCATCATAAAACCATGTCAAGGCATTTTAGTCCTAAACAACAATAATTATACCTTTGGCATAAAACAACATTCCCATAATATTCATGTGATAGCATACATGCTTAACAACTTAAATCAATATGTTATCTATTAAGTATAACATGTAAGAAACCAACACAAACATCATATCATATCCAAATTCACCAAGCACGTTATTTACTTAAGCACTTGTGAAACAGTTCATATATATATATAGGGGATATGATACCATTACCGAAATTCCTCCGCGCGTGTCGCTCCTGCAAAAACACGTGCAAAACCCTTATGTGCCCTCGATATCCCTCTCGTAGATATCGACGTCCCGAGACGATCTCCGCTAGAGTTCCATAGTTATCAAAGTCATGTGTATTACTACAACTAAGATAAACTACTTCCCCACCGTGGCCATCGATGGAGGGGTGTGTGCAAACCCGGCACGGCGATACATCGCGATCACGAATCCCATAATTCGTGAAGACGATGTATCGTCCCACCAAAAGTCAACCAAACCAACTCCAGCTGGACTCAAAACCCAAGCACAAGTAATATATACTCATATGCTCAAAACAAGTAGGTAAACACTCTACTATCAAACTAGTCATGCAATTCATCCACAACTAGCATAAACATCACAACCGAGAATCATATAAGCTCTCATAATCAAGTGTGCTACACACACTTCAAAACTTCTTGGAGGCTCGACCCCCATGAATTCTACCCAAAATTCCGTAGGACTTAAAATTATAGTTCCTAGGATTCATACTAACCCAAAGGTTAACTCCGCTGAGTTCAATCTAAGTTTTCCGAAAATTCAAGGATTAGAAGCTTAGGCTTCATCAACCCCCTATGTTCATAACTATCGCCCAAAACCACAATCTCAATGTTCAATATACTCATATAAACCCAACAAATTACTTAACAAAGCAACTTAGAACAAATTAATCATCTTGTGCATAATTTCATCTAAGTCATCATACCAATCATAACCTTCAAATCATGATTAAAATTTACAACATGGTTTAATATAATATCTTAAACATGTGTAATTCAAAACTAGGCTTACAATCATGTTTAACAAGCCGAAACACAATTTGGGGAAAATCCCCTTCCAAGCATCTTTGTCATTCAAGCTCAATGCACATAATCAATTCATATAGCAAAGTTTAATATACTCTATTAAGCATATAAAACATATTAATCAAGCTCACATCATCAATTTGCAAGCTAAAACAAAATTAGGGCAAGGCACCCTCCAAGTATCTCAACCAAACCAACATCAATACCCAAGGAAAATCAACATAACCAACTTCAATAAACTAGTTAGAACATGAATTTCACATATATCATGGTCTCACATAGGTAAATCAAGTTCTATCATCAATTTGAGAAACCTAGGGTTCATGCTTCTTCTATAACCCTAACAATGGCTTCCATTGACCTCAAATAACACAAATGGTTGTTTCCCTAGGGTCAATGGAGCCCAAAAATCAAAGGAAGAGAGTTAGAAACTTACACAAATCAGCCCTCTCAAAACAGATTTTCGGATTCTTGGAGATGGGTGTTGTTCTCTTCAACCAACTCTTCAAATTCAAGGTGTAGCTTGGGGGAAGAAGACCTATACCAAAGGCCACCAAGGAGGGACCCTTCAAGAGCCCTAGAACCTCCTCTCTCAAGCTCTCTCTCAAGTTTTCTGTTGGGTGTTTGTAGAAAACGAAAACCGAAGAATTTGTTTGAGGAGAGAGAAATCAGATTTGGGGTTTAAATAGGAGGGATTAAATCCTCTAATCAATCCACTAATCAACCCCTAATAATTCTAATAGGTGTTTAGGACATGTTTAGGCTAAGTAGGAGGGTTAAGGTGTGGTTTAAAATGGGTTAAATGGGTCAAAAATTCGAACAGTGCAGAAAAGGGAGCAAAATCCCGTAATCTGAGATCAGGGACCAATGCGGTCGCATGGTCTTCATACCATGCGGCGCTTCACTTGTTTCTTCAACATTCCAAGTTTTCTCGCTTCCTCGCCGGTCCGGCCTCTCCGCATGCATTCTCGAGTCCTTCCAAGCCAAAATTGGTCTACAATTCAACCTTAATGTCCTCCAATCTATAACCAAAGGAATCAAGTATCAAACCTCATCAAAACAAGGCCAAGAACTCAGGCAGAACTCGCCCGAACGACGACCGGAAAGGTCAAACTGAAAAGGGTTTTCGCTAGAATCAAACTAGCAACCAAACCGGCGATGCATCCAACATCTAACCAATATCCAAGGCATGTAAATGATGTTTTAAATGCCCTCTAACAATTATCCATGAAGTTACAACATAAATCTCAAACCCGCGATTCAAAGCATCTCGCGAAAGAAAAGTGCATACATGCATCTCAAACGACGTCAACGCTCATGCTATTGACTCTAAACATATACGGGAGCTAAATAAACATGTGTATGATGATTATAAGTGTTTGAATCCGTGCATAACACCATCAAGCAACATTTCAGGGTTTTACAGTAGACATTGGAGTCTCGAATCCTTTAGCTGAGTAAAGACCAAATTTCTTGATAAGTTCCTTTGCATATTTGGTTTGGCTGATGAAGATCCCATCAGAAGTCTGTTGAATCTGAAGTCCTAGAAAGTAGGTGAGCTCTCACATCATGCTCATCTCAAACTTGCTTTGCATCAGCTTCTTGAATCTCTTGCACAGGCTTTGATTTGTTGATCCAAAGATGATGTCATCCATATAGATTTGTACCAGAAGAGAATGACCTTTGTGCTTGAGGATAAACAGAGTTGTGTGTATTCGTCCTCTCACGAATCCTTGTTCAATTAAGAACTTGGATAGAGTTTCGTACCACGCTCTGGGAGCTTGTTTGCGGCCATAGAGTGCATTCTTGAGTCAGTATACTTGATCCTATTTATCTTGGATGACAAAACCTGGAGGTTGTTCAACATATATCGTTTCTTGAAGATCACCATTGAGAAATGCACTCTTTACATCCATCTGATATACTTTGAAGTCCATGAACGAAGCATAGGCTAGAAAGAGTCTGATTGCCACTAATCTCACAATAGGAGCAAATTTTTCATCGAAGTCAATTCTTTCTTCCTGTCGATAGCCTTGAGCAACTAGTCTAGCATTGTTTCTGGTGACATTTCCATCTTCATCTTTCTTGTTTCTGAATACCCACTTGGTGCCTATGACTGGATGGCCAATAGGTCTTTGAACTAAGCTCCACACTTTGCATCTTTCAAACTGGTTCAGCTCCTCTTTCATAGCTTCAATCCAGTAATGATCTTCGATAGCTTCATCAATCATCTTTGGTTTGAGTTCAGACACGAATGTGAAGGCAAACATAGTCTCATTTCGAACATTACTTCTCGTACGAACTCCTTAGATGGGGTGATATCTTGTCTCAATAACAGCTGGAGGAAGATCACTTCTGGTGAGTTCTTCCCTTAAAGAGTCTGGAGAAGGTAGAGAAGGTGATTCAATAAAATCAGGTTCAGAAAAGATAGAATCGTCGAGACCTTCATTTTCTGGTGAACAAGAAGGGTGAGTGATCTGCAAAGGTGTTTGGGGTAGAACAGAAGAGATTGGTTCAGGGTCAACAGAAGGGTTGAATGAGGTACCAACAGAGTTAAAGTCTGCTAATGCAGGATTGGCAGAACTAAATGAGTCTGTAGTTGGAGGATTCTGAGGTGAAGTAGAAGTAGAAGCTCTATTTATACATGTCTCAACATCATCAGAATCATCAGCAATATTTTGAGCCTTACGAGGCTCTAATAAATCATATTCATTAAAAGTAACATGCACAAATTCTACAATTTTTAAAGAAGTTTTGTTAAATATGTGAAATGCTTTTGAATGATTGGAATAGCCCAGAAAAATTCCTTCGTCTGATTTTGAATCAAATTGGCCTCTATATTCTTTTCCATTGTATAGAATAAAACATTTGCAGCTGAAGATTTGAAAAATCCTATATTTGGGGCTCTCCCTCTCCATATTTCATATGCAGTTTTATTATGAAATTTGTTTACCAGGGATCGATTCTACGTAAAACAGGAAGATTTGACAGCTTCTGCCCATAAGTATTTTGGAAGTCTAGCTTCTGCCAGCAAAGTTCTTGCTTCTTCAATGAGTGTTATGTTCTTCCGTTCAGCTACACCATTTTGTTAAAGAGTTCCGGCAGCATAAAAGTTGTGGTTGATCCTGTGGTCATCACAATATCTTTCAACACCGTTGTTTTTTTAATTCGGTGTCGTTGTCTGATCTGATGTCACTTATGTCTTCAAGATTTTGAGTTTGAAGTCTTCTGAAAAGAGCGCTGACTAGATCATATGTCTCATCTTTTGAAGTCATTGTCTTGATCCATGTGAATCTAGAATAGTCATCAACTACTACAAGTGTATACTTGTCTTCGGAGATGCTGACTGTAGTGATTGGTCCAAAGAGATCCATGTGAAGAAGTTGAAGAGGTCTGGTAGTTGACATAACTTACTTGCTCTTGAAGGAAGACTTGGAAAGTTTCCCTAATTGGCAAGCTTTGCAACTTCTGTCGTGGTCAGCAGACACCGTAGGTAGACCATTGACAAGCCTATCTTTTGAGAGCTTGGAGAGGTACTTGAAGTTGAGGTGACTGAGACGCTTGTGCCAAAGCCAACTGTTGTCACGTATGTTGTTCACAACCAGGCAAAGGCGTGAGGATCTCCCTAGAAGGTTTAAGTCCACGATATAGACGTTTCCTTGTCTGTTGCCGGTCAGTAATGTTGAGCAGGATTCACGATCATTGATGAGACATTGGTTGGAGGAGAATTGGCAGATGAGACCTTTGTCGCAGAATTGGGATATGCTTAGAAGATTATGCTTTAAGCCATTCACTAGAGAAACTTTGTTGATTGTGAGATTTCCTCTAGTGATTAAGCCATACCCAATCGTTTTCCCTCTTGCGTTGTCGCCGAAAATCACCATGGGACCTTTAGCTTCAGCTATATCTAAGAGTAGACTTCTATTCCCTGTCATGTGCCTTGAACAGCCACTGTCAAGGTACCAGATGTCCTTATCTTGTGAATCTAAAGCCATGAAGCATACCTAAAAAAAGTCAAAGGAACAATGTCCCCTTTATTTTCTTTTGGGTCCTGAGGATTAGAAACCTTTTGGGACCCATACCTGCCTAACCTTGAGAGAACTGGGTCTCTCAGATTTTGGTGTGAACCTTATCAGGCATTCTGGGGCCAAGATGGCCTAAACAATTGCAAGAATGACATAGATGAAAGTTCCATGGAAGATTGTGATCAACTTATGCTGTAGAGTGCTTGTGAATTTCCTTTTTCCCAACAGCAGTCTTGGGTTTAGCTGGCTTGTTGACAATAGACTTAATTGGTTTCTATTGAATCTTCCTTCACATATTACCAGTAGACTTAGCTTTGGTTGGTCTGTTGTTAATTGATTTAGGAGGATTCGGCATAATTCCTTTAAGTTTATTGTCAATTAACTTGGGCGCCTTAGCCATTTCATAGACAAACTTGACAGGTACCAGCAGAGATTTCATAGGTCTACCGCCAGTAGACTTAGCTTTAGCAGAGTTGATGTCGGCGGACTTTGATTTCTCTACCGTTCCTTTTACAAGCTTCTCATTAGAAGCAGTCTCTTCGGCATTCCCTTTGTGAGCCTTAGGGTAAACGTATGGTACACTTGTTTAGCCAAGTCCATGTTTACCCTTGTTCCCGTAGGTCTGTTTGGAGAAGGAAGTATCATCAGCAGTCTTGGAGGATTCACCTTTCTCTGTGACAGAAGAGTATGCAATGCTGGGCTCATCATTATAGCCTAAGTCTGATTTATCTCCACTTGGATTTTGACTAGAGAGGATTCCTTCAAAGGTTTCCTTAGAGCTGTTCCATGAGTCAATTGTCTTTTGCAAGGCAATTTTCTCCAGGTCTAGCCCTTTGATGTGCTCAGTTAGGGAATCAACTTTGTCACAAAGGAATTTGTTTTCTCCTTTTATTTTGATACTCTCTTATTGCCAGCTATTCAAAGATTGAATCTCAGCTGCCAGCAAAGATTTTTCACCAGTAAGCTTTTCATAGTTCTTCGCGAGTTTTACAGAGGCTACTCTGAAATAGTTGAACTCCTCAAGCATTTCTTGGTTATCCTTGAGCAGTTCTTCTTTACTAAAGTTCTCACAGTTGATCTCACCTTTTACGAAGGGATTCAGTGAGATTTCGACTTCATGTTCAGAGTCATAGGTAAGACTTGATTCATGAGCTATTAAGCATATGTTGGCTTGCTCATAATCGTCCTCATCCTCTTCTGAATATGTCTCAAACCATGTAGCAACTTGTTTCTCTTCAATGTCTTCAGCCAGTATACCTTTTTTATTTTGACATTTTCTATAAGGAGGCTTTCGGTATGCTTCGAATTTTGGCTTCAGACATTTAGATGCAAAATGATTAGGTTTTCTACAGTTATAACACACAAGCTCATTGTTGGATGGTCTTTCAGCAGATTTTCTAAAAGGCTTCTGGTGTGTGTCCTTCCTTCCATATTTTGCAAATTTTTTAAAACGTTTAACAAACATAGAAAATTGTTCATCTAAAAGAAAATTGTTTTCACTTGAGGAAGTAGAAGGTTTTTCTTCAACTGGAGTTACTTCTTGTACCATGGATGGCAAGGACAGAGTTCTGAGCTGCTTGTCTTGCTCTAGAGCTTGATTAACTTCGAGCTCGTAAACCTTTAAACTTGCATAAAGACTACGAAGAGTCATTTCATTCAAGTTCTTAGATTCCTTCATGGTGGTAGTCTTAACATGCCATAAACTACCTAGAGAGCCTAGAAATCTCATGTTTATTCCTTTCTTGTCATATGTTTTACCAAAAGAAAAACAACTATTTATTACGTCACTGAAGCGATCGTATGCTTGTCTCAAGGTCTCCTTGGGATCCTTTTTGAAAGAATCGAATTGTTGGATGAAGGTGTACTTCCTGTTGTCTCTTGTATCTTGGTCTCCTTCCAAGTATTCGACAAGTGCTTCCCACATCTCTTTGGCAAATGTACACCGGATCACTTGTTGGTAAATACTGGTGTCTAGAGCTTGTAATAATGTTGATGGCTTTACTTTCCAGCTCTACTAGTTTTCTTTCGTCCTTAGTCCATTCCTTTTCTTCTTTTGGTACTTCAGCAGGATTTCCAGCAACGGTTGCTATAAGGTTTGGCTTCATTGGTACATGACGCCCTTCTAGCACGCACTTCCATAACCTGTTGTCAACAGAATTCATGAAACGCATTATCTTATCCTTCCAAACATCGAAATGGCCTTCGTCCAATATTGGGACGTGGTTCGCATTTGACGTAGGTATAATGTAGTGTGTTTGTGCCATTGGATCATCTCTCAAGAGCTTAATCTTGGAAAAACTAGTTTTCGAAGAGTTTTGCTCCGATACCAATTGTTAGTCCCAAAGTGCACAATAATAAGTTAGAAGGGGGGTTGAATAGCTTATTAAACACTTAAAAACTTATAGTAATACTTCCTAAATCAAGCACTTGCAATTTATTAAAAAGAATGAAGTAGCGGAAGTCTTGATTGGAAGACAGGTCAAGTCTGTCGGTGAAGCACTACCAGTAGACTTAGATGTTTACTAAAGTTTGTTGCTAAAGGAATAAGTTAAGGAAATGAATGATAGTATAAAACAGTAAACAACATAAGCAGATAAACACATATGTTTTGAGATGGTTCGCACTATAATGAGTGCTACGTCCACCACCAAGGCAGTCAACCTTGGATTTAAATGTGCACTATATTTTCCACTAGTTCTATTACAGAAATATCAAATGAGTCGTGTACAAAATATTTGACTTGTGTTTCGGGGTTGGGGAAATTGAATATCTGGAAAAAGCAAAATATTCAATGTGCAGAAGAATAGTAGAAAGAACAATAATAAGAAGCGCAAGATTAATGGTTGATGTAGATCTTCTTGTTGTTGTTGAGGACTTCGATGATCAGTTAATGATCTCTTGAATGCGCTAAGTATAAAGCTTGATGTTGTTGGATAGATTCAGAGCATTGATTTCTTCAGTCTTTAATGGCAGTATTTATAGATGGGCATTCTTGATATCGTTGGAAAAGACGAAGTGAGTAACAGCTTTATTAGGTTCAATGCATTAAATGCTTGGAGCTGCCTTGTTGATTTCATCTTCAATTGATACTGAGCAGGGAATGGTGAAGAGTGGTTGCAACAACTAGCAGGTAGGCTAATCAGAGTTGCAGACCTGCAATAGTTGGTATAGTCTGTATGTGTCAATCTGTTCACCTGCTCTGTCACTTTTTAGGAGGCGAAAGTCTTCATGCTTTTTCAAAAAAGCTGGAGAGGCGTGTCTGAGAAGTCAAGCACTGATCTGGAGATGGTTTAAATTCAAATTCAAACTGATTTAGGTTGAATTAAATAATCCACTTAAGCTTGATGAAATGAAGGGCTAGACACGTCATACTTTCCGGGTGCAGACAAGGTCTGCCGCTGGAGGCTGCTTGAAGTCTGCTGGTGAAACCTTCAGTCGAAGTCTTCCGCCGAACCTGTAAAGTCTAGAAAAACTATTCTAAGACAATGTTCTATACACAGTTGCCACGCTAACTGGTACGCAACTCATTTAGCCACTAAGTATAGAACCTAATATAATGAATGAACAAATGCAAATCAAGATACAATGAGAAACAACACCTAGCCCAAACACTTACAGTTGATGCTGTTGTGGATGTAAAGGTTTGTTCCCTCCCCAACTGAAATTCGGGTGGTTCCTCCAACCAAGATTGTATGTGTTGGAAAATGGATCATTTCTTTGACGCGGCGAATATGAATTCATTGAATTTACATGTTCATGAAAATCAGGTATATTTCCACTAGAAGGGTAACTATTAGTAGCATGCGAATTATTACCACAAATTGAAAATACTTCATAAGCAAAATTTAAATTGGCAGCAGCCATCATTGCTTCATAGGCTTCAATTTTAGTATTAGCAGCTGCTAATGCACTAAATTCATTTTGCTTAAAATTTGAGTTCACTTCATACACAACTTTAGCTTTTCCTCTCACACTCTTTTGTTGAGAGTTGAATCCTAACATTTCAAATAAGCCATGTGCTTGTTCTGGGGTCAATCCGTGAATTGACCCTCCAGCAGCACTATCTACCATAATTTGTAGGTGATTAAAAAGTGAGTCATAAAACTGATTTATTAAAACATCTTATGGAATATTGTTGTGTGGACATTCTATTAGTAAAGACTTAAAGCTATCCCAAGCCTCGTGAAAAGATTCACCTTGCTTCATTGCAAAACACATGATTTGTTTCCTATAATTTGAAAGTGAAGAGAGTTGGTAAAATTTATAGATAAACAAATCATAAAGTTGTTTCCATGTATAAATGCTCCTTGGTGCTAGTGTGATAAACCATCTTTTAGCAGCATGCTTTAAGGTGCATTGAAGAAAACGCATTTTAAATTCATCCTCAATTAGGCCTCCATTAGGAAAGGTTTCAACCATATGAACAAAATCTTACATAACAGAAAATACATTTTCTGATGGTAGACTATGAAAAATTGGAAGCATATTATAAAAATGTCCTTTCAATTCAAAGTTCTTAACTCGGTCAGGTAACACCAAACACGAAGGTGTAAAGTCTATGTTATGACGAGTATAATCTCTCATTGTCCTGGGAGCTTCATTATTTTCCCTTGCAGCTACGAATGCTTCTGCTGGAACAGGTGGGTCAGCCATTTGATTTCTTTTATTATCAGGGTTGTCCTGATAGATTTGGTCAACTAGGGATTTCTTCCTAAATTATTAATGTTATCGTTAAAATCCGCTAGGGTGGGATTCAACGACCGTCGAACGTGCATAAACTGCATAATCAACCAAAATTAACACTAAATTTTTTTATTATTATTTAATTTTTATTATTTTTTTAGTTTCAAGATTAATTTAAAAATGCAATAAAAATGATTAAAAACTTAAATTACTAATTCTCCCCAGCAACGGCGCCAAAAACTTGATGTGTTATAAATTTACCTCGCAAGTGCACAAGTAAGCCAGAGTATAGTTGTGTGGAAGCAAGGGTCGAACCACAGAGAGAAAAGTAATTAAAAAGGTTTTAATCAGACAATAATTAAAAGCAATTAAATTAAAAGGGATTTTTGTTTGTGAATTAATTAAAACTACTGAATTGACTATTTAAACTAAATTAAGAGAAATAAAAATAATAATTGCAGGAAACAACGAATTATCGAAGATTAATGTATGGTACGAATCTAGGAATTGAGATTCACTTGTATCGCAGTTTATGTGTATTTGACTTATGTATCTATCAATTACGGGTTCGTTCACTAATGTAAAGGATTGGGACTTACGGATCGAGATTTGCAACCCTTAGTACTCCGCCTTAACTGTGTTTTCTTAATCCATCCACACAACAATTAAGAGTCCATTAAGCACTTTAAGAACTAAAGTAATTAAGAATCCAATCAGTACTCTTAAAAACACATGTGAACCTAGATCTAACCTTAGCCCTATTAGAAAATCAGAAAGATCTATTTATCAATTAGGTTAGTCAATATATAACCCGCGCACGATCATATAGTTTATTATACCCACGAGTCTATAAATTCACTAGCGTAGTCATTATGCGATAGTTTCAATACAGACAAAAAATAATCGAAATTAATAAACGATACTTGATAGAATGAAAAATATAATTAACACATAAAATTTGTTACACAGTTATGTCCAATCCCTAGAAAGATGCGGTTAGTTCATCACTAGAGATGAACAAATCATTGTAAATGAAGAATACATCATCGGTCTTCAATAATCGGCAATAAAAATGAATTACAAAGTGTTTTTCGTTTTGAGAGTGGCACAAGAACGACCTAATTTCGGATCCCTCAAGCTGTACTACTAGGGTTTTATTTATACTAGGTTGGGAATTTTGAGAAATGACAAAACGGCCCAGAGCTGAAAACGGGACCAAGCGGTCGATTGGTCCTTATGCTGAGCGATCGCTTAGCGCCCTTCCTTCAGAGATGTCCTATTGGATTTTGCGCGGTGGCTCAACCTTCAGACTAAGCGAGCGCTTAAGCCTTAGCATTTCTTGATTTTCAGCCTTGATCTTCCAATATTTTGTAACCAGGTCCCTGGAATCTTGATTTTATGGATTATCGACCCGAAATTCTTCAATCTTCTCAAATTTAACCTGAAACTCATTAAATACTAAAAACTCATATCAGTAGCTTAAGAAACTCGTAGAAAAACACAATCTAAATATGAATAAATACACAATAGATGTCTATAAAACACATCTATCAGCAGGTATGGGGCAATTTCTTGACCAAGTTCAACAAGAATATCGTACTAGAGGTAGTTCAACATCAAAGGGAGACGATGTTTATGAACTTGGAGCAATGTACCTTGAGGGTGGCGCAGTATGAAGCCAAGTTTACACAGTTAGTGAGGTACAATGATCATCCGGTGTCTACGGAAGAGAGGAAAGCACACAAGTTTGTGAAAGGACTAAGGTCAGAGCCTATAGATAAGCTCATTCCATTTAACTTTGTGGATTACAATTTTGCGGTAAATTGTGCACTTTCTATTGAGGGAGATATGGAGTAACAGAAGGTAAAGCGAGCATCGACATCTAATCAATCAACGGTGTCGACGAGTAATAGGAGTCAAGGGAGTAATTATAATCGTAGAGGATCAAATGCACTGAACAACAATAAGGTTCAATGGAGTGACAATAATATGAGTGGCTACAACAATCAACGGGGGCAACAACAAAGGCAGCAAGGGAGTCAACAACAAAACAATAGAGGTAATTGAGGAAGTGTGGCATTGGTATCTAAACTGGTGTACAAGAAGGGTACATGTACAAGTTGTGGAGAGTTTGGGCACTACAGAAAGGATTGTCCGAAATGGAAAGGTTCGACTATGCAGAATCAGGGCAGTCTTCAGCTCAATGCAGATGGTAAACAAAAGGTGTAGGAGAGAGTGTGTGCCTTATATCCAAAGGACACCCTAAAGTCTATACTAGTCTATATCAAAGACAAAATGGTGTTTTGGTTCTTAAAGTATAAGAGGGACTTTTTTAAAAAAAATTCCTTGTAGGGGTTTAATAAAGATACCATATGGATTAAAATGGTTGAACTATAAACATACAAATACGAAGAAAATATATAGAGCCAAAAATAAAATAAGAGAAATATATTAAAATCAATTAGTATAAACATTTTTTCATATGGAATCATATTATTAAAATATGAGAATAATATAATATAAATTTAAAAGAAATTTAATTAAAAAAATTAATAAAAAATTTAATTCATGAAATAGTCGTTAATATTCATTGATTAAATGTAATTTACTTTGTAAAAAGAATTGATTAAATTATAACTTATTTCCGCGTTAATGTTTTGAAAAATCTTCTATAATTGGAATTATAAAAGATAACATTCCCCAAAAAATAATTTTTTTAATCCAAGCTATAATAGCCAACATGAAAATGGTGATGTGTTATCTATTTCATTTTCCATTAATAATTCTCTTTTTTATAAGAAATTTTTTAACAATATTTTATGTTTAACTTTTTTATATAATGTCTTAATTAATTTTTAATATAAATTTTATTTTTGAATTTTTTAATGAAATTTTTTTAATAAATATTTCATAAATATTTATTAATTTATTACTAATTATTAAGTAAAATATTAATAAATTTAGTAAATAGTTTTTGTCAATTATGAGTGTGTGATTGAGTCCTATTGTATTTTGGCTATTTTTATCTTAATTTTTCATTTAGGTAACATATATTTCCCACTTATTTGTATGTTTATATTTCATTCTTTCTTTCCCTATTTTTTTTCATAAACTTTTTATTAACTTCTAAAAGAAAATATATATAAGTCAAGAACAAAAAATTCATCTACTTTTGAACATCAACTATGAGATCCTTCCGGCATTTTAAAAAATCTTAGGTGATGTAACTAAAATTAATTTAATTAAAAATTAGATTGGTATTGTACATAAACAAAATTAACTATTTTTCCAATTGTTTACGATTCATAAATGCCACAAGTTTAAATGCCAATATCACTAGTGTATTTAGTGTATTTAAATGCCAAAATTAACTATTTTTTCATCCGTTCTAAAATAACTATCCTCATTCAAAGCTGTTTTTCAAAAAACTATTTTTACCACTTTACCATTACTTTTTCTACCTATTTTAATTATAACATTTAAGAAAACAACACATTTCATCAAAGTTTATATAATAAAGTCGATTATTTTTTAAAAAAACAATGTATCAGATCAAAAGAGACTATTTTGAAAACAGGGGAGTAATTCATATTCATAATAACAAAAAATACAACAAATTACGCAATTTTATTTTAAAATTTAAATAAATAAAAACATATAAGTCAAATTTTCTTTTGAAAAAAGTCTATTTAAATCAAAAAGGTCGAACAATAAAATAACTTAAGAATGACGGGAGTACTATTTTTAATGTTTCACTAGAATTTAAAAAAAAATGATTTTCGGACCAAACTGATTTAGCACATATAAGCGTGTACACATAACAATGAAAGTTCATAATAGGTATCAAAAGGTGAAATTAGTAAATTTAGACAAAAAATAAACACTCAGCTCAAGATAAAATAAAATAAAATAAACCCTCATATAAATAAAAGGGAGAAAGATAGTGGGAACGCGCACCCTTCAATGAACGGCATATAACAATAAAACAATTCCATCCGAGTAAGGTAAAGGCTGTTTCCAAGCCACTCCCAGTTTACATCTGTACACAACCACCGCATAATAAGTCAGTTGAAGTCATTTTTTCCCCGCCACCAATTAACACCACCACTCCACCAGCCTGTAAAATTAATATAATTCTAAAACCCCTCCCTCTCTTCCTCTATAAAGATGGCTCCGTTCGGAGATGGACATTGTTTCACATTTAGTACATTCTTGATATGCCAAATTGAACGGCCCCAACTTTCCGGTGGGCGGTTACAGTTGCAGCCGGGGAAGCAGCAGCATTGATGCCACCAAAGTGTGTTTTCCCCTGTAATAAGTTGGTGTCAATTGCAATTCGATTGTCAATTTGTTCCATCTTTGGCAGTCCTGCCCTTGTCATATAGAATGGGTTGGTATCGATACTGATGGCTACATCGGGGGCTAATTTGGTGGCCAAGCCAAGTTGAGGGCTCTGCTTTATTTGTGATGATGAGCCTCTTTCTGACTCTGCCACAAATCTTTCCTCCTTTCCAGTACCGCTTCTCCGGTAACAGTATGCTGGAGGGATAACCTGATTGGGAAGTACTGCATTTCTAACTAGGGTTCTGGGATCACAAGCGTCTTTAATACCATTTCCATTGGCAAAAGGGAAAACTTGCCCAGCAACTTTTCCTGGTTTGTCTGAACAACATTGAACTTTTAGACATTCAGTAACCGAGAGAGAGAGAGAATAGGAAAACAGCAAAGTAGATATCAATTATTGAAAGTAGGAGTACCCAGAGAGTTTCTATTTGATCCCAGAGGTTGTGAGGTTCCCAAAAAACTCCGAGGAATTCCCTCGGCATCTCGTAGGTTTCTATTGCATGAATCTTCAATAATTTGCCGATCTTTGGAGGTGGCAATACAATGATCTTTAGATAGTAGTGTATTTGATTGTACAATGGTAGATCTGAGCAGAAAGAGTAACTTCATTACAACAGATACCAAAAGGAACAAATAGAAGTACATCCAGGTGTGCATGAGATGAAAACTAAAATCTGGAAAACCAAGGGCAAATTCAAAATGTTTGGTTTAAGAGCATATTTTTTTTTTTCTCCTTGACATTCTTTGACAAGGAAGCAGTAGCACATACCCATTAATATAACATGTCTATTCATGAAGAAACAAATCAAATATCCTCAACCACCCTAGAATACAAAGCAACCAGATGCCACAACAACCAGTGGTGCATAACCATAATTATAACACGTCTATGCATTAAGAAACAAAACCAAATCTCCTCATCCACCCACAAAGACAAGTAACCCGGTCTCACAAGAGAATGAGACTCCAAGCCTAAAGAGTAAACGAATGGGAAAAGCTCATATCTGAACCACTGCAAGCAACAGGTCATATCTTTCCAATAAAGACACTTGGCTGGCACAGCAAACCAACTACCATTTACTCCCTCTTCCAATATACTATTTAGGTTTCACTTAAAGAGTCCACTAGAAAAAAATTATGTTTATAATTTACATAACCTTTTGATCTTTACCCTCCACTTATGTTGTAAACTTGTAAACATATTGATTGAGCTTATGTATTTTTGTAATTATGATCAACTCCGATGACATTAATATATCCCTTAATTATTAAACTTTTCAAACAAGAACTCTTGGTTGGAACAGGAGGAGTAAGAAATTGTGAGTTTTTATTTTCGTTATCTGGGTTGACCAAATGACACTTTTTTTTGGTTCAAAGGCTACAATTACAAGGATCGAACCCGTTCCCTACAGGCCTTGAGGGACAACCCAAAGTACCACTTTGCTACAAGCCAATTGGTACCAAATGACACACAAAAAAAGGTAAATTGGTTAAGGTTTCCCCCTTGGCAGGGTAGTACCACCTCCTACTGCACACTGAAAACCTTTCCAACTTTACCAATTGACCTTAACCAACAGTTTTCCATGTCTCCAACTTCCCCAAATGACATTAACTGAGAATTAGCAAAGAGCATAGAATCAGGTTTAAGATTCTTTTTTCTTTTTTTGATACGAATTAAATAAAAAGACGTCAAAGAAGGCACGTCCTCAAAGAGTATACAAACTAAGAACTAACCACTCGATATGCTATCCAAAAACTCTACAAAAGGGTTTGTACCAAGAGGTATTGCCTCATGACACCAAACAAAGATCCTAGTGTTCCTTTCCCTCCGTATAGTCCAACAAATCACCATAGTGATCCAAAGACTGCTCCTTTTTCGTTTATACAGTGACCAACATCTAAGCATCTCCTTACTTGATTTACGTATCACCCACACCACTAGGAACAAATTAAACAGTGCAACAATAAAAGATCAACACATTCCCCATCGCACTTGCACATATAGCACCTATTCACATATATTATCCCTCGGAGCTGAAGGTTATCACCCGTTAAAAAAGTTTCTTCGCAGCTTCCCACAAAAAGAAACTCACCCTTGTAGGAGCCTGCGACTTCCACACACTCTTCCAAGGAAACGTGTCATTGTTGCCCAATAGTTTTTTATAGAAGGATTTAACTGAAAAATGTATGCTCTTCACACCCTCCCACACAACTAAATCCTCTCTATTTCTGTCTAACTTCTAGTTATAAATCTGCTCAAAGAAGTGCCCAAGAGAATCCAATTCCCAATCCCGAGGGTTCCTTCTGAAAGAGGGGCTCCACGTTCCAGTATCGCCCGAGAATTGCACAACATCGCTAACACCGTTTGACGTTAAACTATATAGAGGACCTCTGGAGCTCCATAATCCAACACCAATGATCACTCCAGAATCTAGCTGTGTTACCATTACCCACATCAAGAGATAAAAATCTTTTCATAATAGCCCACCTCATACTTATGCCTTTCCACAACCCCATTCTGTGAGAGGAGCGAGCCTCTGTAGGTTCCCAAAGAAGATCTCCTGCACCGAATTTTCTCACCACAACTTTTTTTTCAAAGTGTCTGATTCTCGCAAATATCTCCATAGCCATTTCCCCATCAATGCCACATTGAACATCTTGAGTTTTTGATCCCTAACCCACCATTTCGAACACTTGAGCACACCACCTCTCATCTAATCAAATGGTTTTTTTGGTCCACCCATAGTTATTAAAGGCGGAAGGCGAGAGGCAGACGACTGAAAGGCAAGCAAGGCGAGAAATTAAGAAAAATTGTATATATAAATATTTGTTTCATTATAACACATTTCAAAACATGTATAAATGAGAATAATATACGAAATTCAGTTCACCTATAATACAACAAAAAATCAACATCCAATAATCCCAAAGTAAAATATGAAATTCTGAGTTAATTAAAACTCCAAATAATATATAAAACAGTAGTGCAACTAATAAAAATAAGATTAAAAGAAGTAAATGATTTTTAAAAAGTAAAGTATATAGAAAAAAACATAAAATCAGTATATAAATAAAATCCCAAACTAAAAATATGATCAAAATAAAATTCCAAAAAAATGAAGAAAGAAGAAGCAAAGGCAGTAGAGTTTGTAGAGAGTAAGTAGCAAAGTACTAAAAGTCTAGGAGGTAAAAAAAATTAAATAATCAAACAAACTTACGGAAACTAGGTTGTATATCCCAAAACAGACAAACGAACCTCTGGATATAGCAATAATGGGGCCAATGAACACGTCCAGTAAGAAAACTGCGGCGCCGGTGCGTGAGCCTTTTCCAGGCAACCTCCGGTGATAGTGATATGAGTTTGTCGGGTTGATTAAATACCATTTGTGGTCTTAGATTTGATAGATAGTGAATAATGGAAGCTAGATCTGAAAAAGAACCCTTTAGATCTAGGCCGGAATCCATCAGATTTGGGACATAATCCTTTGGATCTGGGCTGGAATCCTTCGTTGCTCCCTTTCGCTCGCATTTTCAAGCCTTTTGCCTCTAGGCGTGAAAGACGACCGCCCTAGGTTGCAAAGGTGAAAACACCTCGCCGGAACATATTTGAGGCACAGTCACCTCCCGCCTACCTCGCCTCAAGCGAGGGAGGCACTCGCCTTTGATAACTATGGGACCACAGCTTGACCTTCCCAAAAAAAAGTCTCTCTTCAACTTTTCAATTCTCTACACCACTAAAACCGGCATACCAAACAACGACAAAATATGTAGGTAAATTGGAAAGTGTACTCTTAATAAGGGCCAATCTACCATACCACCCTGAAAAATACTGCGTTCAAATCTTGCTATAATCAGACTCCAAATCTCCTTATTTCTCAAATTTGCCCCTAGAGGGCCAAGATGTGACGTCGGAAGAACACCGACCTTACACCCAAAAAACGCATTCATGTCATCCATATCCTCCACCTCACCCACAACAAACAACTCGCTCTTGAAAATATTAACCTTCAAACCTGATGTTGCAGAAGAATCATCCATAGGTAGCTCAATTGAGCTTCCTTTGCCTCGCAGAAAACCAGAGTATCGTCCGCAAAAAACAAATGAGAAACCATCACCTCCCTCCATCCCACCCCACTAGAAAACCTCGGATATCGCCATTAGACACACAAGATTCTAAAATCCTACTTGACGCTCCCATAACAATGATAGATAGGAAAGGAGAGATAGGGTCCCCTTTGGCACAAGCCTCTCAAACTGTCGCCGGCTCACCATTAACTAATACCGAGAATTTCGCCGTAAAGGTAAATCATAAGCCAGTCCCTCCATCGCCCCCCCCCCCAATCCCATCCTTTGCAAACAAATACATCAAAAAGTCCCAATTAACATGAGCATACGCCTTTTCAATGTCCAATTTACATAGCAACCCAGCCACCTTAGTGTGAATTCTCCAATTCACTAACTCGTTAGCAATCAAAGCCGCATATGTGATCTACCTCCCCCCCCCCCACCACCACAAAGGCTTGTTGGGACGCCGAATAACCTTTTCTATAACCTTTTTTAATCAACAAGCAAGCACCTTTGCTATGATTTTGTAGATTCCCCCAGTCTTTTATGTCTTCCACCACAACACGCTTAGGAATAAGGGCAATAAATGTTGCGTTAATGCTTCTCTCGAATCTTTTGTGCTCAAAGAAATAATAAAAAAGATCCATCATCTCCTCTTTAATCAGCTTCCAACAGTGCTAGAAAAAGACCAAAGGAAGTCCGTCGGGGCCCTGAGCCGTATCTCCCTACAAACTAAGAACTGATGAACTGACCCCTTCTTCAGTGAATGGAATTTCAAGATTCTCTCTACTTCTGGATTAAGATGACTGAAATGAATACCTTCCAGCTTCGGGTTCCGGCTGTTATTGTCCGAGAATAATCATTTGTAAAAATTTGCAATTCCCACTTTTATATCAGAATTATTTTCCAGTAATACTCCATTAATCCGAACCTTAGAAATTTGATTGGCATGTTTGTGGGCATTAGCCATCTGATGAAAGAACCTTGTGTTACTATCACCCTCCTTCAACCATTGGATACGAGCTTTTTGTTTCCAATAGATTTCCTCAACACAAAGTTGTTTGGCCAAATCTTATGTCCTCTAGTCACCCGAGCCTTCTTTTAACATCTTCAACTTTCTTACAAAACGGAAACATGGAATGCCCCCACCATATAAGTTTGTCATTTCTCCACTAACCATGCAATAAAACCCGGCTCCTCTAACTACATGATTTCAAACCGAAAAGGGGACTTCCCTTTATGCAACCCTCTACATTCCAATCACAATGGAACATGATCCGAGATCACCCTTGGCAAGCAAGCTTAAGGCGTGTGAGGCCGGCATCCTCCGACAACGGCGAAAGCCCAGATGAGTTTGCCAAGTAGAGACGAAGCCATCTGTGCTCTTAGATTTCATTAACATTTAATATTGAATGCTAGATCTGGAATGGAAAATTTCAGATCTACGCTGGAAGTTATCGCCCAGCTCTCTTCAGGCGACAAATCCTCACCTCGCCTCTTGCCTCAGGCGCCAAAGGCGAGAGCCTTTGACAACTATGTATCATGGAAACCACCCTACTATTCCACATTAACAAAATACCTCCAGCTGGTCCAATGGCATCTAAATGCTCCAAATGAGTGCACCTACAACCTCCAACACTTAAGAGCATATTCCTCCACATACATACTACTTTAGTCGCATGTAAGCACACCACCACCTGAGGATTCTATTTACGAAGCGCCGCTTTCGACACCAATCTGTTCGATTCATCATTAATACCCCACATTCAATGATATAATGTTATAATGCATAATTCCTACCTTTTTCTATCTCCATCAACAGATTCAGAATTTTGTCTTCATACCATGTACAAGATACCCCTAGAAATCTCCCAAAACCTTTCACCCTCCTGACCCACAATGAAATATTTTCCCTTTCATTTGAATCCAACAGAAGCTCAGATCCTTCAAACCTTCCGGCATGACCATTGCCAACGGCAAGCACTCTAGTGGTCCTTAAATATTCTCCAACATTGGGCCCGACTACAGAACAAGCCTCTACGTTCTCTTCTAGCTTTTAGACCTTCATTAATCACATTTTCCTCTATGTTTCTTCTCTCGGCCAACGAACGCAATTATGTCTTCTTCAACTCATGATAAACCCCTTCCTCTGCTTGCGAAGCTTCCCGGTCTTCACTTCTATGCAAGTAACGGTCCTCTACCTCCTCATTCATAAATGCTCCAAGTCAACATCCATATATGCTCCATTAATAAATGGTTCCGAAGATTGCTGCTTCTCTAAAACATCTATATATATATAAAGACATATGCATCTATAAAAGGAAATATCCCGCCAAAACTTTCTTTCCAAAAATAGAAGGTTCTTCATTTATTAATATAGATACAACTTTACATGCTATCTGAAAAAAATTAAATGTATCATTACACTTCACACTAATCCATTTAAAATGTCTTTTCACATTCCTTGATACTTGTGTCAATCATGCTTGTGAGCATCATTCAAATTTCAAAAGTCCTATTGTATTGTACATGGGGAATATATATTGTATTCCTTTTCCCAACATATATAGTTTAGCTTTGTTATTTTACTTCAAAAATTTCAGATCTACATATGTGCTTTAAGTAAGCAGTGCGAAAAATTAGAGGATGTAAAATAAATTAACAAAATCGAAATAATTTGTCAATATATAATTTAGGAAAATTCCAACTCTAAAATTGACAAGCTCAAATTATCCAGTTCTATGAAAAAAAAAAAGTTAAAACGGAACTAATTAAAATGTTAAGTCCTATATTTTTAGATCTATTTTCTTTGAATTCATGCCAATTCCGGTGATTGATATCCATCGATAGGAGGAGGGGCATTTTAGGAAGAAAAAAAATAGACTTATGCGGTTGGATAAAAAATAGCGCACAAAAGAGGTTATAATTTCCAAATAAAGAACCGGCCCATAATTATTCATTTTATTACTAATGGATTTCTAAAAGTGTATTTTTTTCAAAAAGTTTGACTTTCAAACAAGGACTTTTTAACCAGAACGGAGGGAACACGTAATTAACATGGTATTTAATGACTTTTTTTGGGGGCCAACTGTACATATTATTGCCTTTTTCTATTAGATGATATTTAATCAGTAAATATATACTTCTTCCGACCTAAAATTATTATTCATCGTTCCCTTTGTGTCCATCCAAAAAATATTGAAATGAAATCTCCATCCGTTTTTAAATTATCGTCATCTTTTCTTTTGGGATTGATGTAGTAATGTTAAAGTCTTTTGAATTATTTGATCCATGTCAAAATCATAGCGTGAGTGTGTGACTAAATGATCATTTTGGTGTTTGCTTTTTTTCAATTGAATAATCATATATAAAATTATGTTGTAGAAAATGATTAATTTTCAAAATTTATAATGACTAATCTTATTGTTATATATTTTTAGTTAAATAGTGTCCCAGAATTTATTCTTTTAATTTTGTATGTATAATTTAGTTGAAAAACATATATGTCGGCGTTTTACGCACGGGTACAAACACTAGTTACCTCTATTCCACTCTTCGTTCGCTTCAACATTAACTGTCGGTCTATCCTTTAAGGCTTCAGCACTCACTTGTGCGCACATATCCTTACTTTACGATGCCGCTTGATCCCTCTGTTTTTCCCAATTATTTTTGTCCTCCTCTTACAAAATCTGTTCAAGTTCTTGGGCCCTCCTCCACTGATTGGTCTTGATTTGCATCATCTCTTCTACCGATTTCCCCTCTCTCCACTGTCTCTCTGTCTGCAACACAAGGGGATAAGTCTTTGTCTAACATCGAGGTATCTTCAAATGTTGAAGTAAAAGGTCCACTCAGTGAGCCTACTCCTCCTAGGACTTCCAACTATAGTTATGAAAGGTGAGTGCCTCCCTCACCTGAGGCAAGGCAGGCGGGAGGCGAGGGTTGTGCACCTTAAATATGTCATGGCGAGGTGTTTTTGCCTTAGCAACCTAGGGCGGTCACCTTTCATGCCTAGAAGCAAGGCTAAAGGCTTCAAAATGCAACTGAAGGCTACAAACAAAGGATTCTAGCTCAGATCTGACGGATTCCGGCACAGATCTGAAGGATTCTTTAACAGATCGCAAGGATTTTTTAACAGATATAGCTTCAATTCTTCACTATCTATCAAATCTAAGACCACACATGGTATTTAATCAACCTGGCGAACTCAAATGTACCTTCGCCATCGCCCAATGTTGCCGGGAAAAGGCTTGCACGCCGCACCGACATTGGCGCCGCCGGAGTTTTCTTGCTGGACTTACACAGGCGTATTCGCCGGCCCCATTTTAGCTATGCCCAGAGGTTGGTTTGTCAGTTTTGGGATATACAACCTAGTTTCCGTAAGTTTGTTTGATTATTTTATTTTATTTTATCTCCTAGACTCTTAGTACTTTGGTTCTTACTCTCTGCACCTCTACTTCCTTTGGAATTTTATTTTGATCATATTTTTAATTTGGAATATTGGGATTTTATTTATACTGATTTTATGTTTTCTTTCTATTTACTTTGCTTTATTTTTTATCATTTACTTTTTTAATCTTATTTTCATTGGTTGCACAACTGTTTATTATATTATTTGGTGTTTTAATTAACTATGAATATCATCTTTTGCTTTGGGATTATTCCATGTTGAATTTTTGTTGTATTATAGGTGAACTTAATTTCATATACTCTTCTCATTTATACATGTTTTGAAATGTGTTATAATAAAATAATTTTTTTGTTGATAAGTAATTATTTATATATACTATTTTTCTTAATTTCTCGCCTTTCGGTCGCCTGCCTCTCACCTTGTCACTCGCCCCAAAAATGGACCTCTCGTCTGCCCCTCGCCTTCCACCTTTAATAACTATGCTTCCAACCTAATAGAATTATTTTCATTCAACACAGCCTGCTCATCACTAGTTAATTTTGGAGCACACTTCAAAAGATTTGCACCTCCAATAGGCCCACTCTTGTGTCCGCCCTTCTCCTTATCAAAGAAGCCCACTTTTTGCATCTCTCTACTAACCCTTGAAACGTCTCGCTCCTCTTTCTCGGTTTGAATTTTGAATTATTTGAAGCTCACGTGCTCTTCCGCCCTCCCAGCAAACTTCCTTCTCCTTATCAAAGAAGCCCACTTTTTGCATCTCTCTACTAACCCTTGAAACGTCTCACTCCTCTTTATCGGTTTGAATTTTGAATTATTTGAAGCTCACGTGCTCTTCCGTCCTCCCACCAACCTCGAGTGCGCGTGTAATGTACCTCCCCTATCAAACTCATATTTCGGTCAATTTTTAGTGTCGTCGCCGCTGAATCCTCCACCCTGATTCCTCCATGGTTGGCGATAAGGTGTCGTCTCGTCCAAATAGTTATCGCAAAAAACTCACCAACCGACACCTATCCAATTGATCCCGGGATCTCCTTCCAATGCCTGACTAAAATTCTCGCCCATTGCAGATCACTCTTTGAATATGTTTCCACATCGGTACTAACAAAACCTCCGCACACTAAACCAATTTCTCGGAAAACCTTTCTTCCCCATAAATGCTAAGGCAACCCTACCACTGCAATGACAAGATTTCTGGATTCCATTGCTCCAGTATCAACAGCTTCTGATCCATCTTCCAATTTCTCTCTAAAATTATGCTAGCTAAGGTAAAATTTGTCATTCAAAGCCACCACTCTTACCCCCCCTTTCCGTTTTCCATTTTTTATCCACCCACCGCTTGAGTTTCATGCTAGACGGAGTTGGGCTATCCATATCCCCGACTCTCCCCACCAGACATCTGTCCATATAAGAAAGCTCCATTGCAAGAGTTTGCCTCCACTTGTATATCCACACCTGCTTTCTCTATTGGGCTATCTGTAACACAATATTAAATCCGGTCATGGAGGTATCTCTGTCGCCTCCTTAAGGGATTTGGGAAGCTTCTGGTTCTTTTTTGATAAGTAATGTAATTGCATTATACATAAGCATCAAACAAGGTGACGCTTCTGATTCTCGTTGGTGTCATCTCACCAAAATCTGTGAAGTTTATCCGCCACCCCCTCCCATCCTTTATCTTCTACACATTCCTGTATGCAAATTGTACCTGATCTCCCATATCCCTTTACGATCACTCTAATGAGCTGTCCTGCTGCATTAATCTCTTTTGCCACTAAGACTGCACGATACCTTCCTTGTATCTTCTTCCAGGTAACACCTTTGACCGAAGAGAAATTTTCCAACCACTCACAAACCCAGGAGAATTCATGGGTGGATAGCCAAATCTCATGTTGCCTACCTCTGGATCAATCAACCAATCTTAAAACGAACCGAGCTTTCTCCCAACTTCTAAAAACATAGAATGTTTTCCTTCCACATTTAAGATTATTTACTCTTAAGAGTATGTTATATATTCTTAAGAACAATCATACATCTCATTAGTTGCTTCATAACTATTTAATATGATTTACTCTAAAGCACCGACACCTCTCCAAAGCCAAGGTGTCATGTTTCAACACCCAGGGACACCTGGGGGAACGCTGGGGACACGGTCTAGCTACTCATATAAAGTATCCAGAAATGTTATTTATTTTTTAAAAAAAGCCGACACGTTGACATCATATGTTCTTATTATTTGTTAAATACTATTAATCTATGTTCTTATTGTTTATGAACATTAATATTTACCTATATGGGTGTAGATTATATATTTATATGTATTATCTCCCAGTATCATGTTGGAACTTTCTGGTCGTATTGTGGTGTCAGTGTTGATGCTTCTTAGGCTTTAATGGCTAACTTTAGACTGAGATTTATTTGAGTTCAGATAATTTCAACACAACAATATGACAATCACATGCACATTATACAAGAATTAAGACTTGAATCGGTATTAGGCTAGGTTGGCATTCTACTACTCGACAAGTAGTGGACTGCCAACCTACCCTAGTAGATGCAAGCCAAGCTTGGCAGTCCACTACTCGGCTCAGCTCGGCCGGCACAAAGTGGATTTGTATACAGACTGAACTAGGTAAAAAGGTGAGATTTGTATCTACCTAGGAAGAGATATGTGCTTTCTCTCAAGTGGATTCACTGAACCATTTTTGCCACCGTTTTCTTCAAGATGAGCAAATTGTTTCTTGAATTGATCAACAGCACTGCACACAGCATATGCAGTTGAAATCAGACGTATGCATATGCCTTTATTTGAAATGAAAAATGCATATAAATGATAAAGTAACTTGAAAATAATCATCACCTTGGATAGAGAAAATTTGTCCGTTCAACTCCATTAATGTAATCTTTGAGCAGCTGAGGATGGTATTCTAATATCTCACGGAAAATTAATTCCCGTATGTCTTCTTTTGTAACCCTCCTTCTCTCAAATTCAAATTCCATCTTTGTAATAGGCTGGCAAGATGGCTCCCTATCGAGTTTAGATAGTCCCTTAAAGTAAGCATCAGCAAGAGCCTGATTGAACATTAAACATAGGAAACATCTTAACCATGTAAAATGCATCAAAAACTCGCCACCTCAATCCCCGAATATCCCTCAACCATTAATGATGAAACTTTGGAAGAATGCCATATCCAAGTACTATCTCCAAACACTCGTGCATATGACTAGAAACTAGTCAAGACAAGGACCTACTATACAATTTCATACCTCTTCAGCAGTCGGTCTATCCTTGGGATCAAATGCAAGCAACCGTTGCAACAGTCTAAGTGCCAAGGGATCTGCATTTGGAAATTTCTGCGCTAAGGGAACTGGCTGCTTCTTCCTCATGGTAGTAAGATACCTCCTTGCCTTTTCATTTCGAACCTGAACGGAACATACAAGAAACTATTAGTGTTTTTTTTTGATAGGTAAGTATGACCCCTTGTGTTGTTGGTATGGGGATTGGAACCAAGGACCTCAAGGTCTTTGCCCGAGTGCCCTTGCCATCTCTCCCACCCCTTGGGTTCGTCAAGAAACTATTAGTACTAAAGCAATCTTGCAGAAATGAATAAAGCTCAGCATGAAATAGATGTGATAAGAAAAGAATTTATACCCGAGAAATGGTGTCCATTGAAGGAGTTCCCAAAACATCTGTCATTAAATCCAGCTGATGAACTACATTTTTTCCAGGAAAAAGTGGCCTCCCAGTTAAAACTTCAGCAAAAATGCAGCCGATACTCCATATATCAATGGCAGGTGTGTACTGCAAACCACAAGTCATCAAAGGTTTTAGTGAAGTAAAATCTGTCGTACTGGGATGAAGAATGAAACTAGCTTAGTTCATCTTAAGAGCAACAAAATGTGATGTGCAGACACGGTCAACAAAAAATTTGAATAGATTAAAATCCAAAAAGAGACCTACAGGACAATTGAATTACAATAGAAATATCACACAACATTGCAATTTGCACAGTAAATTTAAACCTCAACCTAATAATTTTGTTTGAATTAATTCCATTATCAAAATCAAGGAAAAAGTACAAGAAAAAGTGGATCACCTATCGTGCTATTTAGGGTTCAGTCACGGAACTATTTTTCAATGTGTCTTTGAACTCCTATTATGTTCCAATCATATCCTCTTGACTAACTCTGTCTATGTAGGCTCCCGTAAGTAGGTAAGCAGCCATGTGCCTAGCATGTGCCTTTCTTTTATGGGGTAAAATGGGAAAACAAAAATCAAAAAGTGTAAAATAGGAAAATAGGAAAATTGCACCACTACTGAAAAAAGAAATAACTTGGAAGGGGTTTCTGTATATTCATGAAATTAAAAGGCCGCTTAACCAAATTCAGGAAGGGAAAAAAAACAAGTCAACATGTACCCCTCATGTAATCACCATCTTTGACCAGCTCTCTCCCTCCTCCCTCATATACTATCCCTGGAAAAAATACAGTGGCACGCCAAAACCAAGTCAACATGTACCCCTCATGCAATCACCATCTTTGACCCGCTCTCTCTCTCCTCCCTCATATACCACCCTTGAAAAAATACAGTGGCACACCTGCCAAAACCCCCTTCTTTCATCTTCAACAGACTTCATTCACTTTCCTTGTAGTGGCCGCTTTTTTTCGTGCTAAAGCAGAATTGTACAGAAAGTCGAAAAGTTATTTTTTCTAAGAAAGAGAACAAAAAATCTTATTTCCCCATTTCTTAACCATACAGAATTCCCTTCTTCAACAACAAGCAAGCAAGTGCACCTCAACTCTCTGCATCTGTTAAGGTCCCAGTCAAAGTACCAAGCAACAGAGTAAACAATGAATTGAAGTGCAAAAGAAATTGAGATTTTGTAGCTCTCTCTGGGTGAGAACCGAACCACATATATGAAATTGATTAAGAAATTAGCTACTGGACAAGGTTGGATTATCTCCCTTAAATAAGAGATCAATCCAGAGTTTTCTTTCATCTCCATAAACAAGCATTGTTTCGGCTGATAAGTTGACACTTTCAAAGGTTAGATCCGACTCCTATTCTCTATTTCCCACACCTCTACATCTAAACTATCACATAAGCCATCCCCCTTTTGCATATGTTTTCACCTGTAAGAATTGCCTCATAGCAGGCTTCCCAAACAAAAAAGGCAGCACGACTGGGAGCAATACTTCTCCATATTCCTTTCCAAGGAAAGTAGTATCCATCTCTGCCCGATATAGCAAGAATGTAAGATTTGACAGTAAACTTTTTGCTATTCGACGCAGCCCACCTCGCCTTATCATTTCTGCTCCCGTCAATCTTAAGCGAATATAGCGAAGTGAAAAAATCACAAAAAGTCTCCATCTCCCAGTCTTGAAGATCCCTCTGAAACAAGGGGTTCCAAACCACTACCATTATCAATTTGAAGCACCGAACTAACATAACATTTTTTGTCCACAGGCATATTGTATAAAAGGGGTAAATTCATTTGGGTGGCCCGGAAGAATACTCGGAAAAAAGATAAAGGGGATGTTGAGGCTGGTCAGGAGGTGGTAGGAGGACAATTATTTGGGCCTTACCCATCAGAGCTGGGATCTAACTTGTCATGCAAGCCCAAAAATTCTCTGCCAAATGAAGGTAACAATTACAGACCCGATGACCAATATGAAGATCTTAATAAGTCGCAAACTGAGAATAGCGATACGATATTTACAGAAGTTGTCGATATTGATAGAGAGGAAGATTCTGGTCTTTCGAAGACGACAGAGGGGGAAGGGGCGAGGGTTTATCAGTTGACGAGTCAGGGTCGGAAAACGAGAGTACTGAAGAGATAATTATGGAAGCTGCTGTTGGTGGTGAAGGATCTGGCCATTTGAAGAAGAAAGCAGGGGAAGGGGTCGAGGGAAGATTAGGCGAAGATTCTGGGTTGGGCAAAAGTGCTGAAGGAATGAAGAGGGGTTGTTCCTTGGAGAAGCAGAGAGCTGGACAGCGCAATGAAGAAGTGAATGTAGGATATTGTTTTGATTCAGACCTGTCTTATTTGCCGAATTTACCTTTGCTAAATTTGAGAAAGGTCATGGGAGAACCAATCGATTGTGTTCCATTGAGAATGATTGGACCAGAAGAATCAAAAGGAATGGAACTGATGACCCACAGAGAGGAGTGTATTGACATTTCATAATTGGTGAAGAAAAGGAGTTTCCTGCGATGGGTTCAAGGAGAAAATCATGGAACTGCTGATGGAGATAGAAAAGTACAGAAGCTCAGTGGGGAAAGTTAAAAAAGGACCCAAAAATAGCGGAACAAAAGGATTACAAGAGCTGAAACAATTAGGCAACAACTTGATTTGGAAGGGAAATGGGGGTAAGAGTGAAAAATGTGTCTTAATGGATTTGAAGATTATTAGTTGGAATGTTTGTCGTTTCAATGATTTGAATAAACGGAGGATTATCAAGGCTTTAATAAGACGATGGAAGCCTCATGTTATTTGCTTTCAAGAAACTAAAATGGGAAAGGTGAACAAGAAGGTTGTTAGTAGTGTGGGAGGCAACAATTGGGTGGATTGGGAGCAGCTAGAGGCAGTGGGTGCTGCTTGGGGGCGGCTTCATATTATGGGACAAAAGATTTTTTACTAAGTTGGGGGGTGAGGTTTGGTTTGGTGTCTTCGCCTAAATTTTCCATTCTAGTTAATGGGGAGCCAGCAGGGCGTTTTGCTAGTACGAGAGGTTTGCGCCAAGGAGACCCTATTTCTCCACTTCTGTTCATCATTGTTATGGAAGCTCTTAGTAAGATCATAGAGACTGCTGTCACAAATGGATTAATTCGAGGGTTTTCAGTAGGGAGGGAGGTTGGCTCTCAGGTGTTGGTATCTCATTTGCTGTTCGCAGCTGACACCCTGGTTTTTTTTTTTGCGAGGCTAAGGCAGCTTAGCTGGGTTCTGTTATTCTTCCGGGCAGCTTCAGGTTTGAAGGAGAACATTTTGAAGATTGAGCTGTTGACCATGGGCGAGGTGGAGAATATGGATGATCTGGCTGCAATTCTTGGTTGTAAGGTAAGTGGTTTCCCAACGACTTATGGCTTCCTTTAGGTACTAATTCTAGAAATAAAGAGTTGTGGAACCTGATTATAGCAAGATTCGAATGCAGATTAGGGGACTGGAAAATCAGTATCTTTATTAGGGAGGCAGATTAGCCCTTATCAAAAGTACCCTCTCGAGCTTGCCAACTTATTTTATGTTGATGTTTGCTGTGCCGATTTCAGTGGTGAGGATCAAAAAGTTGGACAGACTTTTTTGTGGGAGGATCAAGCAGTGGATAGAAAGTACTATTTGATAAGATGGGAGGTGGTGTGTTCGAGTTTGAGAGGTGGTGGATTGCGGATTAAAAGGTTAAAATTGTTCAATGTGGCGTTGATGGGGAAATGGCTTTGGAGATTTTTGTGTGAAACAGATTCTCTTTGGAAGAAGGTTGTGGTCAGCAAATATGGAGTTGGGGACCATGTGTGGAATCCAATTGAGGTTGCACTCTTCTTATGGGGTGGGGGTGTGGAAAGGTATTAGAAGGAAGTGGGATATTATGAAGAGATACATAACTTTTGATGTGGGTATTGGCAACTTAGTTAGATTTTGGAGCGACACTTGGTGTGGGGGTACGGAGCTTTAGAGGGCTTTCCCACTGTTGTATAGCCTTGCTACACATAAGGAGGAAACATTCGGTTCGGTGTTACATTTCAATGGAGAAAATGCTATTTGGAACCCCACTTTTAGAAGAAGCTTTCAAGATTGGGAGTTGGACTCTCTTGAGTGTCTCTTCCAGTTGCTTTATAGTCTGAAAGTGGATAGAGATAGAGAAGATCTAGTTGTGTGGGATGGAGGGAAGAGCAAGGATTTCTCAGTTATAGAAGATCTCGAGAAGCACTGTTTCGTGCCCATGGAAGAGTGTGGAAGACTAAGGCCTCTATAAGGGTGGGTGTTTTTATGTGGGAAGCTGTAAATGAAACTCTCTTAACTTGCGACAATCTCTAGTGTCATGGTAAAATTTTAGTCAACATGTGATGCTTGTGTAAAAGTGATGGGGAGAGTGTCAACCATTTATTGCTGCATTGCCCTTTTACCAGCAAGTGTTGGGACTTTGTGTTTAATTGTTTCAAAGTGGTGTCGGTGATGCCTAATTCGGTGAAAGAGACGATGAGATGTTGGTCCCAGTATAAACGGAGAAGGAGGAATTTTTTATGGGAGGTAGCCCGATGGGAATCAAGATAGCTCGGGTCAAGATAATCAAGACCCGTTGATCATAAAGAGAGGACCAATCACTCGTGTTTATGTGAGGCGGGTTCGAGCAACTTTACTTCAACTTGTGGGAGAGGTTTGGAATCAAATTCAAGTTACCAATGATCCGGTATATAAAGAGAAGTTCATATGCAAGTTGGAGGCTCAAATTGATAATTCTGGAAACTTAAAGGTTGAAGTTGGACAGCCTGAAGTTGGACAGCCCTGAAGTTGGACAGCCTCAAGTTGGACAGCCAAGTTGGACAGTCTAAGTTGGACAGTCCTGAAAGTTGGACAGTCTTTCTTGTTTTCTTCTCCGAAGTTGGACCAGCTTTGAGCTTGATTAATCACTTAGTAATTGTTGCATTTTAACCTTATAAAAGGCAGATCTAAACTCATTGTAGAGATAACTTGGTTGATATATTAAAGCATAAGCTTTGTTTGAGTGTTCTTATATATTTGTGTCTCCACAATTGAGTTTGTGAGAGTATTTGGGTTTCTTGGATTGGAAACCACCTTGAACTTATCAATCTTCACGAGTCGGAAGATTGTGGCGTTCAGTGGTCGTGGGTCTCCGGCAATCGCGTCGAAGGTTCTCTACCGCACCCCAAGGTTCCTAGTCAATCGCGACTAGCGGGTCGAGGGAGACTCCCTATCCTTTTTATTCTGCGTTCTTTGTCCGTCTACAAGGGTCCGTTAATCTTCGAATCAGTCTTGGCTCGAATCCGAACCCGGATTCACATCAATTGGTATCAGAGCTTGGGAGGAGAGTTTGCCTTTTGTCGAGTTTGCAATATAACCGTTCTGTTCATACTGCTACCAATTACTCCCCTTTTGAAATTGTTTATGGGTTTAACCCTTATAGTCCTTTAGATCTTGTTCCTATTCCAGTTAAAGAGCAAGCTAGCATGGATGGAAAACACAAGGCAGAGATGATTCAGAAATTGCATGAACAAGTTCGGTTGAACATTGAGAAGAGGACAGCACAATATGCCAAGCAAGCAAATAAAGGAAGGATACAGGTTATATTTGAGCCCGGTGATTGGGTGTGGTTGCATTTGAGGAAGGAACGATTCCCACAGAAGCGTCGTTCTAAGTTGCACCCGAGGGGTGATGGACCGTTCCAAGTCCTCGAACGGTTAAATAATAATGCATATCGACTTGACCTTCCTGGTGAGTATAACGTTTCAGCAACTTTCAATGTTAGTGACTTATCTTTGTTTGACTCAGGTGATGATTCGAGGTCGAATCCTTCTCAAGAGGGAGGGAATGATGGGAATCAAGATAGCTCGGGTCAAGATAATCAAGACCCGTTGATCATAAAGAGAGGACCAATCACTCGTGTTTATGTGAGGCGGGTTCGAGCAACTTTACTTCAACTTGTGGGAGAGGTTTGGAATCAAATTCAAGTTACCAATGAGCCGGTATATAAAGAGAAGTTCATATGCAAGTTGGAGGGTCAAATTGATAATTCTGGAAACTTAAAGGTTGAAGTTGGACAGCCCTGAAGTTGGACAGTCTAAGTTGGACAGTCATGAAAGTTGGACAATCTTTCTTGTTTTCTTCTCCGAAGTTGGACCAGCTTTGAGCTTGATTAATCCCTTAGTAATTGTTGCATTTTAAGCCTATAAAAGGCAGATCTAAACTCATTGTAGAGATAACTTGGTTGATATATTAAAGCATAAGCTTTGTTTGAGTGTTCTTATACACTTGTGTCTCCACAATTGAGTTTGTGAGAGTATTTGGGTTTCTTGGATTGGAAACCACCTTGAACTTATCAATCTTCACTAGTCGGAAGATTGTGGCGTTCCGTGGTCGTGGGTCTCCGGCAATCGCGTGGAAGGTTCTCTACCACACCCCGAGGTTCCTAGTCAGTCGCGACTAGTGGGTCGAGGGAGACTCCCTATCCTTTTTATTCTGCGTTCTTTGTCTGTCTACAAGGGTCCGTTAATCTTCGAATCGATCTTGGCTCGAATCCGAACCCGGATTCACATCATAGCCCCATTGGCAATTTGCAGAACTATATGGTTGGAAAGAAATGCTAGAGTTTTTGAGAATGAGTAGAGAAGCGTGGAGAAGATCAAGGAGATTATTATGCATACTCTGACCTTTTGGTGTCATGAGGCGATTTCTTTTGACGCAAACCCCTTTGTAGAGTTTGTGGATAACAAAATATAATGTAATTATTATTGCTGTTGTATAGAGGACGCGTCACCTGTTTTGACGCTCTCATATTTATAATATTTTCTTACTTACCAAAAAAAAGGTGGATTTTTTCGGGCGTTTACGGTCTGTGTACGGATGCTTCCCGTAGCTTTATGTGGGAAAAACTCAAGTCAGTTAGGCAGGTTTGGCAATATACAATATCTTACTTATCAAAAGAGTATAGGGGGGGACTTTAATGTGGTCTATTGTCCAAATGAACGAAGGGGGTCATGGCTGTTTTCTCAAGATATGAAGGGTTTTAATGAGTTCATTAATGAAGAGGCTATTATAGATTTGCCTTTAGCTGCAGGGGGAGGGGGCATACACTTGGTATAGGGGCGAGGATAGCTAGCAATGTTCCAAAATTGATAGGTTCCTAGTATCATCAGATTGGGCAAGGTTTTTTGGGGGTCCTTTGAAGAGTTGTCTTCCAGATTTTGATTCGTTGCGGTAAAATTTGTAACGGCGAGACTCCATTTAGGTTTGAGATCAAAAGATTACTCAGCATGCTTTTGGGGGAGGATGGCAAATTTTGGATGCGGCAATGATAGCGAATGAGATAGTTGATGAGAGGGAAAGAAGTGGGATCAAGGGTATACTTTGCAAATTAGATATTGAGAAGGCCTATGATCATGTAAACGGGGAGTTCTTGATTTATCTGTTAGAGAGGATGGGATTTGGGGAGAAGTGGAGACGATGAATTGAATTATGCATTTCTACGGTTAGATTTTCAGTTTTGGTTAATGGGGAGCCAACTGGTTTTTTCGCTAGTTCGAGAGGATTGAGACAGGGACCCTCTTTCGCCTTTGCTGTTCATGGTGGTTATGGAGGCAATGAGTAGCTTCTTGAGAGAGCAGTTGAAGGGGGGTTTATTTGAGGTTTCAAGGAGAGATAAGATAGTGTTTCAGCTTTGGAAATGACTCATTTGCTATTTGCCGATGATACTCTTGTGTTTTGTGAGGCGAGTGAGGATAGGCTTGGGTACCTTCGTCCTTCGGCTTCTTCTACTTTTCTTCCGGGTAGTTGCAGGGTTGAAGATTAACATCTCGAAATGTGAAATCATCCCGGTGGGTAAGGTTGACGACATAGAATTGCTAGCTTCCTTCTATGGATGCAAAACTGAGAGCCTTCCGACTAAGTATTTGGGTTTACCGCTTGGAGTGGAGCGCCTTTTAAAAACATAATCGAAAGATTTGAGAAACGTTTGGCGAGGTGAAGGAGACAGCTTCTTTCTAAAGGTGGTAGACTTACTTTGATAGGGAGCACTTTGGCTAGTCTTCCTACGTATTTCATGTCTATTTTTACAATTCCTTCCTCGGTTGCAAAAAGGTTAGAAAAGCTGGAAAGAGATTTTTGTGGTAAGGGAATGGGGAGGAGAGGAAGTATCACTTAGTTAATTGGGACATGGTTTCCTCTTGTGTTAAAGGGAGGGTGGGATTAAAATATTAAAAGATTTCAACGAAGCGCTGATTGGAAAATGGTTATGGAAATTCATGGTAGAGCCTGAAGCATTATGGAGAAGAGTTGTGATGGATGAGTATGGAGAAGGAGAGCATCAATGGTTTCATAAGCTAGTTTCGAGCCCTTACGGGACTAGCGTGTGGAAGGGGATTCGCAATGGGTGGAGGCACTTATCTAAAGACATTTCTTTTGAGGTTGGTAAAGGAAATTCGATTAGGTTTTGGAAGGATAAATGGTGCCAGGGTAGGGAATTGAGTCGAAGATTTCCTAACCATTTTTCATTTGCCGAGGATGAGGATGTGCTCGTAAGTTTGATGGTCCAGGAATCCAATATTTAGGAGACATGTGCAGGACTGGGAGCTTGGAGAAACAGAGCAACTTTTCAAAATTTTGTATGGTACCCATGTTGATCTTGAAGTTTTCTTTGAGGGTCTTGTGGGAGAGGGCGGTAATCCTACCATGAAGCCTTATCAAAGAGAGAGAGTCCTGCCTTTCCGTGGGAGATTATTTGGAAGTCGAAGGCACCAAGTAGGGTGGCGTTTTTTTTGCGTGGGAGGCAACGCTAGAAGCTTGTTTGATGGGAGATAATTTGAGAAAAAGAAAGAAGGCATATGTGAATTGGTGCTACATGTGCAAGAACGACGAAGAACCAGTAAATCATTTGCTGCTACATTGTCCTGTGGCCAGGGATTCGTGGGACAACATTTTCGACTTGTTTAAAATAGCTTGGGTAATGCCCACGACGGTGGAAAAAATGTTTTGCGAATGGTCTTTTTACAAGAGAAAAAAAAAAGGAAGAAAGACGTTTGGGAAGTTGCTCCTTTTTTGACGCTCATATTTATATACTCTTTACTTATCAAAAAAAAAAAGTTGCTTCTTTGGCAGTGTGCTGGTGTATATGGACCGAACGTAATCGCAGAGCCTTCAAGAACATTGAGCTGAATGTAGACGTAGACAGATCTAAGGAACGCATTGTGGAAACAATGAGATTCTGGTGTACAGATCGAACTCAAAGAATGGAAAGTTCTTTTGTTGAGTTCTTAGATAGGTTTACAATTGTATAGTATTTTTTGTAGGAGTATATTGCTTGTATACAAAGGGTGTGACCCCTGTTTTGTCGCTTGTTTTTAATCTATCTTTACTTATTGAAAAAAAAAAAAAATCCAATGGCACTTAGTCAATGTTGAATGCTGGTGGCATTAACAACTATTCTACACCTACCATCAACTAGCATAAAGTACAAAATCCCACAAGAGCACCCGTACGAAATTTCGAACTAGTATAAATTGATAAATTGTTTGGTCCAATTAGCTAGGCAGCACAAACAACTATCCTACCCAATCTCAAGTCAACCAAGGATCGGCCAAAACCAAGGAAGCATTAAACACAATTTTGTCAATCAGGAAGAGGATTTAATAATCAAATAGCCACCCCAGTAAAAATCAAGACATACATTCCATCAATGTTTCATCAAAACCCTAGAATAATGTTTAGCCCATAATTACTACAGCAAGAAAATCATTATTCCAACTTTAGTCGTTACGAAGACCTAATTGAATGATAACTGACGATTTGAGGTTGATGTAATCTCTCGTGAAATCCTCAAAGAAAACTTCACAATCCCAAACCAGAACGTCCATTAAATGAAAATTCACCCTTGAAAAGTAATCTCTATGGTGGAAATATGTACTAAGGTTCTTTGATGGGGTTTGGGGCTCTATGTTGGGTCTAAAATGCTTGATATTATGGAGAAAATGATGAAAGAAATCTTTTATACTAGGTTAGATAGTTTGGGGCACTACGGTCCATAAATGTGTGTTAGATAGATCAACAATGAATCGGGGTTGAAAATTGGAGTCAAGTGGCTTTTGAATCAACCAAAATTAGACTCCATATGGTTAAGATATGGAAAATCAAAGTTTAAAGGGAATTGTAGTAATTTGGCACAAGGGTCGTTAACAAATTTTGGAGTGGCAAAGTGGTAATTAAGTGGAAAAGACCAAGGAGGGTATAGTTTATATATTAATTGGTTAAATAATTCAATTTTCATCATTTGAATATAATTACATCCTTTGCTGCCTTCCAAATCACCCATCTTCTGCCCTATCAATCTTCTGTGTAACATCTCAAGAAATCGCAGCAGCGAATCCACCTCCCAGTCATGGAAATTCCTCGTGAAAACTGGATTCCAACTAAGTCTTCCATCCTCCCTAAACAACACCGAGTTAACCATGCAGTCCTTATCCCTAGTAACTTCAAACAACTCGGGAAATTCCACCTTCAGCTTCGTATCGCCACACCATCTATCTTCCCAAAAACTAATAGTCTCTCCACTTCCCACCTCGAGGTAAGGAACCTCTCAAGGGAACTCCACCCTTTTCTTATACCCTTCCACACCCCCACCCCAAAAGGAGAAACAACCTCCGCAGGACACCACGTATGACCTCCCAAGCCATACTCACCACCAATCTCCTCCAAAGGGCCTACCTTTCTGTGAGATACCTCCTCAACCACTTCCCCAACAATGCCTCATTAAAAACTTTGAGTTTTCTAACCCCCTACTTTAATGCATTGAGAATATGAAAAGCTTTTTTTATAAAAGAAGTCGGTCTTTGTATAAACTTCCTTAATATGTGTGCAAATCTCTAGAAAGTCATTTATTTTGGAATGGGGGGAGTATTTTGTAAATTTGTACTTGTTAATTAGTATATACTTCATATGAAAATTTAGAATATGGCCAAATAGCATTAATGCGAAAAGGATCAAGTTACGAGAAGATCCAAGAATGTTAGGGAAACCTCAATCTTACTAGGGCTAGCGAGTATTTTGTCTTGCCATTAGTCCAATAAAGTGATACATTAACATGCTTTGTAATGCAACGAAGATCAGAGTTATTAGAGGCGCGCCTAGGTGTCAATCACATATCTCAAACCTAGTAAGCGCAATCCAAGGCAATACCTCTGAGGAGCTCACCTAAGGAGCGCAATAACAGCAAGCCTAGGTTTCCTCAATACAAAAAGCATGATTGTTTCTATAGAATTTTGACCCACGGGAAAATAAATGACTTTGATAAGAAACCATCATAAATAAGCCTTTTTATCTCTGACTCTCTAATACTATATCGATCTATGTACAAGGACTCCTCATTTTACTTGCCACACCAATGCCCGACATGATCCAAGCATGACAACAGTGTGCAATCTGCATTGCCTCTTCAAGGTCTAATCTGCACATTCCAGTTCCTGTTTCAGTCAAGTCACCGAGTTTTTTATGTATTCAAGCTATAAACTGCCAACCATTCTTAGAAAGACAACCTAAGTTTCAAAATATTCAACTAATCTCTGTGTTATCACATAAGTATATAGTACATGGGATCTAAAATAAACAACCAAACGCCATGTCCAACTACCCATACCCTATATTTGGATCTTTTTGAGCCGATTCCAAGTGTCGTTGGACAGGTACCCACACCCGAGTTCTTGTAACATAGATTGATCCAGCCCATCAAGGAGGACCGAGGGCGGCCATAACTCCAACACCAACAGGAATGTCTCAACCTTTCCATCCACTCCTTTTCCTTCATCATATTGCCAGTGGTTAAAGAGTGCTGGCAATTGCAGCGGCTTTCCATGACATGTGATGGACATAATGGGCAATGATGTCATGTTAGGTGGAAGTGAACCATAAGAACCTTGATTGGCTGCTTACTAATTACATTAGAAACATCACACTTCCATTTGGTAGACTTCCATTATGGGGAGAGAGAGATGAGAGATTTTGAGGCAACCAACTGTGACTTGATTTTTGTGCCAACCGCCCGAAAAGGGAAGAAAAGATACATACTCCTCTATCACTATAACCACCAGTTGGGGGACTTCTCTTCTGACACTCACAGCATTACATATAATTATACTTCCCGTCTTCCTTAGATATACTCCTCAATATCACTAGCAACTAACCACCATTGTTTGTATACATTATCCTCCCAAGATATATGAAATTTAGGCAAGAAGATAATTTATCAAGGAAACAATACATATCAAGCCCTCCGCAAAATATTATTCAAGTATTCGTAACCAAAGATCAATACGAGATTTGACATTAGATCTTGGCTAATATTATACATGTATTATATATCTTTTAGCAGAGCCTGTTTTAACAACAGTGAAAAGTCTCTAGAGCAAGTAGTGAGATTCTAATTATGAACAATGCTCTAGATGCTCTTCATGAATTAAAATATATATGAATATAGTGTGTCACACCCCAATATGAGCACATAAATGCAACATTATCTGACTTTACAACTTTGAAATCTACAGAAATCACAAATAATCTGAAGTTAAGGCGGCTTACTTTAGAGTAAAATGAGCCGCACAATTCCGGAGCCCTATACCATCTTGTAGCAACATAATCCTGGGAAAGAAAACCATCAAAAAATTTACAATGGGATCTTATAGTATATTAAACATATATGCAAAACATACATAAAAATAATAATATTTTCTTTTTGACAAGTATATAAAAAATAAATTTGTAAATTCACATATAAAATCCTTCATTACATACCGTCCAAAATATTGTGGTAGGCGTATCGTTGAACGCAACTCTTGCCAACCCAAAATCGCATATTTTGAGTTTACAATTTGCATTTGCCAATATATTTTTTGGTTTTAAATCTCGATGGTAAACATTGGCTGCAAAAGGATAGCAACAATCAGATCATTGAAATTGTGGCATGCAACCACCAGACTAATTTGGTTTATGAGTGAGCAGAAAATATCTTAACAAAATAACAGAGCCACTTTTCCACATAAAAGGAGTGCGACCATTTTCAATTTTGGCGTGTAAAATATGAACCGAATGTAGCACCGGCAAAGGATAGAAGGCAACCTCAAAATGACTAGTGTATATGACTACATAACTTCTTGAGGTAAATTGCATTTTACTGCCTGTTGTTCGCTTACTATCGTTGGGGGACTGTGGTTTCAATTTTTGCACATAAGGGTCTAAGGTTGTATTTTTGTTGTAATTGACGGTCAATAGAGGGTTTCCATTAACTTTTGGTCAGAAAGTCATCATATGTCATCCACATGCAATTTAGTGGGGTTGTTTTCGTGGTTGGTATATGAGCTTGACATGTTCTTCATGATGATGAAAATACTGATAATGTTAAAAGACTATTACAACCTCGTAAAAATGCATGCACATGCACATGAAAACTTTCAATCCAAAACATAACAGAAACCCCTTTTTGACTATCAATTGCAAAAAATATGCAACCTTAGTCCCCAATGTAGTGAATTTACAAAAACTGAAACACGAAACCCCCAAGAGTGGCAGTAAGAAAACCACAGGGTAGTCAAGTGCAATTAAACTTAATTTCTTGTGAAATACAGAATAATAGCTTCTTTTTCAGGCAGAATGGCAAAGCAAATAATTCTGACTGTTACCTGAGTGAATATACTTGAGGGCACGCAGTAATTGGTAAAGAAAAAACTGATAGTGCTCCCGTGTCAGGTCGTCATTAGCTTTGATGACTTGATGAAGATCCGACTCCATGAGCTCAAAAACAACATATATATCCCTGAATTCTCTTCTAGATGGTGGAAGCATAATATGCTTAATTTCCACAATATCAGGATGGCGCAGAAGCCTAAGAAGCTTAATCTCACGTAGAATTCGAGCAGCATCAGAGATATGTTCAAAAATATCATGTATTTTTTTTATTGCCACTTTTTCACCAGTATGGGTGTCAATGGCCGAACAAACGACGCCATAGCTTCCTTTTCCAACAACTTCCTGAATTTTGAATCTACTGCCATCACCATACTCCGAGAAGAAGTCCATCTCCGGGGAGTTCTGCGACATAGGAAGCCAAGTCAAATTACTCGCATGTCAGCATATGCATTATACAGACAATCTGTTGAGACAAAGAATTCAATTGCTCCCAAAAAACATCAACCAGAAGAATCCAATTTATCCACTCTGCTCCCAAATTCAGTTGCTCCCAAAGAATTTAGTTGATTTCTGGATGATTTGTGGGTACTGTTAGCATGATTCAGATACCATGATGTCCATGACAGAGTTGAACATTAGTTGATAAATTTATATGCATAATTTGGTATCCACAAATTTGGTTTATCCCAAATTTGGGTTGATTTCAAATAGGTGCGATATTTTCATTTCATCGTTTGTTGTTTAAATTTTAGAGATTATGATTTATGAATTGTTGGTGTGAGCATCAAATTGGTTTGAACTATGTTTACATAGAGCTAGCAATTTTTCAAGATATCAACTTGTAATTTCACATTCTTAATGTTTCTTTAGAATATATGTATATTAAATTGGTGTATTTGATATTTTATATATTGAATACCATATTTTATTGGTTATGCAGTTGAATTGCTATTTTAAGATATTGTACTTGTATTTGTGTTTGTTTGTATCGTATTTTTGGTTTTCAAAATATTTAGAAGGCTTATGCTAGCCAAAAATGGTGCCTCCCTTTCTCCCTCTTTAGTAGAAAGTGAAACTTTGATTTTCTACTTTGGCCTGCTGGCAATTGTAGGGACAATCATGTTTAACTCATGGCACTGACACAGACCATAATATGTCAAACCTCTTGCTCTTGCTCTTGCAAATGAATTTGGCGATTATAAAAAACCAGGGTTCATGCTCTTTAAATGCAACTGACATTTCATAACAGTCAAGGTATAATAAAAAAATAAGTCACCACAAATAAGAACAAAGAAACAATCTAAAATAAAAGGAATGCTGCTACTTTATATAAAAGGAAAAACCTTCCCGGCTTCCAAAGTAACTGACATCTATTAGCACGCATGCATTTTCACAAACACAGTGTGCCCACTTGTAGTATTATCAGCAAAGACAAGCATACTAAGTATATAAATTGAATTTAAAATATAATTACGAGAAATGGCATCGAATATGCTCGAAGAGGATATTATTCAATCAAATATAATACAAAAAAGATAAACAAACCGGAAGAATGTTTAGATAAAACATAAAGGCTAAATGACTATTTTACTCCCAAGGTAACCCGTACTTAGCCTTAACTAACGTGGCTTAATCTAACACAATTAGGCACATGCCATGAGAATAAGGTGAAGTGAATCATTTGGGCTTACCCTTCCCCGCCTTGTAGCGAGGATTTTATGAGATTTCGTGCTGAATTTGTTCCAGCTGTCATGGGTTATGCCTAGATCGGTCAAGGAGTTATTGCTTAGTTGGTCCTCATATATAAGCGCAAAAGGAAAAATTGTTTTTGTGAAGTAGCTCCGGTGGTCATGTTGGATTATTTGGTTGGAAAGAAACTATTGAGGGTTTGACAATGAAGAGGAGTGTCAGAGGCTTAAAGAGTTGATCATAAAGACTTTATTCTTTTGGTGTAATGAGGTGGTTACACAAGGTGGCAATCCATTTGTTGAATTTGTGGGTAATATTGCTATTAGATAGTGAGGCTTTTTTGAATGCCCCCAATATACATAGGTTGCACCACCTATTTGACGCTTGTTTTTTTATACTAATTTTACTTATCAAAAAAATGGCGCTTGTTTTTTTTATACTAATTTTACCTATCAAAAAAATTGTAGCATTTGGACTTGCCCTCTAAAAAATAAAAATTTCAACGCAATCTTTAAAATGGGAACCACATTTGATCTCGAATAAGGTTATTAAAATTAACTTCTCTTTCTTTACCGGTCCCTTTTTTTCAATTTTTCCTGTTTTCAGTTATACTATCAATTAAAGTCACTACCATGCCCGGTGCTCGACACCTCCACAACCACTGCCACCATTCACCATCAATTAAAGTCAAGGTCTTCGTCTACGTCTCCATCTCCGTTGATACGCCACCAAATTACTTCTGTTATCTCATCCCTACCTTCTTCCTCGCCACCGGAACCCTTTCTCTTTCTCTCTCTCTCTCTCTGTGTTTCTTAGATTTGTAGATCTACCACCGCGACATCTGGGTTCAAATGGTTATTCCTGGCTCCAGCTTAATAGTCACAAATGTTGCTGGTGATGATGCTGGAGGCAATCACCCTAAGCACTGGTTTTTCTGAAAAAAAGAGAATGATAGAGAAATGAGAGTGCTCAACTCCGGACCCCAGTTGAGCTAGAATGACCGATCAAGGTGCTGATCTTTGTTGTCATCGTCTTCTACTCAAGTATTGATAGAAGATGGACATTTGTTGCAAATACACAAAACCAATCTGGATTGGCTGAAGCCCATACCCATTGCAATCATTTGAGTTCTTTATCTTTGGATCTTACCCACATCCTAAACCCTGAAGTGACGGTGATTCACAATCTAGACTGAGCCGGCCAAAAATGAGGTTTGTAACATCAACAACAGACGGGGGGAGGCGTTGTTGGCATCATGAATAGTGAACCATAATTGACTTATCCTGATCGACTTTGGAAACTAGCTTTCATCAAGAAAAAAAGGGGAAATTGAAAATATACAGGAAAAAAAAGGGTAAATAGAAAATATACAATTGTACAAATTTAAAGTTACATTTTAAAACATCATCAAAAACTAATAATTGCAATTAACTTAAAGGCCTCGCCTAGAGCATTTTTCTCTAAAGAAACTTCTCTAAAATTGGGCTTTACCCAAAAAAAAAAGATGAATTCCCAAATGAAGGACTTGACAGTTTTCATACAAAGGCGCTTGGCAAATCAGTTTAAGAAGTTAAATTCTGCAATCCAAGTATGTTAGGTTCATAAGGAAGGAGTGGCTGATAGAGAAGGAGGGGTTAATTGAGGGAAAAAAATGAAAAAGAAATGAGTTTAATTAATGATGTATGTGACGGTGGAACCATCTGTAAAATGAGTCTACCATTGTGGAGAAAGGTTTGTGAAGACATGAGTTTTTTTGCTTTTGATTTGGCAGCTGATGTGGCACAAAAAAACTATTAAAAAACATTTTAGAAAGTTCACCATTGGATATGCCCTTAGAATCCACCTAAACAAAATAATTATTTAATCTTATTAATTCAATAATCAAAATAGGACAACAAATTATTCAATGATTATCATTCATCCATAAATTTTTTTATAGTCCAGTGAAATGTCAAGTTATATATAAAATTACTTAATAATGCATCAAAACATAAAAAATAAACAAATTAAACGAGAACTTAAAAAGAGTAAAGAAATATTATTCTTTTTTTATTGGTAAGTGTGATCCCATGTTGGTATGGAGATTGGAACCATGGTGGCAAGGACCTCAAGGCAAAGAGGTATTTGCCTGAGAAGATTGAGGTTATTATAGATTGGCTGGTTCACACTAATAAATTATGATTCTAAAGGGTAATCAAGTATACTGATTTCTATCATAACTTCTAAAATGGAACTTTCATGTTTACAACTGATCATAAAAAAGGGATTATTACCAGGAACTCATGAGCCTAAAATCACAGATTAAGGCATATCCCATCTGATTACAATCAAAATGAAAAAGCATCCTTGAAATCAAATTAATTAAATAGACCGACAGATCCAATGCTCGCCCACAAACAAACAGACAATCAAAAGATTGTTAACTACTCAATTAGCAAACAAGAACAGACAAGCATAAAATAAAATTCAATATAGGAAGTATATAATACTCACTTTTTTCCGGTGATCTTGCTGCATTATCACGGCTGATAAGAAGATATCTCTTACAAACAGAATATCAATCACTCCACCGACGGTACAGGATTACCTGAGTTGTTAGATAATCAGAACAGAACAGAAGATAGATTTCGAATGTAACATTAGCCGCATTTACCCCACCGACAACGACTACGGATGACAAGAGAGCAGTCCCACCTTTTTCGCTTCAAATTCTTCAAAAATGGGCATAGAAAACCCCTATCCAGATCCCTCATAAACCTCTCCAACAAAACCCTAATTCTACTCAAATCCACAGTTCCGCCAACATTCATAGATTGATCAAAGATTGCATAGCTCCCACTGAAACCCTAACAAAACAATGGGCGATTGAATATAAATATAATGTTACTTATATAAATTGAGATGGATCGATTAGATTTGCGTGTGAGTAAAGTTTCGCAGATCTGACGTAACCGTCAGTAGCATCGAGATGGAAAGTAGAACCTGAAGATCTGACACCGACACTCTAGAGAGAGAGTGTGAAGAGAGAGAAAGAAAGGACAAAGAAGGACAGAGAAATGCTTATATTAATACTGTAGAGAAATGAAAGGGGATAGTAAGTTTAGACGAAAGTGGGGCATGAATCTAGCGCATACGTACATTACATACCGACAGATACCCATATCAATTAGGCAAAGGGAAGGCAATTTCTCGGCGAAAAAAGATTAGGACGTAAAGTAATTTTGGTAAGACTTATTTCCTTCACCTGAGTAACCGACTAAATTAATTTTGGTATGACTAGACCCGTTGGCTAGCCTACCCCGCCACCTAAAAGAGGTGGGTTGGATTAGTATTTTTAGATTAAATCGTTTTTGGGTTGGGTCCTAAATATGGCGGGTTGAAGTGGGTTGTGGGTTGGGCTCGTCTAGAGTTGTTAAAAGAGCAGTTGGGTTAAAGCCGCCCGCCACCTAAAAGAGGTGGGTTGGGTTAGTATTTTTTAGGCCCGCCATGTTTTTGGGCTGGCCCTCCCCGCCTCGCGCAAATGATGGGTTGAAGTGGGTTTTGGGCTGGCTCGCCCCGCCAACCTATTTTGACAGCTCTAGGTATGACTTATCTTTTTAGCCTGAGTAACCGACTAATTTTGGTTCGTCTTGTAATTGGATCGTGGAGTACCAAGTTCAATAACAGATCGTAGCATTGGGTCAAGGTGTCACAATCCATCAATTCATTAACGTTCTTCGCGTGTCATGTTGCGTGCTCTTTGATTCCTCCATCGCGAGTACGCGTCTAGGAATCATATCATGTGGTATCAGAGCTAAATTTCGTTTCCATAATCTATCTTACTTAAATTGTTCTTATTTAGTTTATCTATTTGTTTCTTTTTTTTCCTTCAAACTAGGATCATTAATCTTAGTTTGTTCTTTTAAAAAATTGTGTTTTGTTTGTTTGTTTCAAACCCTAAAACTTTTGGGGTTATAAATCAAAAAAAAAAAATTATGTTACTATTCATGCCACTGTTCATAGGCTGATTATAAAAAATAAAAATAAAAAACTTGTTTTTATAGTTCACAGCAAGTTTTAACAAAAAAAAAGGAGAGAAAACGACTTTCGGTCTATACAAAAAGGAATCTGAAAAAAATAATAATAAAAAAATAACTGCTGCTACTGTTCACATTAGTCCAAAAAAAAACTTTTTTTCGGGTATTATTCTTTTGGGACAGCCCATCTAGATTCTAAAGTTAAAAATTGAATATTCTTTTACAAACTAATCGTTGAGTCAATCATCCTTGAAATTCTACTCTTAATTTTTTTTTTCTCTAAATGTGATTCTTATTGATTAAGTTTTTTGGTTTTGCTTGTTTTGTTAATCACTATTTAATTGCTTGGTTCTTTTAGAACTTGGAGGAATTGAAAGTGAGGGAGAGTAGGTAAACACGAGAGGAGTGACATTAATTGAGTGATACACGTAAGGGAATGGGTGAGGTGATTTTGCTAATAAAATTTCTTGCAGGTACACGATGTCTAAAACAAGTGAGAATGATATTCCTACCTTTGATATGAGACTTTATATGGAAGGTTTTGTGAGAGATTTGTATAAAACTATAAGGGAGCAAAAGGAGGATCTAATTGAGGAGATTGGAAAAATTCGTAGTGAAAGAAAGAAAAAAACAAGAGAAGGAGGTAATGAACATAATGATGTGTCAAGACGTAGAATAGATGAAAAATTTAATTTTGAGAAATATTGGGAGGATCTTCGGTTTCAAATTAAGAACTCAAGAGTCAAGACTAAAAGAAGTGGATGTAAATAAGGGTAACAAAAATTCTTATAAACCTTTTCAAATAGATGATGAGAGAGAAAACAATATGGTAGTAAGGAGGATGTTAGAAGTGAGAGTTTCAACTGTTAAAGAGATTAAAAATGAGAAAATTTTCTTTACTAAGTGCAAAGTGCAAGAGCGAATTTTTGGGGTGATCATTGATGGAAATAGTTGTATTAATGTTGCTAGTGTGACAATGGTTGATAAATTAAGGTTACCTACAACCAAGCATCCTAAACCCTACGAGTTGTAATGTTTGAATGGAGGAGGTATGTTGAAGGTGAACAAGCAAGTGCTTGTGAAGTTCAAGATTAGGAGATATGAAGATGAGGTGATGTGTGATGTGGTGTCAATACGACAGACTCATTTATTGCTAGGGCGACCTTGGCAAATTGAGAAGAGTGTTACTTATAATGGCAACACAAAAAGACATTCATTTGTACACAATCAAATAACCATTAAACTTGTATCATTGACTAAAACACAAGCTTATGAGAATTTTATGATGTTAAGTTCAATAGCTAGTGAAGAGAGAAAGGCTAGTGAGCAAAAGAAAATAGAGAAGCCTTTTTTAAAAAAAGAGCTTGAGAGAAAATAAAGAGAGTTTGGCTATAGAGCAAAGTGAGGAGAGTGAGATATCCAATAAAAAGGAGAGCTCAAGTGAAAATAATGAGAGTTTGGCTACAGATAAAAGTAAGTTTTGTGATATAGCCAAGAAAAAAGAGAGCTTGAGTGAAAACAAGAGTGAGGGGCTGGTTTTAGAAACTAGTGAAAGATGTGAGATAACCGGGCAAAAGGAGAGGAAAATTAGTGTATGTGAGAAAAAGAAAGAGTGTGAAAAAGAGAAAGAAATTGAGGCAAATTTTGATACTAATCAAGTTAATGTTGTATTTCCAAAGTCTATTGTTTTTTTTTTTTTTTTCACAAACTTTTCAAGAGGCACCACCTAAGGAAATTGTGAGATTCAAGATGGAATACCAACAAGGTAAGGAAATTGTTGTAGATCCTACATTTTCTCGAAGGTATGATCTTAATCTTTCTTGGAATAATAAGTTGTGTGGTGAGTTGTTACATGTTAAGCACCATGACATTGATAATAAGCTCGATAGAGTTGTTGAGTTTGGACAATTGACTAGATTTGTGGACACTTGTATCATGGGTAAAATTGTTAAGCCACGTAAATTATTACATGTTATGCACCAAGGATTTGATAAGAAATTCAGAATTTTTAAAAGTGCTACTTGTGATAATTTGATTAGTCTTGTGTAATCCTTATTCACGAGAGGAGTTGTTAGTTCAGTTGACATGCCAATGAAGTTCCAATTGCAAAGTTTAGTTAGTCACTATGGTTTAAATGATTGGATGAAATTTAGTAAAAGCATGGCTAATGAATCAAAATCGACATTGCATAATCCTAACCATGTGTATGTAGGTCCATTCATGAATGATACTTTGGTTGATAAGTCATTAGGATTGCGTTGTTTATTGAAAGTTGAGAGGGAATCTCTTAGTTGTGCATTGAAAAGAACTAGAATTCATTTTTTTACCAGTTCATTGCATGATGATGGTATGATTGTGAATTTTAATATAGGACATCTTAAGTCATACCATGAGATAGTAGATGTGTTCCATAACACTTTGATAGGTGTTGTATTGATGAGTTTGCATGGTGTGACTAAATTACCTAATTGTGTGAGTCTCATATGTGAGAACATGCAACATTCTTCTATATTGAGTTATGTTGATGCATGTTTCAAAGAAGATGTTGTTTTCCATGTTAGATTATTCTTTCAAAAGATTTATGGATTGCATGAGATACATATGGATTCATGGAAAGAGACAACTCATGTTAAGCATGTTAAACCTTTGAAAGGTGATGAAATTCATATTGTTGATAATTATAAGCATGTTTTAACTCATGATCTGATTTTTGAGCATAAAGGATGTTTATCCTTGAGATTACACTCTGGTTATAATTTCTTATCGTTGCATGATTCATTATTGATAAATATGAATATGTAAAAGATGAAAGTTTTTAGGTTGATCTTTGTACTTGGTGAAATCAATTGTTTGTTTCAAATTGAGGAATTAAGTAAGTTGAGGAGTGAAAGATTTGATTATGGTAGTATCTTGTCCTATATAATCATTTTATTGATTTGCATGATTTATTGTATATGCTTTGGATTGCATAAAGTTGTGATGTTGAGCGTGGTTGTGCTAGAAAGGGGATTTACTAGGTTAATGTTTAAACCTGGTAATTGTGGTTTTATAAAGGATTTTCATGAGGGAACATCAAGTTGTGATAACTTGATGAGCGAGATTATAAACATTGATGGATTTACTTGTCTTGACGGATTTGGATACATGAGTTGGTATGTCATATTGCATATTATCTTATTATACTTATTGATATCTTTCATTGACATTCCTTATGATGATCTCGTTGTGTTTAATGTTGCATATGTGATGTTGTCATTCATGGAAAGTCACCGAGTAATGCAAGTGAGATATGTTAGATTGGTATTTGAACTCGGTGATAGGGTTTGGATGTGTTTAATGGTGGGACACGTTCCTACACCAAGAGATGTTTGTACTAAATTGTTACATAAACCATTGTGTGCTAACAATATTGTTCATGTGGTAGTGTATAGTTTTGTTGTGTTTCTTATATAATTAAAGGAGGAAATCTTGATGGAATACCAAAGTGTATCGATGGAAAGTCAAGCGAGAATGGTCTTTGATCCCAGTGATTGGAGATACATAAACTTGCATCTAATGGATTGCAAACATGGAGAGTTTGAGAAAATCGACGACATGAAATCATATGGTAAGCATAATTTTAGAGACTATATCTTGGTTACTAAATCGTGTCTATGTGATGTAGGTCTTGATTTGAGGACAAATCCTTTTCAAGAGAGAGGGAATGATATGATTCTGACCACCAACAAATAACCAAGATTGTCACAAGCAAGGGAGAGGCATTGGAAGCATGTAGATCAAGGTTCGAGGGTTCATATAAGTATGGATCGAGGTTCAAGGGTTCTAAAATGCATAGAGTATGATTGGAAGATTCAAGAATTCTATACAAACTTAATTCGTTGATTTATTGGAGATTCAGGTTATTACAATGGCTACTCTACGAATTCAAACATGCGTTGTGAAACATTAGATTTCATGGATGATGACTTGAAGACTCAATAAATGTTCGTTAATGTCATACAATGACTTTGGAAGCTTTTAAGGCCTAAAGGAAGACTTTAGGGGGCCAAAATGCAACTTTAAAAATTAGGCCTTTACAAAAAACGAGTTTTGTAGATTTTCCTTATTTTGGAGGATTTATGTTTCTTAAATAAATTAGGTAACTTACCTAACTGTTGCCTACATAAATTAGATTAAGTTAGTTGAGTAGTTTCCTAATTGGCACTCTATGTATGTGACGACCCGACCCGAATCCCAATACGAGACCCCGAGGTCGTGCCGTAAAAAACACACAAGATAACAAATAACGGGTAAGGCCATAACGGCGGTACGCCAAAAACTTTAACACATGCGGAAGCGTAATATAATTAAACGGTGGCGCCCGAGCTAACAAGCTCAAACTATGACAACCTTAGAGATAATGAATCTCTTGGTAAAAAAAATAAAATCATGTGATAACAATTTATAGCAGTTATATACCAAGTCATCGGCGACGTTACGGCCGGAACCCAACATTAAACTAAGTCTACAACTCTAGTCTAACATGTTTAATGGCTAAAAACATGCCGGATAACAAACATAATAAACTAACCAATACATGGTTAAAACAACTAAAGCATGAGCATCATAATTACATAAGGCACGACTAACAATGTCGGCTCTCGAAAGATTAAGTGCTAATTAACATAAGTACTAATAATCAAACACATAAAGTCTTGCTACCCCTCATAAAGAATATATAACTTTATGTTCCCATCGTCCTTGCCAAAAGAAATGATTCTAAAATTACAAGGTAGCAACCTCGTCAAAAGTTTCTCCAACGCAAATCGATACTCACTTCGAACCGCTCGCTCGGCTCGGATCTAGGGAAAACAATCAAAACAAATAGGAGTAAGTCATAAAGATTTAGCAAGTTACTAACATAACTTCATGTCATGGCATCATGCTCAACAATAATAATTCATGCTATTGGCATAATATACATTTCATAAATAATCATGTCAAGATATCCATACTTAACAATTTCGAGTATCATCTTATCAACAAGTATAACATTTCATTAATTCGTTCAACCATCATTCCATATCATATCATATTCACGTAGCACATTATTCACATATAAGCACTCGTGAGTCAATTCATATAAAAAGGGATATGATACCGTTACCCTTTTTCCGCCGTGTCGCTCCTGCAAAAACACATGCAAAACCTTTATGTGTCCTCGATATCCCTTTCGTGGATATCGGCGTCCCGAGACATTTCCCCGCCGAGTTCGAGATAGTTATCAAAGTCATGTTTCCATACTACAACCGAGATCAACTACTTCCCTACCGTGGCCATCGATAGAAGGTGTGTGCAATCGGCGGCGATCCATCAAAATCACGAATCTCACAATTCGTGAAGATGATGCATCCCGCCCCAAAGACTCAACAAACCGACTCACTGACTCAAACTTCAAGCACACGTAATACATTATCATTTGCTCAAATAAGTAGGCATGTACTCTACAATCATCTAGTCATGCTTTTACTTCACAACTAGCACATAATCACATTAGAGATAAAAATCAAGGCTCTAATCATCAAGTGTTCTTCATACACTTTAAAATGCTTGGAGGCTTAACCTCCATTAATACTACCCCAAAATTCGTAGGACTTAGGCATATTACTCCTTAATGTCATACTAACCCAATGGTCAACTCCATTGAGTCATAATCAATCTTTCAAAAATTAGGGTATAGAAACCGTTGGCCTCAATACTCTCCTATGTCCATACTAACATGAATCAATAGGTTACTAAGGTCATTAAACTCATAAGACCCCAAATCAAACATTTAAGTAGGTAACATAGAATCACGGTCACAAGTTAGGCATATATACTCAGTCACAAGTCATCAAACATGCTTCCAACACTTAAACAAACAAGATAGAATGATTTATCATATATCTCTACCCTTGAATATAATCATAAACATAGTTTACAATCTGTTTACTAAGGTTATTAAACCCATAAAACTCCACTCAAACAATTAACTAGTCAACATAGAATAGAAGTCACAAACAAGACATATATATTCATTCTTTCTATTTCATCAAATATGAGTCTAACCATTTCATCAAATATGCTCCCAACACTTAAACAAACAAGATAGAATAATTCATCATCTATCTCTACTCATGAATATCATCATAGTCATACTTTACAACATGTTCATCCAACCAAAATTTCATCATCTAGCATACAGTGAAACATGACATCTCTACAAGCCTAACAATTTCATCAAACATGCTCCCAACACTTAAACAACAAGATAGGGTGATTTATCATACATTACCACACATAAATAACATCATAAACATGGTTTATAATCTATTTATAATCTGATCATACAATCAAAAATGCAACATTTAGCATATACGAGAACATAACATCTCTACAAGCCTAACCATTTCATCAAACATGCTCCCAGCACTTAAACAACAAGGTAGAATGATTTATCATACATTACTACACATAAATGACATCATAATAAGGGTTTATAATCTGTTCATACAACCGAAAATGCAACATTTAGCATATACGAGAACATAACATCTCTACAAGCCTAACCATTTCATCAAACATGCTCCCAACACTCGAACAACAAGATAGGGTGATTTATCATACATTATCACACCTAAATAACATCATAAACATGGTTATTAATCTGATTATAATCTGTTTATGCAACTAAAAATTCATCATATAGCATATATGAGAACATGACATCTCTACAAGCCTAACCATTTCATCAAATATGCTCCCAACACCTAAACAACAAGATAGGATGATTTATCATACATTATCACACCTAAATAACATCATAAACATGGTTTATAATCTGATCATAATCTGTTTATGCAACCAAAAATTCATCATATAGAATATACGAGAACATGGCATCTCTACAAGCCTAACCATTTCATCAAATATGCTCCCAACACTTAAACAACAAGATAGGATGATTTATCATACATTATCACACCTAAATAACATCATAAACATGGTTTATAATCTGATCATAATCTGTTTATGCAACCAAAAATTCATCATATAGCATATACGAGAACATGGCATCTCTACAAAGTCTTAAGTGCTCTCATTGACCTCAAATAGCAAGATTGTTTTCCCTAGGGTCAATGAGGCTAAGATAAATAGAAAGAGATGTTGTAACTCACCTTAAATCAGTCCTACAAGATGTACAAAATGTCCATGCAAAGGTGGGTATGTGACCTCCTTGACCTCCTCTCCTCTTCTATGGTTGGGTTTTGGCAATGGCATCCTCAAGACTTGGCCACCATTGTTGATCACCTATGAACCTTCAAGAAAACCTCTCCAACCTTAGAGATATGATCAGCCACGTTTTTTTTTGGAGAAGATGGCTGAATAGGATGGCTTAGTGGAGGCATTTGGTCAATCTTTGGCTGAAGTGGGATGGGAGAAGGTGTCCAATGTATGTTTGTGCATGTTGGATGTCTTTCCTTGCCAAGTGTCTTGCATGCACTCAAAGCTCCCAAAACTTTTCAAGCATGCAGAGGAGGATAGATAGGTCGAACTAGGATGGTTTAGGGTAGGTTAGGTTGGGTTTGGGTAGGGTTAGGTTGGCCAAATAGAAAGTCTAACACACAATGAGTGGTCAACTATAGTAGACCAGAATTTGGGCCATTTTACAAAATATTCCTGTACCTAAATACACGTCCTAAAATTACACAAAAGGTATTTTTAGAAATCTCTATGAGTCTAGTTTCTAACACATCAATCGGATCCGAATTCCGAGTTTCGTACACAAAGTTATGGCCAAAATACTACAGACCTATCGTGGCCTTCGGAAATACGCGAATTTCCGAAAATCAAACTTGAGCGTGTGTAAACGTTTACACGACCACTCAAAAATAATTCTAAGTTAATTACCCAAGCTCCCCTAGTCATCTAGGGTCAAAATAATACCAACCAAAAAAGTCATACAAAGAAGAAGAACGACAAGAAGTAAAGTAGCAATCAAACTGTCGATTCGACAAACATTCAAACAAGATTTAAATCATGTTAAGGATGTTATGAATGATCTCTAATACTTACATATATGAATCCATCTAGAAGTATAACACATCTAAACATGTTATTTAATCATCATGTAAAGATCTAGGACCAAATCGAGGTCAGGAACACAAAAACCCGAGTAAACTCTCAATCGTGTCGCATTTCGATTATCGTCGAGTTACGACTTGTGACTTTAGAAAGTTAACAACTAAATGACATCTCTTAAAAGTATTTTGATCTTAATGTGATCTCTCATACACATCTAGACTCTCTCAGAAATCAAATAAGCAATCAACAAGGGAAGAAGTGCGAGCATTGCACGCAATTCAAGCTAACCGGGAATCGGGGTCTTACAATGTATATGGTCCACTTGTTTTGTCGCAAAGATAACCAAGTTGTTATCTAAGACTCGCTTGTATTGTTTGGCCTCATGAAATAGTATCGCCTGGACACTTTGTGAACCTTGACCATACTTTAGGTGGTTTTCCCCTTAAGTACATTTACTCGCATTCAATACATAGAGAACCTCCAAAAGGTCTCATAGTTGTGAGAATCGTAGCTACGACACAATTCCAAGGATTGCGTTTGTTAAGGATGGTAATTGTATAATTCATGGACTACTTTGGATATTTTGGAAGATAGGATGAATTATCATCTTAGGAAGAGTTTATTAGTTACAAGCCAATGATTTAATGACCCTAGACTAACATAGTAGTCTTGGACAATATGTGATGGATTGATTTCTAAGTTAATGACTTACTTTGATTACATGCTAGAATATGAACTTCTATGTCTACTTGAGATTATGACTAAAAGCATAATTGTTACATGTGTATAGGATTGAGTTTTCTATGTTGGTTTGATAATATGACTTACAATGCATATTGTGTATCTTTGATTAAAACATGATTTACTCTTGAATGCCTTAAGATTTCAACGACGTTTGACTTGTTAAATTATGGTATGATTGATTATGATCAACCTAGGATTTAACTAATAGGTGGAATTATGAACTTATTGGACTAAGGTTTCTAAACAGAACAAGAACCTAATTGAGCCTGAATTGAGAACATAGAGAAGGGTCCTAAATGCAATTAGCATTGATGCCCTAATTGGAAGAATTAGTAGTAAAGACTCAATGGAGTCGTGTTTAAGGACCAATAAAACCTTACGAGAATCGTGGTGAGATCCTACGATATTTTAGAATCCATTTGACTAGATTACTAGCTTTTGGAACTTGGTTGATTTAAGTGTACATACATGACACTTGGGATTTTGAGACTTAATATGAGCTTCTTATGTGATTTTGTGATTATAGCAATGATATGCATAATCGTGTGAATTTAGTAGAGTTATATACCTACTTGAGATTGGCAAGTAAACATTTATTTGTGCATTGCATATAAAGTTGGCATTACTTGAGTTTATACATTGATGGTGGGACAATACATCACCGTCATGAATTATGGAATTCGTGGTAGTGATAGATCATTGTACCGGAGATGGTTTACTCTCCTCCACTATTGATCACAGTGGGGAAGTAACCCCCACTGTCGTAACCAATAGGATGATGTGGCTAGTGCTATGTGTCTGACTAGAGAGCTCAGCACCCGAGTAGAGAGCTCGACACCCGAGTAGAGATCTCGATATCCTCGATACACCAATCATGGGTATCTTCGGTACATTCATGGTTTAAGATTTGTGATTGCAGGCGCAACACAACGGCACCACTTCAGTATCTTCTGGAACCCTTATGTGGCTTACTAGGAGCACTTATGTGACAACAAAGTGTTAGTTGAACATGAGATCTAATTGACCAAGTGTTGTATTAATTGTGTATTATTGAAAGGCTCAATATGTATATATATAGATATACATACTTATACATGATAATTCTATGAGCGACTTGATGTGTATATATATAAATATACATACTTACACATGATGTTTATATAAGGTACTTGATGTGTGTACATATCGATATGCATACTAGTATATGATGATTTCTATGAGAGTTCATTCTAATTGGTCTGGTTTGTTTGTGAGCAGGGAATTTCACCCTTGTTCATTTGGACGAGTTAGTAAATGAGAAGGAAAGGTTATCTTATGGAGTATCTAAAGCATACACGGGTTTTCTTCATAGTAACGCGATGACATGTTTATTAAATAAACAATGTTTCATATTATGTTATATTGTTGTTTATAGTAGCGTACTGGGTCTTTATGACTCACTTCGTGTTTTATTTCTAGTGTGCAGTTCTCCGTTAGTCGCGTTGAGGTTGAGTAGATTCTAGCTGTAGTAGTGTAGTGGATCGATGGTCGAGATGAGATCGTGTGATTCGTGTTTGTCGCAGTTGTCATTTCTTCTGAGTTATAGCTCGCGGAGTCTCATCTAGCATTTTATTATTATTGTTTTATTTGTCCTTATTTTATGTTTGGGACAATGCTGTGTAAAGTTATATAAACTTTACAGTCAGGTAGTTATTCTTAGTCATGTTGTATTGCTTCTGTAGCCGACCTTTGTAGTCGAGCAATTGTACTCCATAGTATAGTATTTGTTTAGTGTCTCCCGGGAAAGCAGTAGCCTCGGGGCTTTCTTTATTCTTGTCGTTCTTGTTGTTACCCCAGTATGGCTTAGTCGTTGGGTTATTGTTGTTTATCAGGTTAGTTCTTTGATGAAACGCCGGCCTGGAGTGCCGATGGTTTGTTATGCGTCTGCAATGTTGCAGCACGTGAGTTTCGTTTTTCCCCTTTGTGAGACAATCGTCTCCCTTGGTCTCATTTGGTTTTAGTTTCGAGCTTAATAGCTCGGGGCTTCACTTCAATATTGCTTCCACAGATTCGATTTTTTGTAAACTCGTATTTTAGTACAACTTTATGTTCGTGTTTAGAGCTTGTTGGCTCGAATGTTCGACTTGCACAATTGTTTAGCAAGTGCTTGTCCTCTTCTTATGTTAGTTCCAGCGGCACGACCTTTGGATTTCGTGTTAGAATCCAGGTCGGGTCGTTACATTACTGATGTGAACCCAAGAATAGTTACAAAGAAATTAACTAACCTTTGAATGCGAAAACGGTTTATCACGATGAATTGAAGAATTTGATAGGGAGCTTCCCTCAACCCTAGGATGATAAATCGATCTCTAGAACATTGGGGTGCAACCTTGACCCGTTAATCACAATTAACTGGGAACCAACGCTACGCAACGCCACAAACTTGTAGCTCAACAACCTTGGTAAGTTCGTAGGACAACAGAATTCTCAAACAAGAAATTCTTTCAAGAAACTCACAATTATGTGAAGGAATCTCAATTCAATCAACATCAATATAAAATAACCCTAAACAATAAAATTCTCAAATAAGAAATTCTTTCAAGAAACTCACAATTATGTGAAGAAATCTCAATTCAATCAATATCAATATAAAATAACCCTAAAAAATGTTATTGTTGAATTATGAATGATTTACTTAAATTCATTAGAATTAAGTTAGAAATAAACTATGCTTGAAAGGAAACACCTATGTCATGAGAAACAAATAAATATGTCTCTTTCATGTCATTGGCTAACAACATAATTCTTAGAGGTTAAACCCTTTACCAGCTGATAGTACATGTTTATTGAGTTGGAAAGTGTCAACTTATTTTCCTTAAATATATGAACACTTCTCTTGCTAACGCTCATCTTCCTAAATTATTAAGGAATCATTGATCATTCCCATGAGTGTGATTGATTCTCAATCATATTCCTCAGGTCTTTCTTGTACACTGATCCATTAGTGATCACTCTAGATTATTAATAATATTAGTGCACTTTAGAAATCAAAGTCTGATCAACTTGATATTGAACGTAGCAGTTTATAATGTGATCCACTTTAAATATTGTGTCATTTACTTATCAACTTGTGTGATTACTCTAGCACTTAAGCAGCTTCAATCTACTTAAGTGTAAGTCAATTTTTGCCTCAATCACATGTTAATTTAAATAATTTGTTCTTCAAGCTCATTCCTTTGAAAAAGTGATCAAACAAATTTTATAAGTTAAGTTGTGACAATCTCTTCAACAGTACATCAGGCTGACACAATCGATCTCTTCAACAGTACATCAGCAGGCTGACATAATTTCTACTTATCCACTACAACTTCGAAGTTCTTTCTAAATAACCCCTTAATTTTTTAAAAGACTATTCACCTCCTCAAGCCTTATTTGTGTAATATCTCTAAATTGTGATTATATATTTTTATATATATAATTTGATTGTATTTGGGCCTATATTAGTTTAGTTATCTTGGGCCCGATATTTTATTGTTTGGTGTAATTTGAATATAATTGATAATTGGTCCTATTTTGATTTAATAGTAAGCCCACTTCGTTTTAGTACACAAGTGGGATGTTTTATGGGGTACATTCGGGCCGATACCTTTTAGAGAAATTATAATCTCTCCAGGCCACTATCTTTTAATTCAACTGGTAAAGTATATTTTTATATGTAAAATATTGAAAATACCCTTAATGAATAAAAGACACGTGGACAAAGCCCCGCCCAAAATTTGACATCACAAAGCAAAATATGGGCATCACAATGTAAAAGTTGGGCATCGCAATGCCAAAACTGTGCATCACGGTGTACAAAATAAATGTTAGTAAGGAACCGTTTCTCTTTCCTCATTAATGTCTTTCTCTCTCTTTGTACCTTTCTCTCTCTCCTCAATTCCACCCACTTTATGTGCCTTTCTCTCTCTATGTCTCTCTCTCTCTCTCACTCTCTTTTTAAACATATAGATACTCTGGCTTTGGGTCAATAATCCATGGAAAGCTAATCCACTCATTTTAGCACCCACAATGGTATGGATCAACAAATTATATTCTAACTTAGGGGAGATGGATTTTCTCATGAACCTTACATAATTTTTCATCTTTGATTTGATTGGTGTCGAGATCAAATATATCATCCCTTTTCACTTTCTATTGGATCGTAATCTTAATAAAAAGGGGAGGCCAAACATCCGCTGTGAGAGAAAAGTGAATTCAAGCTTTTAGGGGAAGCCAACCTTTTTGTTATCTTCTTCTAAAAGAAAAGCAGTACCATATATAGGTTCCTTCCATAGTTCATGTTTATGTTTGGGTAGTTGTCACGCCCTAGGTACGTGATTACACGTCCAATGAAGAGTTAAGAATAAAATCTAAAACAAATCCAAATCAAAGCCAACCAAGACAAATTCTTCCCAAGCAAAAAAAGATCAAATACCATACATAACACAACTAGTACGAGTACATAAAAGCAACTATCCTCTGGATACAAACTCATCAAACCCGTTTACAACCCAATATTTACAACTATCAAAAGTTCATACGTTCTATTACACAAAAGACAAAAACTATACCAGGTTCCAAGGCAAGCTGATTCATGGATCAACTTTTACAACACCTAGTTAAAACTTGAGTCACTCTCCAAGCTTCCCTCTAACTATCACCTGGAAGGGAGAAAAAGAGAAAAGGGTTAGCACAAATTGCCAGCAAGGAACTTGCCAACATTTAAGGAGGTGACACTGTATAGAAGGTGTATTGACATTTATAAAAATAGATATATCGATCTGATCACAAAATTATGAAACAAAACTAGCAACCATATTTTTCTATGGAAGGAGTGAGGAACAATAACGATAACAATGAATGCAATATTTACAAACAACAACATTTGTATGTGAATACAAATTTGAAGATATGAATGCAATATTTACAAACAACTCTTCATCTTCCTTGGGCTCCATTTGAAATACATCTTCAAATCGATCCAAGAGCTTGACCTCTAGCTTTAGGAATAAAATCATGAAGCTTCAGCTAAAGGCTGAGTTCTTCGAAGAAGGGTGAAGAACTCAAATCAAGAACTAGGTTCTTGACCAAGACATCGATCTCTGTCTATTGAAGTTTCTGATCTTTCTCTTCTTCTTCAATGCTTTTCTTCCTAGCAATCCACTGAGAATGTTTTGCTAAGGTCTGGGTGAGCTCACTGCAATCTTCTATGAAGATCTAAGATGCGTTGGTGAAGACGATCTCTTGTAGATCTCACTGCTTCTTTGATGAAGTTCTTGTTACAAGTGTCTTCGAATTCTTCGATTCACACACTTGTTGAAGAAGAGGAAAGATTTCTTTTATAGACCGAGGTCAATTTGATCGTTGAGAAATGAAGATGGATTTTCTAATTGTTAGAAATAATATCGTTGTTGAAGTCCGTCGGATAGTGATGTTGTTCATCGGATCTTTGACTATTGGATAAAAGCTTTGTCTTACAGATCCTGAACTGGTTGCCCATCAGACTGTATTGATAAGTCTCTGAAAAGTAAGTCTGACGTGTGATGCATGTCAGGTGGTCTGTCCAATAAAGTAGATTCTTTTGACTTTTCCAGACCACGTGAGTGAGAGAGAGTTTTGCAGTGTCTGAGATGTCAGGCTTCATAAGGATTTGAATATCTGGAAGCTTGAACCTTTTGTCTTGTTTCGATCTACTGTAATCTTGTTTCTTCGTAGCACGTGCAGAGCCAAGTCTACTGGTAAGATGTTCAATCAAATAGTGAGTCTTTAGTAGGAGAAGACTGCTGGTAACTGGTTGTAGTGTGAACATTCAAACCATAGCAAATCTGCTGGTAACAGGTCTTCAAGGTGTTTTGTGAACTTTGACACATGGCAAGTCTGGCTGGTGGCGAGTCTTTAAAGTGTCCTTTTAGTGCATATGACAAGTCTGCAGGTGACAAGTCTTACGAAAGCCTTGATGCTACAGCAAGTCGGCTGGTGCTAGTGCATATGAAGCGTTGGTCCGTCAATCATCATTAAGAAGGTAAGACTAGATTAGGATGACCTAACCTAAGACCTATGTGTTGTCAAACAAGTTGCCACTAATCGGTACGCAACCCTCTTAGCCACTTGTTACGACACACAGTAATGGGAACAAACAAATCAAAATATTTAGAATATGCAAAGTGATAAGTTAATTATCAAGAAGCATGTTCCAACACATGGATTAGAAAATGACAAATAATATGATGAATGAATGTATCACATGTTACTGTTGTTGGTTTTTTTTTTTTTTTTTTTTTTTTTTTTTTTTTTTTTTTTTTTTTGTGTTGCAAACATTGTTGTATGATGGATAAATGTTGATTGTGTTTTTGTTTTTGTTTGGAATATTGTCGTTTATTATTTGGGATAAATGGATTAAATGCCCCTCCCTCTTATTTGAGGTGCAGAAATCACTTGACCGACTTCTGGCAAGCTCTTAGCACCTAGCCAAGATCTATGAACTTCTTCCTTTGTAAGTAAAACTTCTAGTGGAGCAGACTTGTTTAGCAATATTTATGAGACTTGTGGGATCCTTCCGCAGCTATATGTTGATTTATGAAGTGTTGAGAGAGTAATGGTGGGATACCACCCATACTTTTCACTTAAGTTGTGTTACGACCCGACCCGAATTTCAACACGGAATCCCAAGGTCGTGCCCATAAAAAAACTAAACAATAGACATGGAGTTGCTAAGCATGATGGCGCCCATTAAACAACTCAGCTAAACAAGCTCCAAGAAGAAAGTAAAGGCTGTAGACACCCCAATTTCATACCCCTGATATGTGACTCTGACATATGATATCAAGAACTGCTTAAAATTAATAAATGTCAAGTTACAGGAGTCGAAAATGCGAAAAGCGCGAGAAGCGAGGGAAGCGCCAAAAATGAAAGCGCCAAAAATGGAATAGGACATGGCGCTAAAGGCCCTAAAGGTTGATTGGGCGCCGCCATGCCAAGGATTCGGCACCAAGCGAGCTCGGGACTTAACAACGCATTGTAAGCTGTGAAGGCCGTTGTACAATGAATCAAAGCTCGCTGAGGGAATTCTTAATTCCCGATGAGTCCTCCTCTCCTACTATAAATAAGAGTGATGGGCTCCCCCTTTCAGAGGACGAGATCGTTCACGAAGAAACGCTGAGAAATTCTCTTCGCGTCTCAACGAAGCCAAAGTAGCGAGAGAAGTGAGATAGGTGTGTGTAGCCCACCAAAGCTTCCAAACCCCGTCCAAACTCCGCCAAAACACAAATCCACCGGTTATAAGTGATCCCTAGCCTTTTAGTTATGTATCCACCCTACTCCCCTGACCCAAAATCCATAAAGTAAGCTGTTACTCTGCCCGAGTAATGAGCTGAAAAACACAAAAAAGTAAGCCGTTATTCCGCCCAACCAAAAAGGCCAAAACCATCTGAAATAAGCCGTCATTCTCCCCGAGTGAACGAGCCAAAGTCATCCAGAATAAGCAGTTACTCTGCCCGAATCACAACAACAACAACACAACAACAACAACAACAAAAGACTCCCTCTTCCTGAGGGACAGAGCGAGCACACTACCGCTCTAAAAGGTAATAGCCTTTGAGGGCGTTCTTTTATTTATTATTTAAATCCGGCCCAATGTAGCCAATATAAGCCATTGTGCTGCCCGGATTAGATTAGGAAATATTATGTAAAAGAACCGTTATAATGACCAAATATTTTTAAATATATTTGTAATTATTGTAAGGAAATGGCTGCGAGTCCGTAAATAATGTAGCCACGGATGTATTTGTTTTATTTTCCTGTCTTTTAATGCTTTATTTATTTGCTAAATAAATATAACAATAAGCATACTTTAGCCAAAAACTATTTTGAGACCGAAATGGCGAGTTTGGTGCCTAGCACCTTCCCAACTCATAACTTAGCCTCTGAACCCGTTTTCTATCTCTGGTTGTTCTTTTCTTTTTTCTGGTTTTGCTTTATTTTTGCCTTAAAATAAAGATGGCGACTCTAAAACTTTTTGGATCCAGTGGGGCCTCGCAACACTCCTTCTTTGCACTTTTCTGTTTTCCCCTAAAAAAGGGAGAATGAGAATGGAAGAGTGATGTATTCTCATATCCTGACATCCCCTAAACAAGGGATAACTTGATGCGGGAAACCCAAAGCTCCCATAGTGATCCGAAATGGGCCATAAGGTTATTTTTAATAAAATCCATAGTGGGGGCGTCGCAACATCCTTTTTTGCACTTTTCCGTTTTCCCCTAAAAAAGGGAAAATGAGAATGAAAGGGTAATGCATTCTCATATCCTGGTATTCCCTAAAAAAGGGATAACTTGATGCGGGAAACCCAAAGTTCCCATATTGGATCAAAAATCCACTAAAGGCAACCGAGGCGCATTCTAACGCGTTATCTTAGACATCACTCCTCTCGCACTTTTGATTTTGTCTTCCTCTAAACAAGGGAGGGTGGAACGAGAGCAGTGGTGTCCCGCATCCGTACGTACGCGCACCCCTAACCAAGGGCGCGCAGGGCGCGGGCGCACCGTCCCGGGAACCCACAAAGGCATAACGGCGATACGAAACAATAACAACGAGAAATCGCGGAAGCGAAATATAAGAAAGGGGGCCCAAGCTATCAAGCTCCGAGCTAACACAACCAAGGAGATGGTAAATCTCTTAGCCGAAAAAATCGAACCGCGTGGCATAACATTGCACACGCAGAATAAAGCACCTGCTTAACAAAACTAGAATAATAGAAATTAAGTCTTCGACGATACTACATGCCGGAACCCAACCCAAAGACAATCATTTTGTATTTTCCAAAATTACAAAATCATTTTCATGCATTAAGCAATTTTTAAAATCATGTAATGGGTGATCGAATCAATACAAGTATTAAGAGCACAACATAATACCCCAAAAATTAGTGAATAGCAATTAATAGCAACACCCCAAATTAAAATCACAACATCCAAGCCAATTTATATCAAATCCCTAGGCAAATAATTTAGTTCATCATGCTAAGGAAATAAATCATGTCTTCAATCAAAAGTATTATCATTAAATAAAAATAAAAATTAAAGTGTATAATACTTTACAATGGAGGAGATGATTAAAATTCCTTAGCTTCCTTGGCTTGATCAAAGATGGAGTGAAATGGAGGATGAGGAAATAGGAAAATGGCGGCTGCTTCTTGTTGCTCCCCTTTTCTATTCCAGCTTCTTGTCGTTGTCCGAAATTAGATGCCAAAACCTTTCAAAATTTGCTAGGGTAAGGAACAAGCAAGGAGGGGGCAAAATAGGGAGGACATGAAAGAATTAGGGGCTGTTATGGAAGAAAAGAAAGGCTGGGTCACGCATTGGGCTGGGCAGAACCAGGCTGGAGTTCACAGGTTGGGGGTGAGGGAGTGTGAGAGGAAATGGGTGGAAATGAATGAAGATGGGCTGGCTGGGAGCGGGCTACCTGGATCCAGGAAGGAGATCGCGGGTCAGGCACACAGGAGGCGGGTGACGTGGTTGCTTTTGGGAGCGACAACACATTAATGAAGACTTCCCGTAATTGCAGCGGTGCCCCTGGAGGTTCTGGAAGGTAAGCCGCAGTCCTTCCCTGCCCAGGCCTTGCAGTTTGGTCCTCCGTTAGCGCTGTTAACCTCTGTTAGCTTTGATTTGCCTTGAAACTCTTAACGGACCCTAATGGCAAGTATCAAAACTTAACATTGAAGCCCAGAATTGTCTCAATTTGCACGTATTGAGCCATAAAACCTCAAATATCTTTGAGATACATACATGAAACACAAAATACATAAAAATAGTATCTCAAATGCAATTAATCATTAACCAAAGCTCAAAATAATCAATAAAATTCCGAAAAATAATGAAATTAATGGGAAAATTCCAAACTTATCAACACCCCCAAACTTAAGCTTTGATCGTCCCGAGAAAAGAGAAATATGGATTATGGAGAAGCTCGAGAATAAGATGGAATGAAGAAGGCACTCAATCAAGATCCCACATGCATTACCATGAAAGAAATCAAACTCAAGATTGTAAAAATGCATAAGCAAGGTATGATATGATTTGAATGCTAGCAAACTTTCCTCAAACACTTACTGAAAAACATGAAGCACAAGCCCATGACTAAATAGCATTGCTCTAGCTAGGATTGAAAGTTCAATGAGATACAAAGCATGAACCATCAAACCGAAAGAGATATGCTTCACAAGGCAATAATTCATGGCATGACAATATCAATAGGACTTTGAAAATCTTGTAATTTTAGGCTAAGGTTGAGCTACAAATGAAGGGAAGGATATCAAGACAAGAGAGCACAAGTGAAGCCTTCAAAATCATACTCAAGTCTAACTTCATGAAAGAACATATTTCATCATAACTCACTATATTTCTCAACAACCCCCAAACTTAGCTCTTTATATATATATATATCAAGAACTAGGGGTTGAGAGTATATCAAACTACCACAATGATTTTTCATCCCACAATTCCCCTTTTTCAATGACTTTAAAGCACAAATGATTCACAATTTTTGGGCTACCTTTTACTTTTGATTCTAATTTTTTTTTACAAGGGCCCCTTTTTACAAGATAAACAACCCACAAACTTATCAACCAAGATTAAAATCACACCACACCAATACATGAAGAACAACACTTCCTTGAAGCTCACATTCCCTCAAAGACATAAATTTAGAAATTCATTTCACAAAGTGTTCTCTCAAAGGGTTAGATAAAATGTATATGCTCATGGGATAAGTCAACGTGGGTGATAGAAATGAAGGCGAATGGGGGTCATTGTGTGCTTTTGCACACACCATTATTTGATTAAGGCTCAAATGGGACACTAGGGATTTAATGTGAACATGGGTAGGTCGATATGCACAAACGAGTCAAACATGGCCTATATCATGCTATTGAGCCAAGCTATTCATTAATCTCGAAATCATCTAATGGCATCAAAACTCACAACAAGATACTCAAAACACATGCGCAACCAAAGCTAGAGCTTAGCTTAAAAATTCATCAGGAGATCCATACATGGGCACTATTTAACATGAATGAGGGGAAAGCTAGCACAAAAATCACAAAATATCTTCATGTATGCATATAATAATCTCAAGACCGAATCCAAGAAAATAATGCATATACAACTCAATGAGCGCCAAGGTGATGAGATGAGGATCAAAGCATATATAATGGGGTCCAAACTACCTTGAAATTTTCTAAAAATTTTCAAAATTTTCCCAAAAATCGAGGGAAAAAAAATATTAACCCCACCCCCAAACTTAGAACCGAACATTGCCCTCAATGTTTATGAGCATACTAAGGTAGGGCATCATTCACTACTCCCCATGAAAAGCGAATAAAAAAGGAAAATATTTTTGGGAGGGGACACTATATACACCTCCCTATAAACCCACAAACTCGGGAGGGTTTCGAAAAGCGACACATGCATATAAATACAAAAGCCATAAAAACAAATAAATAAAAAGAGAGGGAAGAGAAAACAAATACAAGTAGTTCTAATTTAAAGTCTTTATCTTTTCACTTGAGTGCTACCGTTTGGAGAAGCTTTCTTGACACCATTTTCAAACCTTGCTTCCATCATTGGTGCCTCCACTTTGATTTTTTTTTCTTCCATTTAATCACATTTGATGGAAGCTGTGCAACATCAAAAGATGACTTTTTGACTTTCTTTCTTCTTGAAGGAATCACATACCTCCTCTTCTTTTCATCACACTTTTTTATCTTCTCCGACTTGATCACCACCTTCTCACAAGCTTGCTCAACCCGGCTCTTAGGAATATTATCTTAAGATCCTTCCACCTTCAATTTTTGAACCACCTCTACTCTTACACAATCTTCCAATTTATCTATGTACTTGATGGGCTCAAAGATATTAAATGTGACTTGTTGATCATGTAATTATAAGCTCTCCCTTCGCCACATCAATTAAAGTTGTATTGGTAGCCAAGAAGGGTCTTCCAAGAATGATTGGAATCTCACTATCATCTTCCATGTCAAGCACCAAGAAATACGCCGGAAGAATTAGTTTGTCAACCTTCACAAGAACATTCTCAACCACTCCCTTGGGGTATGCTAGCGACATATCCGCCAATTACAGAGTGACGGAAGTAGGTGTAGCTTCACCTAAACCAAGTTTTCGGAAAACCGACAAGGGCATGAGATTAATGCTAGCCCCCAAATCACATAATGCTTTGCCCAAAAAAATTTCTCCAATGATGCAAGGAATCACAAAGCTACCCGGATCCTTTAGTTTTGGAGGGGGTTTTTGTTGCAACACGACACTACATTCTTCCGTCAAAGGTATAGTCTCAAAATCCTCAAGTCTTCTTTTCTTGGAGAGGATGTCTTTCACAAACCGAGCATACATAGGCATTTTCTCCAAAGCATCGACAAAAGGAATGTTAGTGTGAAGCTTTTTGAAAATTTCAAGGAACTTGAGAAATTGATTGTCTTCCTTTGCCTTTTGGAGCCTTTGCGGAAATAGAGGTGGAGGATACACTCTCTCCTTGACCGGAGGTGGAGGAATTGTTTCAATCTTGTCCTTGGATTTTTCTTGTACTTGCTCACTATTTTACTCACCCACCTTCTCTTCTTCTTTTCCACCTTGTAGCTCTTTCCCACTTCTAAGAGTAATAGACATGCATTGTTCTTTCCCTTTGGGATTTGGCTCGGTGGTGCTTGGAAGATTTCCTTGGGGTATAGAATTGATGGAAGATGCAAGTTGACCCATTTGGATTTCAAGGTTTCTCACGGAAGATTGGGTGCTAAGGATTATGACTTGTTGGTCATGGATGATTTTTAGGAGGTCTTCCACGGGTATCTCTTTCTTGGGTGGTGGTTGGGTTGGTTGGGGTTGACTTTGATATGGTGATTGGTGTTGGTGAGGTTGGTTAGAGAATTCGGGAAGAGTATTATAAGCCTGATTTTGAGTGGAGGAAGAAGGTTGGTTTTGGTTGTTGTTACTCCAAGAGAAGTTAGGATGATTTCGCCAACCCAGATTATATGTGTTTGAATAAGGGTTGTTTTCATTCCGGTTGAAGCTGGAAACAAATTGGATTGATTCCATTTTCAAGTGGCAAATATCAGATGTGTGAGGACCTCCACAAAGCTCAGATACTACTTTTAGTGGAAGAAGAGTAGCTTGTAAAACCTTGGTAAGCTCCGCTACTTGAGCGGTCAAGTTAGCAACTTCGGTTGAGGATTCACGAACCATGGCTACACCTCTTTGAGCTCCTCTTTCACTTCCCCAAAATGATTGTTTGAGGTCATCTTCTCCAACAAAAACACACCATCATCCACATTCTTAGTCATAAATGCACCACCCGGACAGATCAATTGTGGTTCTTGTTGATGGAAGCAAACCATTATAGAATGTTTGCACTATCAACCATCTGGCAATCCATGATGTGAGCACTTCCTCAAAATATCTTTGTATCTCCCAAGCTTCATACAAGGTCTCACCATCAAGTTGAAGAAAGAAGTGATGGCATTCCTCAATTGGACCATCTGCCCGAGGATAGTATTTCTCCAAGAAAGCTTGCCTAAGCTCACCCCAATTTGTGTAGATCCCGTAGTCACCAAGTTCAACCACACTTTCGCTTTATCCCTAAGAGAGAAAGAAACAGAAGGCGTATGGCTTCACGACACTCCATTCATCTCGAAAGTGTCACAAATCATGAAGTTCATGATATGATCATGGGCATCCTCGGTCACCAATCCCCAAATT
>CM028383.1:87740108-87797095 GCA_013146195.2 Codonopsis lanceolata
TGTATCTAAATGGATTGAAGCAATAGCGACTAAAACTAATGATGGTAAAACAGTGGTTAAATTTGTAGATGATTTGTTTGCCAGATATCGAGTACCTAAAGCCATAATAAGTGACCAAGGAACTCACTTTACCAATAAGTTATTAAATAATGTTCTTAAGAAACATGGTGTAACTCACAAGTTAGCTACACCATATCATCCTCAAACATATGGCCAAGTAGAAGTTAGTAATAGGCAAATTAAAGCGGTATTAGAAAAGACTGTTAGGCCTAATCGCAAAGATTGGGAATCTAAACTTAAGGATGTCTTATGGGCATACCGAACTGCTTTTAAAACCCCAATAGGAATGAGTCCATATAAAATGGTTTATGGCAAGTCTTATCATTTACCAGTTGAAATTGACCATAAAGCTTATTGGGCTGTTAAAGAATTAAATTTAGATCTAACTTTGGCCGGAGAAGAAAGACTATTTCAATTAAATGAATTAGAAGAACATATGCTAAATTCGTATGAGAATGCAAAAATTTATAAAAAAAAAAGACCAAAAAATATCATGACATGGGATTAGCCAGTAAAAAGTTTCATCCAGGGATGAATGTGTTACTTTTCAATTCCAGGCTTAGGCTATTCCCTGGTAAATTAAAATCTAAATAGTCTGGTCCTTTTATAATTGTACGAATTTATTCTCATGGAGCTATTGATATTCAAAATCCTAAGAATAATGAAGTTTTTAAAGTTAATGGGCACCGACTCAAACCATATCTTGAACCGATGTCAGTCGAACGGACAATTGAATTAATTCGTTTGGCTGACAATGAACCACCCAATTATCAGGTTTGAAGTTTGGTCGAGCCAAAGACATTAAACAAAGGCGCTAAGTGGGAGGCAACCCACTATTATGAATTTTATTGCTTTCTTAGTTAAATTAAATATGCTATTCTCCGTTAAATGTATTCTTGGTCATTTAATTTTTAATTAAATATGCCAAAAATCAAGTTTGGGGGAGAAAAGCATCTTAATGTTGTATTTATACGTTGCTAATAATTTTAGTCTAGAGTTTTTGTTAAGTTTTTGCATACAGGAAAGTTACTAAACATAACGGAATTAACGGAAAAGGGCTAAATTGCAAAACTGTTAAAAAGCAGCAAAAGAAAACAAGTTGGACAAGTTCTGGACACCTTGTGGGCGCACGCAAGTGTGAAGGACTCAGGTGTGACGTAGGACCTGCGATCGCAAGGTCCCCGTGAAATGTGATATAGATCGCAGCATCGTACCATCGAACATGGGGAATCGACGGAATCGGCGGTTGGTGCGCCGCCCACCTTACGCCACACAGGTGGTGGCGGACTTACACCGCAAGGTCATCTTATTTAAATAGTGCCGGGTCTTCATTTCAGAAATCACCAGAACTTAAACCTTCTTCAAAACCAGCAATGAAGCAGCAACCTTATCTTTCGAATTCCGGCGAAACTCTTGCAAATCCTTCCAAATTTCGGCACTAATACCAAGATCTTCTCTCTTTTTCTTCAACTCTTCATCTTCTACACTCCCCCACATCCACCAATGCACTCCATTAAAGATTGAAGAGGTTTTGAAGGAAGAGAAGCAAACTCCATTGTTGCCGACGCCGATCAAGCTCAAACTCCGGCTCTCTCTCCATCTAAAGCTGCAACCAAGTAACCCTAACACCCTCTTTAATTTTTACGTTAAAATTCTTGCATGCTAGGGTGTTAGATAGTTTTAACTAGATAAAATTTTGCATGCTTTAGGAATAGTTCTTAATTTCAAAAAGTTTTTGAAAAATTTATTTTAACTGTTAAATTTATTTAGTTTTTAATTATTCAAACAAAATGTTTAGGAAGCGTAGAAATACCGGTGCTTCGTCCTCCCGCCCTGTTCAGGAAGATGAGCCGTATTTTGACCACCGCCGTTTCATCTCCCACGAGGCCTCTGAAAAATATGCGGCCAAACTCTCCAAGTCCTTGGTTCCCGAGAGGGGATTTAAGGCTGAAGAATTTGGCCTCCATCCAAATTTTACGGCCCGTAGGTAGGGACTTTTGACCGACTCTCCGGGCAGGGTAGCCGTAGTGCCTATTGTCCGAGAGTTCTATGCCAATGGCAGCATTGGCATGGATGGGGGTGTTTTGGACACTGTCAATGTTAGGGATGTTAGAGTAGACTTTTCACCCCAAAATATTAATATGTATTATGGCACATCCAACTTTGCGGATGATGCCAGCCATTTTAGCACACACCTCCACGCCCCTATCCCTGTTGAGGTGGTCAATGCGACCATCGCTCTCCCTGGTGTTGAGTGGACCCTTAACTGCAATCCACCTTTCGGTCCACGCACCATGGAGGAGTCCTTCCTGTTGAACACGGCCAAACCCGTGTTCAAATTCACAATTTGTGGATATCGTCCATGCCCTCCACTCACCAACATACAAATGATTCTTAGGAGAGGCGTCATTTCTGACCTACACCATTATGGCCAATTTGGTGGATCGTTGATATTGGCCGCCTGATCAATAGCCAAATCAAGACCCTTATTAGAGGTAAGACGAGAATGGGTTCATGCGTTCCCGCATTTAATTCTAGATTGCTGTATGGGGGCAAGCGTGAGATGGCCCACATACGGAGGCTTAAGAGGCTACCAAGTAAATACTAGGGCTTTTGTTTGAACACCACCGGCCCAAGAAATAGAGCGAGGGTTCTCAAGGGAGGAACCCAAGAGGAAGAAGAGGACCCACTCGAGGGATCTCCAATAGGCTAGAAGAGGTTGCTCTGAAGCCCAAATGGCAACTCAACCGCTTGGCGCAATTCGAGGCCGATTAAGAGAGCCAAGAGTTGCTTGGGTGGTTTAACATCATGGGACAAAAACGCCTCAAATTATTATGGGCTGCCTCCCCGCACGATCCCCGAAGTTTCTGCCCTCATTCAGCATTTCCGCCCTTAACTCACCCAGTGGTAGTCGAGACCCAAGTTCCATCCTCTTTCGTTAGGTGGGCCTGCTATGTCCTTTTGATATTTGTCCTTCCCCGTCAATCCTCTCATATGTTCCTCAATTTTGGGGACAAAATAGTAATTAAGTTTTGGGGGGGGATTCTAAGCCCATAGTCTTAGCAGGTCCTAGCCTAAGGAGGAGTGGAGTTGTGCTATGTTTGTAGGGTGAAGAGAATTTTCTTTTCTTGATGACCATTTAACTCTTCACCCATTTTTCCTGTTTTTATTTTTTCCTTATTTTCGGAGGTGTTGCCTTGACCATAATACACTGGCATTGGATGCTAGTGGTTTCCTCTTGTGGGAACCCATTGCAAACCTTTTGCTCACTTTTCTTGGATATGAAGCCTCCTGGCGCTTCATATAGATCTCTTCCTTAAGGTTTCCATTAAAAGCAATTTCACATCCATTTGTCATATCTCATAGTCATAATATTTGATATGGTAAAATCCGAATGGATTTAAGCATTGCTACTTGGTGAAAAATTTCATAATTAACACCTTGTTTTTTAGTATAACCTTTCGCAACCAGACGCGCTTTATAGGTTGCTACCTCTCCATCACCTCCAAGCTTCCACTTGTAGACCCATTTGCAGCCAATGGGAACAATTCCTCGTGGTGGGTCCACCAAGGTCCACACCTTGTTGGAGCATGTGACAACCCGACCCGGATCCCAAGACGAAATCCCAAGGTCGTGCCGCCGGAAAGCAAATAACAACAAACAAGTAACAAATAATGGGTAGGGCCATAACGGCGATACACCGACAACTCAAAACATACGCGGAAGCAAAATATAATATAACAGGTGGCGCCCGAGCTAACAAGCTCAAACTAAAACAACCAAAGAGATAGTTAATCTCTCGGCCCAAAAATTCGACTTCGCGTGCTTGCAACATTGGGCACGTAGAACAAACTCCTGTTATGCAATTCAATATAGAGCATAAAATAAACCAAGTCATCGGCGAAGCTACAGCCGGAACCCAACATTACACTAAGTCTAAGACTCTAGTCTAACAACTCAACGGCTACAAACATGCCGGAGAACAAGCATAATACTTTAACTAGCAATGTAACATGCTAAACATATTCACCAATTTTACCAAGCGACTAATACAAGTCGGCTACCAATAATACATGTACTTGAAATGATAAGTACCAACAACAAGTAAGCATCAGATCATAACCATAAATATACACCGGGGCACTACTACTTGGTCGGCTACCAAAAGAATAGGCTAAACAACATAATTACAAATATCACAATTCACATTTAGGTTGCTACCCCAACATGAAGTTTACATAACTTCATCTTTCCCAACGACCTCACCAAAACAAATAAACTATCTAAGTAGCAACCTTGCCAAAATAATACTTTGTCAATGCAATCTTCTTGATTTACTTGGATCCGCATACGCTCGGCTCGGATCTAGGAAAACAACCAACAAATAAAAGTAAGTCACAAAGACTTAGTAAGTTACTAACCATAACTTCCTATCATGGCATAATGCTCAATCATAAATCACATCATGCTATCGTCATGAAATAACCTTATATAAAATCATGTTATGGCATCCATGCTCAACATTAAATAACCATGTTATCATTATAGTATAACATCTCTCTAAAATCCATGTCAAGGCATTTATATGCTCAACGATCATAACTCTTGTTATTGATATAACATAACCTTCAATGACTTACATGTCAAGGTATATAAACTTAACAACAATAATTCTGCTTTTAACATAGTGCCATATCCGAATAATATTCATGATAAAGCATATTAGCTTAACAACGGTAATTCATGTTATTATTATAACATAGTCTTCCCATAATATTCATGTCAAGGCATACAAACTTAACAATAATGATTTATACCTTTGGCATAAAACCACATTCAATAATATTCATGTGATAGCATATATGCTTAACAACATTAATCAATATGTTATCTATTAAGTATAACATGTAAGAAACCAAAACAAACATCATATCATATCCAATTCACCAAGCACGTTATTCACTTAAGCACTTCTGAAACAATTCATGTATGAGGGATATGATACCATTACCCAAATTCCTCCGCGTGGCGTGTCGCTCCGCAAAAAACACGCTGCAAAACCTTTATGTGCCCTCGATATCCCTCTCGTAGATATCGGCGTCCCGAGACGCGATCTCCGCTCGAGTTCCATAGTTATCAAAGTCATGTGTATTACTACAACTAAGATAAACTACTTCCCCACCGTGGCCATCGATGGAGGGTGTGCAAACCCGACACGGCGATCCATCGCGATCACGAATCTCACAATTCGTGAAGACGATGTATCGTCCCACCAAAACTCAACAAACCGACTCATTGGACTCAAAACCCAAGCACAAGTAATATATACTCATATGCTCAAAACAAGTAGGTAAACACTCTACTATCAAACTAGTCATGCAATTCATCCACAACTAGCATAAACATCACAACCGAGAATCATATAAGCTCATAATCAAGTGTGCTTCACACACTTCAAAACTTCTTGGAGGCTCGACCTCCATGAATTCTACCCAAAATTCCATAGGACTTAAAATTATAGTTCTAGGATTCATACTAACCCAAAGGTTAACTCCGTTGAGTTCAATCTAAGTTTTCAGAAAATTCAAGGAATAGAAGCTTAGGCTTCATCATCCCCTATATTCATAACTATCGCCGAAACCATAATCCCAATGTTCAATATACTCATATAAACCCAACAAATTACTTAACAAAGCAACTTAGAACAAATTAATCATCTTGTGCATAATTTCATCTAAGTCATCATATCAATCATAACCTTCAAATCATGATTAAAATTTACAACATGGTTTAATATAATCTCTTAAACATGTGTAATTCAAAACTAGCCTTACAATCATGTTTAACAAGCCGAAAACACAATTTGGGGAAAATCCTTCCAAGCATCTTTGTCATTCAAGCTCAATGCACATAATCAATTCATATAGCAAAGTTTAATATACTCTATTAAGCATATAAAACATATTAATCAAGCTCACATCATCAATTTGCAAGCTAAAACAAAATTAGGGCAAGACACCCTCCAAGTATCTCAACCAAACCAACATCAATACCCAAGGAAAATCAACATAACCAACTTCAATAAACTAGTTAGAACATGAATTTCACATATATCATGGTCTCACATAGGTAAATCAAGTTCTATCATCAATTTGAAAACCTAGGGTTCATGCTTCTTCTATAACCCTAACAATGGCTTCCATTGACCTCAAATAACACAAATGGTTGTTTCCCTAGGGTCAATGGAGCCCAAAAATCAAAGGAAGAGAGTTAGAAACTTACACAAATCAGCCCTCTCAAAACAGATTTTCGGATTCTTGGAGATGGGTGTTGTTCTCTTCAACCAACTCTTCAAATTCAAGGTGTAGCTTGGGGGAAGAAGACCTATACCAAAGGCCACCAAGGAGGGACCCTTCAAGAGCCCTAGAACCTCCTCTCTCAAGCTCTCTCTCAAGTTTTACTTGTTGGGTGTTTGTAGAAAACAGGCGAAGGCTGTTTGAGGGAGAGAGAAATCAGATTTGGGGTTTAAATAGGAGGGATTAAATCCTCTAATCAATCCACTAATCAACCCCTAATAATTCTAATAGGTGTTTAGGACATGTTTAGGCTAAGTAGGAGGGTTAAGGTGTGGTTTAAAATGGGTTAAATGGGTCAAAAATTCGAGCAGTCTGAAAAAGGGAGCAAAATCCCGTAATCGAGATCGGGGACCAATGCGGTCGCATGGTCTTCATACCATCTTGGCGCTTCACTTGTTTCTTGACATTCCAAGTTTTCTCGCTTCCTCGCTCGGTCCGGCCTCTCCCGCATGCATTCTCGAGTCCTTCCAAGCCAAAATTGGTCTAAAATTCAACCTTAATGTCCTCCAATCTATAACCAAAGGAATCAAGTATCAAACCTCATCAAAACAAGGCCAAGAACTCGAGGCGAGAACTCGCCTGAACGGCCGGAGGTCAAAGGTCAAACGAAAGAAAGGGTTTTCGCTAGAATCAAACTAGCAACCAAACCGGCGATGCATCCAACATCTAACCAATATCAAGGCATGTAAATGATGTTTTAAATGCCCTCTAACAATTATCCATGAAGTTACAACATAAATCTCAAACCAGCGATTCAAAGCATCTCGCGAAAGAAAAGTGCATACATGCGTCTCAAAGCGGCGTCAACGCTCATGCTATTGACTCTAAACATATACGGGAGCTAAATAAACATGTGTATGATGATTATAAGTGTTTGAATCCGTGCATAACACCATCAAGCAACATTTCAGGGTTTTACAGAGCATGGAGTCCATTTCAGACTGCATGGCTTCTTTCCATTTCTTGGAGTCGATGTCTGACATCGCTTCTCCATAGTTCTTTGGATCATTATCCAAAATGAGTCCCTCTTCTTTGTTCTCTAACAAAAGATTCAGTTTTTCAGGTGCTTTCGACACCCTTGTTGATTTTCGAAGAGGTTGTATTTCGGATGGTCGACTTTGGGCATTATCTGCGACAATATTGGGAATATTCTATGGTTCTTGAATTTCTTCAAGCTCCACAACCACCGCCACCCTTTTAGAAAGAAATTCTTCTTCAAGAAAAGTGGCATTCCTCGAAACAAACACTTTTTGTTCCGAAGGGTCGTAGAAATAGTATCCAATAGATTCTTTTGGATACCCCACAAATTTACATAATCTGGATCGTATATCCAACTTATCTCCCCCTTGCTGCTTCACATAAGCATCACACCCCCACACCTTAAGGTACTTGTAGGAAGGTGTCTTACCACACCACATCTCATATGGTGTATTGGGCACTGACTTTACATGGCACCTATTCAATAGATGTCTTTGTCGTTTCTAAGGCATAACCCTGAATAGCCAGAGGTAAAGTCGTGAAACTCATCATCGATCGAACCATGTCCAATAGGGTTCGATTCCTACGCTCGAAACTCCATTGAGTTGTGGAGTAGCGAGGAGTCCCATTGTGAGAGAATTCATTCTCCTTTAGATAATCAAGAAACTCGGTACTCAGGTATTCTCCTCCTCGATCAGATCGAAGAGTCTTAACACTGCGACCAATTTGTTTCTCCACCTCACACCAAAATTCTTTGAACTTTTCAAATGCTTCAGATTTGAGCCTCATAAGGTACATATATCCATACCTAGAATAATCATCGGTAAAAGTTATGAAGTAGTGATAGTTCCCACACGCACTAACACTTAGTGGTCCATAAACATCTGTATGGATCAAATCCAATAGACCATCGGCTCGCTCCACTTGTCCAACAAATGCTGATTTGGTCATTTTTCCTTTTAGACACGATTCACATGTTGGCAACTTTTGCTCACCCATAAGGTCGAGCTTCTGTCCCAACTTGCGCATCCTCTTTTCTGAAATGTGACCCAATCTAGCATGCCAAATAGTGGAAGAACTTTGATTATCTAATTTTCTTTTCTTATTTTGTTGAATTGTGAATATGTGGCTATCAAGATTAAGTGTATACAAACAATTCGTCAAATAACCGATATATTTAAAAACAGAGTCCTTGAAAATGGAACAACTTCCATTCTCAATAATAAATTTAAAACCTTCTCTGTCCAAAACAGGAACAGAGATAATATTCTTAACAATATCTGGAACATAAAGACAATTGTTTAAACACAAATTAAAACCATTTTCTAAAGTATGATAAACAGTCCCAATAGCTGATGCAGCAACTCTTGCTCAATTTCCCATCCTAAGGACCTTGTCCTTTCTGTCCAGTTTCCTGCTTCTTGCCATTATCTACAAATCATTGCAAATATGTGAGGCACAATCGGTATCTAATACCCAAGAAGCATCATTAACAGATAGATTAACTTCAACAAAATATATACCTGAACTTTTCAGGCTCGCAAGGTACTCCTTGCAGTTTCTCTTCCAGTGCCCTAATTTGCCGCAATGGTTGCATTTGTCATCGGTTTGAGAATTGACCTTTTTCTTGCCTTTGTCCTTTGCCTTTTTGTTGGGCTTCAAGGTACTCTTTCCTTTCCACTTCCTCTTATTATTAGATTTTGCAGTCTTTGAACCAGAAGAGGATCCAACAAGGAGGACCGGCTTCTCCTTCTTGATAGTGGATTCAGCTGTTGTCAACTTATTCACCAACTCAGTGAGACTAGTTTCCATAGAGTGCATGTTAAAGTTAACAACAAACGAGTCAAATGAGGGAGGCAGAGATTGCAACACAAGGTCCACATAGAGCTCATTGTCCATAACGACTCCAAGGTACTCGAGCCTTTCAATGAGTGATATCATCTTCACTCCATGGTCATGGACTGAAGAACCCTCAGTCATAGGACTTCTGAAAAGCTCCTTAGATATCTGATATCTAACTTTCCTTGCACTCTCACCATACAACTCTTGTAGGTGAACAAGGATCTCATGTGCAGTGTGAAAAACATCAATCTGCCTTCGCAGCTCAACTGACATTGATGCTAACATGTAGCATCTAGCTTGGAGATTGTCATCAACATGACGAAGATATTATCCATAGGCATCTGATACCTGGTCCTCAGGCGGTGGAGGAGGCATTGTGTCAAGCACATAAGCTGTCTTCTCAAAATCAAGAACAATCTTAAGGTCTCTCAACCAATAATTAAAGTTTGAGTCAGGTAACTTCTTTTGCTCAAGAATTGATGTGATTGGATTCTTAGCCATTTTAGTAGAGTTATCTACAAAATAAACAAAGCAGAAAATGAGTAACCTATGGAATATATATTTACATTCAATATAAGGTCTTTCATATTAAATGTCTCCCACTATTTTATTTAAAACTATAAACCCCACAATAGATTTTAGAATTTTTTTTTTCTTAGTGGGCTTGAAGCCCAACAAAAACATTTCACACCCCAATTTTATGAGCCCATGAAATATTTCCATCAGTAGTCAACTCTTTGACAATTGTATCAATATACAACCCTCAAGATTATTTTGCCTTATCTCTTCCCATATACCCCAATTTTATGAGCCCATATGTTACTAAATGTCAAACAAAACCCATCAAACCATCGTGTAGATGGAGTATTAGAGTCCCACGACTCGTGGCCAACCTAAAAACAAGTCCATCCCATGAGCATCTATATGCTTGGTAGGGATCACAGCTTTCTCACATAAAATCACTCCACGACTCATGGCCAATGACTAAAAGTGGTAGCATCGTCATGTCATCTACCTTTGATGGAAGGCATGGAACAATATGTCTAACATATCTTTATCCATATTTGTTTGATATAACATTTAATCAAATTAAAATTCTTTTAAGTTTCAAAAACTTGGGGTTTTCCTTTCAAGACCTCATCCAATCAATATATTAGGTGGATTTATATATAACGCAATATGTCATCATATGAGCGCAAGCATAAAGCATTAAATAAATCTAGCATACACCCTATGCAAAAACGGTGGGATGATCATGGCCAACCTATGCGACCCATTTGAGCCAAAAATGGGTCATGGTCAATCTAAGGGACAAAATAAATAGAACTACTTCTATTACATTTTATTATAATTACCCATACAAGTATGGACCTTCATATTCTATTCTATTACATTTGCAAGATCTACCCACACAAGCGTGGGCCTTTGCATTGAACGTCCTCCGATTCAAAAATTAAAGAATCTCACCTTCTAGTCTACTCTCACACAAAATTTAAAGAACTTACAAATAATAGAATAAGTGGCACGTAGATACCAAAAACCCAAAGATAATTTCATCCAATCACATTGGTCATAGGCTCATGATCATCCCTAAATAAATCATGCTAATCATTTCTCACATAAATGTAAAGCACAAAAACAAACAAACCAATTGTATGTGCCAATTTAGTTTTGGGATAAACATTTCTTGACTATCCATAAAAACTATTTTATTAAGTATTAAAATTAACGATTTAATTATAAAAACTGAATAAATCAAGAAAAATTGAAATCGAAAAGTAACCGTGAAGGTCACGGCTGGAACAAGATAAAAATTGAGGAACATTTTCCTTAATCTTTAAATCTTAACATTCTCCTTAATAGTTGGTTTGTGATTTCAAAAATAAAACAATCAAAACATCTCATGCACTGACTAAGGAAGAATGAAACTTTCAAAAACCTTTAAAACTTCTAGTGGCAAGCACTATCAAACCGTTCCAATAGAAACGAATCCAAGAGAGAAAGGAACAATCTTGATTTAAGAATTGAACAATTTCACCGAATCAAAATTAAATAATTCTAAATCCCTTTTAAACTTTTAATCAAGAAATCATATTTCTTCACAATCTCGTTTCAAACTTCAATTTTTATCCCATATATTAAATTGAATGAAACACATTTTATCACACATACAACTACCCATTAAACATATTTTAACAGATTAAAACATGTTTAAAACCACAAACATACTCGCACAATTATGAAATTGTGGCTCTGATACCACTGTTCGGTTCGCTAGATTACGGGGCTAATCGCAGCGAAAATTTTTAAAATTTTAAAATATGTATACAATATACAAAAGATAGCCCCAAAAACTTTATAGCGATTTAACGATCGCGCGTATCGTGCAAGTATAAAAAGCAGTTTTTGGGTCTTATCGAAAACCGCTTCCAAAAGCTTCCGGTTGATGAAGATGTAGAGACAATCAATTGTCGGCTCGTACACCAATTTACTTGTAGAGGTCCACACGTCCCTCCTTCCCATTTATTTCAAATTAACTCGATGGACTCCACTAACGAGCCTAATTAAATATTGAGTTGGACTTTTAAAAATAAATAAATAAATAAAAATCCCATCAATTAATCTGAATTAATTGACCAAGCCCAAATTTAATTAAATCGATCAAATCAATTTCATCCATCAATTAATCTCTACTAGCCATCTGCGTCCAACAATTTGGATCAATTCTTTTATTGAACAAATGAATCCTTCCATTCTTAGTGTGTGACCCTTTAGATTCACAACTAATGCTAGTTGTAGGCTTACAACTATTTTGTAACTTACGAATAACAATTTATTCTATTAAATAATTCCATTAGTTAATATACTTGAAATTAACTCATTAGTTTCATGAACCTACAAATCGTGGGAACACCTAGCAAGTAGCACGAATACCTAGCAATAGGTGAAATAGCGAGTAAACCTATTTCAATTACGAGGGCATACATGTACTGTCCTTTCGACATCTAATTTCCCGATTAAATCTAGGATATGGATTATAAATCAAAATCCAATTGATTTAATAACTGTGATTCCATTTCAAGTACCAATGATTCCTTTATGAATCAAATTCATCATGCCTTGGCCAAGGTCTTCGAATCATGAACTATAAAAAACACACGAAATTCTCTTATCATATGACAAGTGTCGAATTCTATGTTAGCCATTGATTAACCTCCATGCACACCAATGCAACACCCAAAATACCCCTTTGCGATTGTCAAGCAATCAGAAAGTAAATCAAAGTGTTACATGATGTACACAAGCTTACCATCGTGCCTCAAGTCCGAGGACTAATCATGTATTATCGCAACGTGAAAAATTCTTAATTTGACAAATAAAATTTCCATTTAAGAATTCTCAACGGGTCATGTTCAGTGAACTTGTTCTCTAACAAGCACCTGCAATATATGTACTTGTGTCACAACGCTGATGCTAATGAAATGCAACATCCTCGTCATACGAGCATACATCATACGCATAAGTCTTACAAGGCTATTCAATGTCCTTGTCTTGAAAAGCCAACTGACTTAGAACCAATTTAAGACCAAAGCACTAGAAACATATTTCATGATTACCATCAAATGCGCAACCATGTTCCATAACTAAAATTGGTCTAAGAACTTTATCATATATTTATAAACAATTAATAATATAAACATAAGATAAATAAACGTCTTTATTTAAATAAAAATTCTAATAATATTGTTTTACAAGTAGAATAAAAATCCAATCTAATTGGAACGCCGGGCATTCTACTCTAACATTGTGTAAGAACAATAGTAGCTAGGATACTCTAAACTACCAATGCAGTTCCCAATGTAGCTTGTGAAGAAGCTACAATGGAAGACACATTGGTCACAAAAACAATAGACAGCGGAAGACTTAATTATAAAGCAGGAATTTAAGCACAAAGGTTTACTAAACAATCTACAAGCCTATACTTTTAGATCTAGTCTCATGACCAAAAAGATTTCACTAAATCAAATGAATTGTTTTACAAAAACTATGTGAAATCACAAAGCAAAACACTTTCACAAGACAACAAGTCTTGGAGAGCAAAAACAAAAAAAAAAAAAAAAAAAAAACAGGTACAGCAAACGTGGGAAGAAACAAACAGCTTCCTAAAACAGTTAGGATGACAAAACAATTATAGCACTTCAATGTAGTTCCGAATGTTATAACATTCGAAGCTACATTCAACTTCTGCACAAAATGGAATCCTGAAACTGCTTTTGAATCTAAAATTTTCTACTCTATGTTATGCTTTTTTGCTCTCTGTCAATCCGTGAGTCTTCAGCCGCTGCCCAAACTCTCTATTTATAATGTGAAGGAGACCTACATATAAAGAAGGAAACAAACACTAATAAGGAAAAAATATTATAATTAGAAATCAAATCAACTTCCTAATCTACTAGATTTTCTTACCATATTAACAAGGATTCTAAGGCACGGTATTTAGAAGGATTTTGACATAGATTTTGTTTCCAAAAACAACTCCTAAGATTTAGGACCAAGAAACCCAAAATATAGTGAATATTTTGTTTCCAAAAATTCCTAAACTTAATGACCAAGAAAGGAGAAACAAAACTAAAATAGGCCATGCCTATTTTACCCTTACAATCTTCCCCTTTGTTGAGCCTTTCTGGTCAAATCAAATGACAAGTGTTTATTCAACACCAATCAAACCATCTAACCTGCATTGGTTAGTAAATCTCATCTCCCCATGAATTTGTGCAAGGTATACAATTAGAAATCATTTACTAAGCACAAATCAGAATATACCAATTATGCAATCACATGCATACAAGGAAGCAGATTCATCATCATCACCAGAAATAGGAACACTTGACCTCTCTCCCCCTATTTGACCGGAAAAGGAAGAGGGATAAACAATCTTTTAGGAATTCTCAAAAATCCAAGATTTTGAAAAATCCAATTAAGTGTTCACCATGCCTTGATCACACCCCTAGCAATAACTGAGCACATCATATCCAGATTCAATACCTCTTAGTTCCATACAAAAATTAGACATCCACTAAATATTTTTCAACATGAAATTTTTTGAAAATTGATTTGAACAGTTTATTTCAGGACCAAATTTCACCAAGCTAATATCCTTACCAACAATGCATGTCCTAAAATTTTATGCCTAAAACATGATAACAAAAAGCTAGGCAAAAGAATAAAAAAAGAAATCACACATAAGTGATAAAGACCAGATCAAAGCGATGTAGTTCATGATGCAACTGCATTGGGAGGTGCATTCGTCAAAATTGTGATTTTATTTTCAATTTGCATTTTTTGTTTTCTCAACCAGATTTCTCTCCCAAGATCATAAATTTTTCATAACAAAAATCCATAGGTACTTTATTTCTCTAGGAATATAGCTCTATTTTATTTAAAGCTATAAAAACATGTCACTTGGAACCTTTCACACTATTTAAGGGAAGCTATTTTGCACATGATCAACCCATGAAATCCAAAGATTCATAGTCCCAAGAGAGAATGAAAACAAGCCTTGTTTATAGGTAGCTTTTTTTTCCTTTAGGTAGCTTTCACACTTTTTCTTTCAAGGGTATCCAATATGAGAACCTAAGTTCCATAGTACCAAAATAAAGTGCTATAACCCTTTATTTTTAAAGGTAGTTCTTTCCTTTATGGACTTAAAACATGCTCAAGAGCTGTGAGAGAGTGAGAATTATAAAAAAAATCACAACTGATTTTGAATGCAATTCTCAAGCAACAACATGAGGCACATACACGTGAAACAATGATCTAGAGTGCCCTCTAAAGACAAAATGCAAGCATGCCTATTTTTTTTCTTATAATTAACTAAGTGTAAAATCATATGACACACATACCAAGAGATTTCCTTAGATTGGAAAATCTCTTCAAAATCAAGACTCTTAGTAAATATATCAGCCAATCGATTTTTTGTCCCAACATGTTCAGTGCAAATAATCTCTTGTTCAATTATGTCTCTAATAAAGTGGTGTCTTATAACAATGTGTTTTGTTCTAAAGTGTTGAAGTGGATTTTTTGCTATAGTGATTGCACTGGTGTTATCACAATACATGGTTGACACATCACTGTGTAGGTCATAATCATTGTTCATTTGGTTTATAAAAGTTGTCTCAACACAGTTCTGTTTTTTACTAAACCAAGAAACCAAATTATTTCCCAAGTAAAATCACCTATTAGATGTATTTCTTATATCATCTATTTGTTGAACAGTAATATCTAAAAAGCAAACAAATTTCCTATAGTCAACCTTACCGTTCTTCATACCATCATGTACATTACCTATCACTTGAGAAGAAGGAAGAACTTTCTGAATGCGGCTAGGAATGTCATAGCTGTGATCAGTTAGACTGGATTCAGTTTCAGGCTGTTCAGAGATAGTTTCAGTATCTGGAAGGTTTCTGACCAATATAGCTTCCGATGTAGCTTCTGGTGCAACTGCATCCGGAGCTACATCTTGAACTACATCCTGAGACTCAATCACCAAATTTCCAGTACTTGCAGATTCTTTTTTTTCTAAGGCAGATACACTGTTTTCAGGTGCAGGTTCTGAAGATTGTGCAGGTGTCTCAAGATCTCCAAATTCTAGCAAACCTTTTTTACGTAAAGTATTAACACATTGATTAACAAAATGACCAAACCCTTGACAAGCCCTACATCGAATAGAATCAATATTTTTGTCACTTGATGTAGACTGTTTAGCAAAAGGGTTGGTAAAAGATTTTTCAGAGGTTTGGAAAGAGTCTTCTTTGGGAACAAACTTAATATACTTATGTTTGAAAACAGTTTTGGAGTTTGAAGATGGAGATCTATTTTTTTTTTCTTTGGCTTTCAAAATATTTTTAAACTTGGTTGCTAAAAGAGCCATTGACTCTTCATCAAAATCAAATTCCTCAACATTCCAATTTGAGTAATTCGTATTCGTTAATGTAGGAGGACAAACACAATTCTCATATTGGGAATCCATCATGGCTACAACCAGAATCTTCTCTTAGTGACGTCAAGAGGAGGCTCTGATACTAATTGTAAGAACACAAGTAGCTAGGATTCTCCAAACTACCAATGCAGTTCCCAATATAGCTTGTGAAGAAGCTACAATGAAAGACACATTGGTCACAAAAACAATAAACAGCGGAAGACTAAATTACAAAGCAGGAATTTAAGCACAAAGGTTTACCAAACAATCTACAAGCATATGCTTGTAGATCTAGCCTCATGGCCAAAAAGATTTCACTAAATCAAATGAATTGTTTTACAAAAACTATGTGAAATCACAAAACAAAACACTCTCACAAGACAACATGTCTTGGAAAGCAAAACTCACAGAAAAACAGGTACAACAAACGTGGGAAGAAACAAACAGCTTCCTAAAACAGTTAGGAAGACAAAACAATTCTAGCACTTCAATGTAGTTCCGAATGTTATAATATTCGAAGCTACATTCAACTTCTGCACAAACTGGAATACTGAAACTGCTTTTGAATCGGAATTTTTCTACTATCTGTTATGCTTTTTTGCTCTCTGTCAATCCGTGAGTCTTCAGCCGCTGCCCAAATCCTCTATTTATAACGTGAAGGAGACCTACACATAAAGAATGAAACAAACTCCAATATGGAAAATGATTAGAATTAGAAATCAAATCAACTTCCTAGTCTACTAGATTTTCTTACCATATTAACAAGGATTCTAAGGCACGGTATTTATAAGGATTTTGACATAGATTTTGTTCCCAAAAACAACTCCAAAGATTTAGGACCAAGAAACCCAAAATATAGTGAATATTTTGTTTCCAAAAATTCATAAACTTAATGACCAAGAAAGGAGAAACAAAACTAAAATAGGTCATACCTATTTTACCCTTATATGTTGTTCAACCGTCGTTCACACATGTGAAATCGGGCAACAATTATGACCGTATGATCTCGGTAAATGAATCAATCTCAGCCCCTGAATAGCTTTTGTCAATTACAAGCGTGCGAGGCTGAGCTTTATTGTATTATAGATAAGTCAAACAAACATAACCAGTAACCCACTTCACCAGCCCCCCCCTCCCCACTCTCTCTCCCTCTCTAATAAACCCCCACTTCACATAACAAACTCATGGTGAAGTACTTGAGCAGCTATCGCCCATATGAGCCGAGATTTCAAAGTGGAATGAATCATAGAACTCTTTCTCTTCGAACCTCAGATCAAGAGGACATGAAGCACCTCCATGGCTCCATGTCTAAGGACCAAACTATTAAGCTATGCCTTGGATACGTGCTCCATTTCCTCCTCGAACCTTTGGAATTCTTCCGTGGCGCTTTCCATGATGAAATCGAGGTAGGTTTTGACTATTTCGAGTTCTTTGTGTTGATCAAGTTCCAAGGCAACCCATGATTAGTAGGCCTCGAGCTTGAAGAGCTACATGAGATCTTTGATTTGGAAGGATCAAAGGATGTGTCATGGAGAGATTGGACGGAGCGAAAAGTGAATCGAGAAATAAGGGCTTCCATGGTGAATTGGTGATGGAGTGTACTGTGAAGGGAAGGGTGTTGTTTTTTGTAGATTTCTATCAAATTTTAAAACATGAGCATTGGATTGTTGAGTAACTTGGTTTTACCCACAAATTGTATAGGGTAAAGTTGGGTAACCCAAATTTACTCGTAAATGTTAACGGGTTGGATTGGATTAGATAATTATCAGGTCGGAACAGGTGGGATTGCCACCCACTTGTAACAATAGTTATAGAAGTAGTTATACACTTAGCATTTTTGTTATGACAATGGGATATGTGGCAAATGGGGGACAACTAGGATAAAAAAAAATTGTTTCTAACAGGGTTGCTTCAATGGAGTTGTTCATTATTAGTCCTGATAATTGTAATACATTACCCATTAACCCACTCAATCCAATTCAACCCACTAATTACCCAACTCAATTCAACCCATTAATATTTTTGGGTTAAAACAGATAACCTGTTTCGACCCAATAATATTAACGAGTTGGTTCGGGTCTGGTTAAAACGGATTGAGTCCATTACCCATTTTGACCCGTAACTTTTTATGTTATAAATTGATGTTTTTTAGGAAAAATTATGGATTGAGACATGTTAACCTGCTTTAACCCGTTACATATTTCAACCCCCCGACATATTCTAACCCAACCCATTTCAACACGTTTAATATTTATATTCTAACGAATTTCAATCTGTTTCAACCAATTAATTTCAACCCAACTCACCCAATTGTCAGGCCTATCCATTATACTCATTTTTTAGACTTTAGAATTTAGATTCCGTTGTATCACTCATTTTAATAATATACATTCTCATTCAAATAACGCTGCACCCATCATTTATGAGCCCCACTTCAATTGTACAATTCTTTATTTCTATACTTTTCAAACAAAAATACAACCCAAAAAAAGGAAAAAACCAAAAGGGGGAAGAGCTGTTTTTAATAATGTAACATTTTTGAAGATGATGGTGAAAACTGTCTTGATTGTTATAGTTATTGAAGTTTGCAGAAGCTGCCTTAAATATACACTTGCACCAAAAGTTCTAACTCTTTATGAAAGCTGTCTCTCCCATCCCTAAATCTGCTCTAGAAACATCACTAAAAAAAATTTGCACTAAATCTGATAAAATGAGATACTTGGCCAAACCAAAAATAAAAAATAAATAAAAACTTCCCCAGATGAACATGGGATTACATTTTTCCAGAAGCAGAACTACACACTAGTGAGGAGTTGGCGAAGGTACAATCAGAAGACCATACCGACTACTTGCTAATTTCCATCATAGCATATGGCTAAAGTGGACGAGCTCGAACATGATTTGGAGTCTGTAACAGCACAAGCACATGTTAAAAAAAATGGTCAGTATTGGATGCGAGGCAAGAGACATATACATATACTTGAACGAGGAATGAGGGGGAGAGACTAACCTTCTAAACCATTCAGCATCCAGTCTTGTGCACACATCAAAGCCTGTACAGTTTCTGAGCTCAGTGAACTTCGGTAATGATCAAGGACCCTATCTCCAGTGTTAAACATGGATTCCAGTCTATCAACCTTTGACATGGGGATTCCCAATATGTTCTGAGCCATCATGGATAGGACTGGGTACCTTGGTGTGTGGACTTTCCACCAATTGAGTATGTTGAAGTCAACATTGCGAGGAAAAAGAGGTTCCTCAAGATACTTGTCCAGGTCGGATTTCACATTCTGGCTCTGCGAGGTTTCATGGAGAAATCTGTCGAAGCCTGTCAGTCTATCCGTTGTGTTATTACTACTTCCACCCATTTGGCCATTCGATGCTAATGGGGAGTACACATCATGCCCATTGTAAAGTGCTCTCATACAATTAGAAACAATATCAACACAATCAGGAGCATCACTCCCATAAATTTGTGGATAATAATACTCTACCAACTTCATCTTGTATCGAGGATCTAAAATGGCTGCAATTGCCAAAGCCAAGCTGCACTTCTTCCAATATTCGTCGAATTTTCTTTTCATCTTCGATGCTACGGAACTAATAAATTCATCTGGGCTCTGGCACCAGTCTATCAACAGCAAGTGAATATCACAAATCTCCTGAAAATATATATTTGCAGTTGGATGCTTGCTTCGAGTAAAAGCAATAGAATTTTCAACATACAGCTTAAAGAAGCTAGTGATGGTACCAACTCTGTCCCAGTCTATATCAGATGGGCACAGGGAGTAAGCCGAATCCTGTTCTTGCAGCAGTGCAAATGCTTCTTTGTACTCCAATGCAATGTCAAGCATGATATACGTAGAGTTCCATCGGAGTGGATTGTCAAGACATAAACATTTCTGACTATCAACCCCAACCAGTTGAACCATCTCACTGAACTTCTCTTGTGTTGCTTGGGAGCTTTGAGCATATCTGATGCTCTCGCGGATCTTGTAAATTATCTCACTAAGTGCTTCAAGACAATCCTGAACTATTAGCTTAATGAGATTTGCCGCACAGCGAACTTCAAATAATTGACCAGTACACAAAAGAAACCTGTTCTGAATGAGGCGATCTCTAATCTTACAGATAATGTTGTCATATGAAGGACAACAATCAAATGTCATTGAAAATAATTTCCGATCAATATCCCACTCCATTAGACTTCTCATAATAACTTCTGAAAGCATGTCATCTGTCTGAGAAGGATCCACCATTATAAAATTCAAAATCATCTTCCTGAAAACCCAATTATCATCAATGCTATGTGCTGTCAAACACAGGTACTTAGCATCTCCTTTAGTAGCCAATATATCAGCTGTCAAGCTAATTTTACCAGGCAATTTATCAAACACCTCGCACACCTTCTGTTTCTCTTTACAGTAAATCTCCTTACAATCTGCCTCAACTCCATCAAATGTCACAAGCTCAAACAAGGGCTGAAGATTCCTAACAAATATTTTAAAACCAACATGATCCACCATATTCAAAGGGTAACCATGTAAGATAATCATGCGAGCAAGATCAAATCGGCTCCGCATATTATCAAAGTTACTAAGTCCTACACTAATGGTGCCATCATTTAGTGGGACCGGTTCATATTTGGTCATCACAAGGTTGGCTATATCCCCTTTTCGCTGCTCTTGATCAAAGCTAAAATTTGCATGGGCTTGATTTCCTACTTTTTTCTTCCCCTTTGATACAAGTAGATGAGCTATATCATGGTTTGATCTTCTCCGACATCTGATTAAATGATTTCTCAAATGTGATGTTCCACTGGTACTTGACCCACTGAGTTTCTTTTTACAATGCTTACAAACAGCTACACAAGTGTCTCCTTTTCTTACCCTATCAAAATCTTTCCACACAACAGATTTCAATCTACTACAATCTACAAGGACTGCCTCATCTGATAACTCCATAATTTAGCCCGATAAATTACCTGTATCTGCACAATTCACATAATTACAAAAAGGCAGATATGTTAGTTCACTAACTGATGGGATCACACATGCAGCTAGATCTTTTAGGTTACTGAAGTCCCTTTACAATAAGGCTACCGATGGATATACATTCAAGTAAATATAGATATGAAAAATCTGTTATGAGCTCATTTTTGGGTTCACAAAGTACTCGAGAAATTAAAACAATTGGAAAGTGATGATCATCGTCCAATCATAGTTGTCAAAGTTGAGAGGCGCTAAAAAGACGCCCAAAAGGCGCTCACGGAAACAATACTAAGGAAAAATATATAAAATATATATAACTAAACAAATCTCAACAAAACATGCTATAAGTGAGCATAATACATGAAACTAAATTATAACATATTATCAATAACATAAACAAACAACTGAACAAGTAGCTCAAGTAATGTACTGAGTAGGAAGAACTAAGAATACTCATAAATATATAGTTCAAAAAAATAAAACAGAGTAATGAAAGAAAATAGATAGTAAATTTGTTTCAAAAATATAAACAATTTTTTTAAGTTAAAAAAAAAGGTACAGAACTACAGAGTATTTAATTTAAAAAAATTGAAGTCTGATTTTAAAAAAAAAAATAGAAGTCGACTTGCAACTACAGAGTGCTTAATTAAAAAAAATTACTTTTCCTGATCGAATGAAGGGAAGAGAGAAAGAGATGCCCTAACTTGAACATATGTCCTCTTTCTGAACCGATGAGGGAAAGCAGGAAAGAAAAATTCGAAGGGTTGCTGCCAGTCGATGGAATCAGAGGGTTTCACAGAATGAGAGCTTACTTGCGAAGAAGGAAGCCTTGCAGACTTGCAATCGACTTTCAAGCCCAGCCTTGACGTCGCAGTGTCGAAGTCGAAATCGCAGTGTCGAAGTTGAAGTCGCACGCTAAATCGATATTTTAATGCTCGTGTGTTTGTGTTGTTCAATTTGGGAAATTTAGGGCTTTATTCTTGTATTTATACCGAGACTAAACTAGGTCGTTTAGTCCTAGAGAAATTTAAAAAAAAATTAAGCGAGTGGCTTTCATGCCTATTAACCACCTCTCAACTTTCAGTCATCACCTCTTGCACATCGACTCGTCTAGGACACATGAAGCGCTACACTCTCACCTCGCCTCACCTCTCGCCTAGGACACAAGAAAGAAGCATGTATGGTTTGTGTTGCTATCAATAGGCTTCAATACAAACATCATAACATTTAATGTAGGTCGGTAGTTAAGATATTTGTTGCAAACATTCAAATGGGAGAAGTAGGAAATTCTATACTTAACTCAGGTTGGTCATGAAAGTGAGATTTGTTCGAACATAATTAGATAAGAGAAATGGTCCTAATTCATCAATAGACTTCCTATTGACTTCCTTCTTCAAAGTATACGGAAATCAGAGACAATGGCCTGGGAGAACTGAGGATAAGAAGAATGAGAGTACTGTTCACTAACTGTTTTCATTCTTTGATTAATGGAAGGTGCTTTATTTGAAGAAAGAATAGGAGAATGTCGTATAGCATAAGACATCCTCTTTTCTCTTTTTCAATGTTCAGTAATATATTCCTTAGATCAATGTCGTATTATTTCATCACTCAAGGCAACACGACAGAGTTAAAGGGTCAACATTAATAGTTAAAGGCTTTCAGTTGAGGGGAGAGAGCTATATACGTTTGTCGTCTCTTTCCTAGAGAAACACGAGCTTTGACTAAAGCCTAAGAGACGCCACTGTACATAACTTTTACCTTCCCACTGTTGATTCAATTTAAACAAAGAAGTCAAGGAAATTGGTGAACAGTCAAAGTTGTTCAATTTGCAGAGGAAGATTTTTTATTTTTTTTGGTTAGATAATAAGAAATAATTTAACATAAGGTCAAATCAAGTGACACATCCTTTGTCACAGGGAGTATACTCCTACACAGACCCTAAACAACAAAAGATCTATCCACAGTCTCTACAAAGGTGAAACATCTGAATCTAAAGTAGAACCCCTTAAGAAAGAAATCACAGGGTCCTAGCCTTTTCCCTTCCCTTCACAAAACAATAAGCAACATCTCTCCAACTTTTTCCATTTACTAAACTGCTAAAACAATTATTACTCATTCCTCATTAGAACCTCTTCTCTCCTCAATGTGCTGACCAGAGGGATCAAGCGTTATATGTCGTGGAAAGGAGAATAAACAAAACAACTGTACAGCTTAACCAATGGGCCAATCATTCTTTGTCAACAAGTGAATTTGCAATTAGAAAGAACGAAAGAATAGGGAAAAGAAAAATGATCAGCTAGCAGTTATGGAGGCTATGTGAATATTGGTAATCACGTCTTGTTTGGTAGTCAGGTTATGAACTCACCTATGTTTGTATGTAATAATTAGTATGTTATATGTTTGTTTCCAGTATCAGAATCAAAGAATTCAAAGAATTGAAGATCTCTTTCCAGAGTATAATTAACTTCCGATGTTGGATGTACATGTTGTTCTCCTAGATCAAATTCTTGTATCTCACGTCCGATTTTCAAGCACCTAATATGATGAACTAGCTCTTTTATAATCCAGAAGCTACCTATTTTCTACTGAACAAAAAATATTAAATACTTCAAAATCATTTCAAAGTATAAAAAAATGAAAAGAAATAAAAACTCAACAATCCAAACCCAGTCAGTGCTCATGTTTGTTCACTGAATCCATTCACCGAAAAATAAATCCAACCAAACAAAAGAGGAAAAACATATCAAAAGATAGGCAATTCTCGCAGAGCATGCCTGAATTTAAAATTCTGAAAGCCTTTCCTGCACTAGCTCCAAGTTTACATGATATACACAACCAGCAAAAATTATATATATATATATATGTATACATCTTGATCCTACCTCATCATCAATTGCATTTAGGCAGCAAAGATTCCGTTCTCACAATTCTTACCTATATTATTTTCGGGTGGGCTTTTAATTTTTATATGTTGGATTGACCAATTGTCTGAAATCCTAAGACTTCAAAGCGAACATGTTAGCCCAACCCATGGCCATATCTCCTTTAGATATGACACATGCAAATTTCTAATTAAAAATCATCCAAGATTCCAAGAATAATTCTTACATCATTTGCAATCCTTACTGGTAGCTATTTCCAACATCCTAGGAGATTCCTACCACCCAACCTAGAACATGTAAGAACTGTTTTTTTTTTTGGTGACGCGTCTTGTGTACACTAGAGGTACACCCCAACACAAAGACTAAGGAATATTAAAATTATCAACAAAATATATAGCTGATGCTTCAAAGCATCCCGAGCCTGAACCAGAATTTACTAACTCTGAGCACCAGTAAGATAGAGTGCTAAGTAATGTGTTCTTCAGGCTAGAAATAGACCACTCTTCATTTTCAAATACTCTATAATTACGCTCCTTCCTTATCGTCTAACAAACACCCAAAGGGGCCGTCTTCCATATTGAATTCCTCCTCTTCCGATCATAGAAAGACCAGCACAAGAAAAGCCCCGTCATCGATCTCGACATGACCAACGAAATTCTATACCAACAAAAAAGTAAATTCCACAACTCCATTGCCACCGGGCAGTTATAAGCAAATGATTAACGCTCTCCCAATATTTTTGCACAAGAAACACTGGTTGACATAAATAATATTCCGCCTTCTCAAGTCGTCGCCTGTCATGATGCTTCATACATTGTTTCCAAAATGAAGAAAGCCACTCTACTCGGGGCCTTCAATTTCCATATCATCCTCCAAGGAAAAGAAGCATTCTTTCTATTAGTCAATAGGAGGTAATAAGACTTCACTGAAAACTTGATGTTAGAGGTTTTTTCCCATAATATCTAGCTGAATTTTCTGAGAGCAAAGCTTGTTGAAGAACCAGTCAACAACTCCATCTCCCAGTCCCGAAGATTCTTTGAGATGTTGGGTTCCAAGCCACTCCTCCATCCTCCAATTGCATCACAGAATTCACCATGCAATCCTTATCCGTCGCGAAATTAAAAAATCCGGAAAAGCACTCCCAAGCTCTATATTATCACACCATTTGTGTCAACAAAACTTGACTGAAGCACCACCCCCTATCCTACCCCTATTCTAAAAGAGATAATTCTCTCAAAAACCTCTCACCCCCTTCTAATCCCTTTCCAAACTCCCACGTTGAAGGTCGAAGAGATATTACTCGGAAACCACACATGCCCTCCCCTCCCATACTCACACTCACCATCTTCCTCCAAAGAGCATCCTTTTCCACTACATACCTCCAAAGCCATTTCCCGAATAACACAGTATTAAAAAATTTGAGATTTTTAATGCCTAACCCACCCTCTCTTTCCCTTGTGCAAACCTTACTCCACTTGACAAGATGACATTTACGAACCTCAGACTGACCATCAAACAAAAGATTTCTTTCAATCTTCTCAAGTCTCAAGTGAACCGAAGCCAGAAGCTCAAACAGCAACATAAAGTAAGTTGGTAGACATGAAAGGGTATTTTTGACTACAACGAGACTTCCCGCTTTAGACAAAAGCTGTTTTTTCCATCCCGATACACGACATTCAACTCTCTGGATAATTGGGAGTTCAACTTGCAGATGAGATATACAACATTAGCTTAGTTATATGGTTCTTTTTTATTGAGTAGTTTTATAGAGCCTGTCAAAACCTATGAAAGTAACGGTATAATAGCTTGTGTAGTTGTGTGAAGGGCAATAGTTCCAATAATATATTCCAAAAGTACTGGTATTAACAACAATAACACATGCATACTTCAAAAATGGTGCTTTTGTATTGACAGGTTCGCATTATAAATTTACAAAAGAAAACACAACCAGCATCAATTGCCAAGATCACCATAAAGAATCAGCTCCCCAAAAGTAAAGTTCAAGAAAAAGCAGTAACACAATGCATATTCCCATATCAACACAGTTAGTAGTGATAATAATATTATTATAAAGAAACAAAGCGTAACAATAACAACACCATGAAGATGAGCATAGGAGAAGAAGGGCGTAGATGCAGATCGGTCTCATGCTGGTTGTCAGATAACAAATACTCAAAGCAATAAGAAAGAGCAGATGTTGACACCTTCAGTGCTTGAGCTTCAGAGCATCTCATCTTTTGAGTAAGCAAAAGAGGATTTTGTTATTGTACATTTTTCCTTCTTTTCTGGTAGTATTAGTTTTCGCAATCACAACACATCCTTATTATTTTTCCAACAAAAGCTTAATGAACCAAAAAAGAATGAATGTGACTGTCGGGAAAATAAGAAGCAAGCAATGATATTGACTGGGCCTGGCAAAAGGCTATTTAGGCACTTTCTAATTTCTATGTCATTAATACTAGTTTTTTTTCTATATCATTAATACTAGTATAGCATGACTATGAAAGAGAACTGCTACGAGAAAAAACACCCAAACAGGTTCTATAACATTTTGACTTTTCAATGTCAACATCTTTTTTCCAATAAAATTTTGGCACGGATTTACTTGATTTCTCAAAAAAAATATGACATGAAAATCGTTGTCCTTTTGGTGTAGTTTATAAACATTATAGCTTTATTCTCTACAACTAATTAATATTATGTTACATATAAATTCGAAAAAATGGTCAAATTGAATTTTAAAAGTCAAGATGCAAATTTTTGGGTGGGGGGGAACTGAGGAAGGGAGTAAGTGAATTAAAACTAGCAATTAAAAAAAACAATTTAGAGATATAGCGGAAAAACAGTGACTAAATCAAGTGAGAATGCCGGGATTGTGAGCCCACTCTCCGTCTATTATACAATTTTTTCTTTAATTCTAAGTTCTATAGCATTCTAAGTCTTGCTAAATGTACAGCAATTCATACTGATCCAAGCTCCAGGCTTTTGCTAAGAAAAAGAAAAACAAAAGCCACGAAAAATATTCTCACCAAAGGATAATTGGCCAAAGCAATTAAGAAGTTATTCAACCTGCACAGCAAACCATAAACAATAAAGCATATACTGAGTTCAAGAACTACCGCCCATGTAAAATGGGTCAAGAACTTCCGACCCAGCCACCTCAATTTTTAAAAGAGACAGAACTCACAAAGAAGAAAAAACCGAACCAGGATCCGATTGGGCTCCGACCAATCGGGTCGAAGTGGAGCTTTTTTTAAAACCTTACGGATCGGATCGGAAAAAAAAAAGAAACGATACTCACACATAATTCTATATATCCCATATATCCGAGCTTCCGCACAAATTCCGGTTATTAGTCGGATTTCGGGTTCAAAATCAATGATATAACGGATTCTTTCAAACCCAACCCTGTTAATTTATCCAGTAATGCGAATATATATATGAGAGAGAGAGAGAGAGAGAGAGAGAGAGAGAGGTACCGAGAGAATGAAGAAGCTCCAGTTACAGATTGAATGAGATAATGGGTTTTAGGGTTTACTTGAATTGTTTGGGAAAGGAGTGTGGGGAGGGAGGGAGGGAGCGAGGGAACGAAACCCCTCTTGTCGAGAGATGTATGTATAGTATAGTTTGGGTAAGTGGATCGAATTTCGGTAGGGAACAAACAAGGCGCGAACCCGAATGAAAGAATTGAGGATAGGCCCAACCCAAGTTCGGAATCCGAGGCCCTTCCCAATGTAGGCAGGCATTCTTTATCTTTCGGCTCATCTGGTTGGAAGGAAAACAGTAGAATTTTTGTTCCATTCTGGTTGTAATTTAGTTACTTTAATTTTTGGGTGCTTGAACTTTATCTACCTTTAAGGACTAGTAATTTTCTCAATATTTTTTTCTTATATTATTCTTACTAATTGATGACGTTGTTATCGACGACGTCAAGTATATATTCAAAAATTTGGTCGGTAAGCTTGAGATGTTGATTAACCTGGATTGGAAATAGACGAACAAAATTACATGAAGGGGGTGACCTTGTAGAGAGAGAATGAGAGAATCGAGTTTGACAGATAAGGTGGTAAAAGGGAATATATACTTTTTTGTGAAGGGGTCATGACCTTGATATATGTGTTGTATATAATAGAGTTCATTATGCCGGGGAACTTCTATAAAGTGAATCAGAATCATGCTGAGGTGGACAAAAAGAATACGATATGGATTAGTCAGTAATAATAAGCAATTGAGATTGACTGTGTTGCGGCTCGCTTCGAGCGGACTGAGAATATGTTATGGCCCATTAATAGTGGTTGAGCAATTATATTACTCTTGGCCCGCTATGAGTGGGCCGATAGATTTGGTACGCCATAGTGCGTGTGAGTTTTTATCTAGGAATCACCTTGTTTTGAGCTATTGGGTCGTAAAGACGTTTTTACCCATATGGAGAATTATAGGTGGCTCAGTAGTTCCTTACTCTTTGTTGTGCGAGTGGGCTCGGACCAAAGAGTATATTTGTCAATTGATTTATTCTATAATTAGATTTGACTAACGTGGGGCACCATGTTGAACCATACATGATTTACTTGAATAATTTAATTTAGATTGTTAGAGATTAATTTATTGACATTGTTTAATGATTTATATTGTTTAAATTAATCTATTATTAGTTTTTCCTTTATTGACTGTTACTAATTAATTATTATTTATTAAACCTTTTAGAGAAATGGTGTTCTTTGAAGAAATTATTTATTATGTTTTATATATCTTTATGGTTTATAATTAGTTAGTATATATTTATATTGTTAAGTTTTATAAATTAACTTTGTTTAATTGTTTATATAGTTAGAATATACTCCCCCCGTCTCTAAATTATCGTCCTCATTTTCTTCTTCGTCTGTCCCAAAATAATTGTCCAGTTTGAAACTCACCTTTTTAGAACATTACTTTTACCACTTTACCCTTACTTTTTCACCCTACTTTAATTATGAGCCACATACACATGGACTTTAAAGGAAACTACACATTAAACCAATATAAATAATCTAGTCAATTGTTTTTTCTTAATCCGTGCGTCGGGTCAACTAGGACGATAATTTAGGGATGGAGTGAGTATTATTTTATTATTTTACATTTCTTAGTATTTAACTTGATTTATTATTAATTGTTATGTATTTTATAGTAAGGTTAGATTGGAGACTTTGATTATATTTTGGTTTATGGTTTGTATATATTATTTTGTATTGCTAGGGTTGTGTCGTGTTTCCTTCTATCTCCTACACGGCTGTCCTATGACTAACCTAGTTTAATTTAGGTTAGGAATCCTACATATATGATAAGTCTATATTACTTAGATTTAGTTTATTTATTTAATACACTAACCTACTAATTATTTATGGTAAGTTTGTTTTCTTGTTGTATAAGGATTCTAGGTACTCTTGGTGCACATATATACAAAAGGACATTCACCATCGAAGTTAACGGAAGTACAAATCACAAAGAAAGAACACAATAGAGAGAAGAGAAAGAAATTTTGAAACTGCTGATGCATTCTGAATGAAGCTTCATCGGAGCTTTCATTCATCCTGTCACTAGCACTGTTTTCTGTTAACATCTCCTACTGTTTTATTAAAAGTTATTAAGCGTATATCAGTCTAGATAATCTGAGGTGTTAGTGATATTCATAGCCATATCTACTTCATATAGATTTTTTACATAAATTCTACTTTGTTAGTCTTTATAATGTAATGAATGGGTTTAAACAGATTTTACTAGTGGAATATTTTTAGTCATGAAGCTCGATCAAATAAGTTGATTTACTTATTTGATCAAAAGGTATCATTTGTATTCAATATCTCTTTACTTCCTTTAATAGTTTTAATTATTTTATTTCCATTGATTTCTTTTGCTTCAATAATATTTTCAATGAACTCTTCATTGAGCATTTCTTTGACAGCTTTTAAAACATTTTTCAAAATCTTTATGTTCATTTTTTATTATTTTATTTTCTGTATTTCCTTTTAGTCTATTAGGTAATTTATATAATTCTAGCTATAATCAATCTTTCAATTAGTATTAGTGCCAACTGTGAGAACCCCATTTTGCGACCCCCCGCATGAAAGCGAGTTGCTTTAAAACATCAGAGCGCGTGGAATGCGCCCGATCTCGTTGTGGACCCTAAATATGTATGTATGGAGTCACCACCTCTATTTTAAGGTTTAAACAGAGAAAAACCAATTATTGCATAAAATATATATAGGTTTGGAGGGTAGCTTACGAGTTGAGAAGGGGTTAGGCACCTAACTCGCCATTTCGGTCTCATTTTAGGGTTTTAAAATAAGTTAACATGCTTTTAAATCATGTAATATATAGCATGCATGATTATATATTTATAACATACATAATTACTTTATTTACATTCTATTTATTAATTATATTATAATAATATTAATTATAATATTATCCTATTTACATAGCATGCATGTATATATTATTTACATTATACACATTTAATTAATTATAACATGCATGAGTATTTACATTATTGTTATATTATCTAATTATAGTATTATTATTTACATTGCATGCATGTATAATATTCTACATTATTTATAATTAACGGAAAAGACGGTAAATTGGTACTTACCTCTTGTAGCGTGAATGTCTGACTCAGTATATACGCCTAGGCTTTAGCCCACTAAGCGCTCGAAGATTCTGATTATGCTTCTCATGTCCTTCCGAGAAAGGAAGTCTTTTTTATGTATACATTGCATGAAATCTAATATGTATATGCCTGAAGACTGATTATGATATGATATGGATATGTGCTTGCAGGCTGATTACGGTATGATATGGATATGTGCCTGAAGACTGATTATGATATGGATATGGGTATGGGTATGGGTATGGGTATGATATGGATATGGATCGGCTTGCCGGGGGCAAAGACTGAATCTTCTTCTTCTTTTTCGGCTTCTTTGGGAGAGGAAGCTTTGAAATGTGTGTATTATGTTGTGTTCGATGGGTTTGAAGAAGGTGAGAAATGAGAGAAGCCGAAGGCCTCTATTTATAGGCGAAAGGTGGTCGATTAAACGACGGCGTACAGAGTTATCAGTGCATGGCGTGCTAGGTGGAGGCCTGGGACGAAGACAACAGAAAACGCACGAGACGGCTGGAGGAAACGCTGCTGTTTAAGCTGATTTGGAAAGAGAGGTGCATGGAGCGGCACCAACATGTGGGGAGCGGCTCCCCCATGTTTAGAGCAGAACCATGGGCTTGTTCACGATCATTTTAAAGTTTCACACAGGGCCCTGATTTGTCTGTTTTGCTTATTTTGCATATTTAACTGTCGTTAAGTCCAATTAACTGAAACACTAACGGAAAGTCATTTTTGTAAGTCCAATAATTTTGTAAAATATATATTATCATTGTTATAGGACATTATATCGCAGGGGTACAAACGAAAAGTCACATTTATAGGTTTTATGTTTATGATTTAACTGCCATTAAGTCCAGTTAACTGAAACACTAACGGAAAGTCATATTTATAAGTCCAATAATTTTATAAAATATATATTATCATTATTATAGGACATTATATCGTAGGGGTGCGAACGAAAAGTCATATTTATGAGTTTTATGTTTATCATTTAGCTCTCGTTAAGTCTAGTTAACTGAAACACTAACGGAAAGTCATATTTATAAGTCCAATAGTTTTCCAAAATATATATTATCGTTATCATAGGACGTTGTATCGAAGGGGTACGAAATTGGGGTGTCTACAGAGCTCCTCAATAACGGAGTTTGCAAGTGAACGTGAATTCACATGCAGACGAACATCATTGACAAGATATAGACTCCCGATTTCGAGACATGCATCACAAGAAAGATATGGTTTATACATATGATATGAGGTTTAACACATGTGTAATGCAAGTCGGGGCGTGGTGGGATTTCTCCTGTGATGACCCAACCTGGATCCTAACACGGAATCCCGAGGTCGTGCCGCTAAACGAAGACAAGAAGAGGACAAGCACAAAGTAAATAATAGTGCAAGTCAAACAATAGAGCTATCAAGCTCTAAACATGGATGTGCAATTGTATAAAAATACGGGTAAACAAAAATCGAAGATGCGGAAGCGTTAACATAGTGAAGCCCCAAGCTAGAGAGCTCGAAAACTGAAGCAAATATGACCAAGAGGGACGTTGTCTCACGAGGCTAAACACAAAATTCACGTGCCGCAACATTACCGATGCAGAACTAACCATCGGCACTCCAGGTCGGCGTTTCGACAAGAACCCAACCTGATATACCAATTACCCAACGGCTAACATATCGGGGTTAACAACAACCATAACACGAGAAATACTGAATGCCTCGAAGCTACTGCTTGCCCAGGAGACAGTTGAATAAATACTAAGAAGTGAAGTATACACACCCGACTAATAAAATTGGGGACAGGAACGTACAACATGACTATAATTGTTACCCAATAGTAAAGCGCATATAACTTTACTCAAGACGTCCTTAACATAAAAGAAGGACAAAATAAAAGAAACAACACAATGCTAAAGGTGACTCCACGAGCTACGACACGGAAGGAACAACAACTGCGACAATCACGAGCACATGATCTCAACTCATCTATCGATCCATTATGCACAGCTACATGATCTGCACGACCTCGGCACGGCTAACGGATAACTACAAACTAGAAACAAGGCACGGAGTGAGTCGTAAAGACTCAGTACGCTACCACAAACTACAATATAACATAAGATGAAACATTGTTATAAAGGATCCTGTAATCGCGTTACTACGATGATAACCCATAGATACGTGTCGGATACTTAAGATACTCCAAAAGATACCCTTTCCTTCTCACTTACTAAACTGTCCAAATGAACCAGGGTGAAATTCCCTGTTCAACACAAACCAAATGAATTAGAAAGTAATTCTCATGAAAACATTGCATGTAAGTATGTATAACTTTATATATACACATCAAGTCATTCATGAAATTAGCAAGTATAAGCATGCATATTCATATATGTGCATATCAAGTCTTTCATATAATTATCAAGTATAAGTATGTATACCTACATATATACACACCGTGAAATTCAATTATACGCAATCAAGATAAACATGGTCACTTTCGATCCCTTGTCTCAATTAACACTTCGTTGTCACATAAGTGCTTGAAATAAATCAAATAATAGGAAGATATGTTATAAAGTCGCTGCCGCAACGTAGATCCTGAAATGAAAACGGTTATCATGAGTGTGAGTTGTTGGATGCACGTGAGTGATACATTGACCAAGAACACGATAGCATTATTCCAAGCGCCCTAATGGTTACGACAAGATACTCTTCTCCATTGTGATCAAATAATAGAGGGTGTGTGCATGATTATGGTGTGGCGACCCATCACTACCATGAATCTTACGATTTGTGACGGTGATGCGTCATTTATCATCGAGACAAGACAAGTATGCCAGCTGGACTAATGGAATGACAAGTAGATGTTTACTTGGCATTAAAAATCAAATAGGGAACGAGCTTGACAAGAGCGAACTCGTCTATGTCAAGTAGATGTTTACTCATATTAAATCAAGTAGGAAGCGAGCTCGACAAGAGCGAGCTCGTTCAAGACAAGCAGACATGTTATTCACGACATGTTCATGATTAATCATATAGATTATAAAAGGAGCTGAGTCTCGAAGTACAATTGTCAAGTTGCTACTCAATTCTATTCAAGTTCCAAAGGCTAGTAATCTAGTCGAATGGGTTTCTAAGTGTTGTTTCTCAATTACATTTTGATTTACATCTGTTCATACATTACATCTATTTTATACTTTAGTGGCTAATTGGGCTGCGTATCAATTAGCGTGGCAACTATGTATAAAACATTACTATAGGATAGTTTATAGGCTTCAGAGGTTCAATGAAGTCTTCAAATTCCTTCCTTCAAAGACTTGAAAGACTTCAAATTGCTCCATGGCGTGTGTCCAAATTACCAAAGACTTAGTGGATTAATTCAAATATTATCTTTTACTATTTTGTATTTGAATTCAAACTTCCCCAAACTTATTAGACACACTTAAAACAGCTTTCAAGAATAGCTGGAAGACTTTTACCCTCTGAACAGTAATAAAGCAAGGGAACAGACTGACACTTGCAGGTCTGATATTCTAATTATTCGGCTACCAACTCCTGCAAACAACTCTGCACCACTCCCTGCTCAGTATCAGTGAGGACGAATTCTACAAGACAGCTCCATGCATTTAATGCATCCAACTTAATAGAACTGTTACTCTTCGTCTTCTCCAACGGATCTCTATAATGCTCCTGCTATAAATACTTCCATTAAAGACTAAAGGAAAACACCGTCCATCCTGAAATGCTCTGAAATTCTACAAATCTAAGTCTTTATACTCAGCGCATTCTAGAGATCATTAACTGATTAAGAAGTTCTCGACAACAAACAAGAAGATCTGCTTCAACATTTATTTTAAGCTTCTTTTTGTTGACTTCTTTAAACTATTCTTCTGCACGAATTGAATATCTTGTTTATCAAGATATTCAGTTCCCAATTCCCTTAAACACAAGTCAAATATTTTGTACACGATCCATTAGATATATTCCTTGTAATAGAACTACTAGAAAACATAGTGCACATTTTAAAATCCAAGGTTGACTGCCTTGGTGGTGGACGTAGCACTCTTTATAGTGTGAACCATCTCAAATACTTGTGTTCTTCTGTATCTGTTGTCTACTACTTTGATCTTGTTCCTATTTCCCTTACTTATCTTTAAACTGCAAACTTGAGTATTCTGTCAAGTCTACCGACAGTCATTAATCGGCAGACTTGAACTGAATTCCTTACAAGACTTCCGCTACTTCAATCTCTTTGATAGATTGCATGTGATTTTTTTAGGAGCATACTTGAGAAAACTTTAAGTGTCTAATAAGCTATTCAACCTCCCCCCCCCCCTTTCTAGCTTATTATTGTGCCCTTTGGGACCAACAATTGGTATCAGAGCTTAACTTTTTGAAAACTAGTTTTTCCAAGATTAAACTCTTAAGAGATTCGATCCAATGGCACAAACACACTATACGCTGCCTACATCAAATGCAAACCACGTCCTAATATTGGACGAATGCCACTTTGATGTTTGGAATGATAAGATAATGCGTTTTATGAATTCTATTGACAACAGGTTATGGAAGTGCGTACAGGATGGACGACACGTACCAATGAAGGCCAACCTTCTAGCATCCATCACGGGAAATCCTGTCGAAGTACCCAAAGAAGAATCAGAATGAACAGAGGACGACAAAAAACTAGTAGAGATAGACAGCAAAGCAATCAACATCATAACTAGCTCTCTAGACACCAGCACTTATCAACAAGTGATTCGGTGTACCACCGCTAAAGAAATGTGGGAAGCTCTTGTAGAATACTTGGAATGAAATGAAGACACAAGAGACAACAGAAAATATACATTCATCCAACATTTTGACTCCTTAAAAAAGGATCCCAAGGAAACCTTGAGACAAGCTTACGATTGCTTCAGTGAGGTAATTAATAGTTGCTTTTCTCTTGGTAAAACCTATGACAAAAAGGAAATGAATATGAGATTTCTAGGCTCTCTAGGTAGTTTGTGGCATGTTAAGACCACTGCCATGAATGAATCTAAAAACTTAAATGAAATGACTCTCCGTAGTCTTTACGCAAGTTTGAAGGTTTATGAGCTCGAAGTAAATCAAGCTCTAGAGCAAGACAAACAGTTCAGAACTGTATCCTTGCCCGACATGGTACAAGAAGAGACCACAGTTGAAATAAACCTTCCACTTCCTCCAATGAAAATGATTTTCTTTCAGATGAACAGTTTGCTATGTTCGTAAAACGTTTTTTAAAATTTGCAAAATATGGAAGGAAGGACACACACCAGCAACCGTTTAGAAGAACTAATGAGAATTCATCTATCGAAGAGCTTGCGTGTTACAACTGTAGAAAACCTGGACACTTCGCCTCCAAATGTCCAAAGCCAAAATTTGAAGCATATCGAAAACCTCAATATAAGAAATTTCAAAAACATAAAGGTACCTAGATGAAAACTAGGTTGCTACATGGTTTGAGACTGACTCAGAAGAGGATGAGGATGAGTGTGAGCAAGCTAATATATGCTTAATAGCTCATGATTCAGATCCCACCTATGACTCTGAACATGAAGTCGAAACCACACCTAGTCCTTTCATCAAAGATGAGATCAACTGTGAGAATCTCAGCAAGGAAGAACTTTTTAAAGATAATCAAGATATGCTTGAAGAGTTCAATTCCTTTAGAGTAGCCTACGTAAAACTCACCAAGCACTGTGAGAAGCTGGCTGCTGAGAAATCTCTGCTGGCAGCTGAGAATTAAACTCTCAATAGCTGTCAACAAGAACATATCAAGCTTAAAGGAGAAAACAAATTTCTTTGTGACAAAGTCGAATGTCTCACTGAGCACATCAAGAGACTTGACCTGGAGAAAATTGCCTTGCAAAAGACAATTGACTCTTGGAGCAGCTCCAAGGATACCTTTAAAGAAATCCTCTCACGTCAAAAATCAAGTACAGATAAATCTGGCTTAGGATATTTTGATGAGCCCAGTCCGACATACTCTTCTGTCACTAAAAAGGGTGAAACCTCCAAGACTGCCTTGGATATCTCTTTCTCCAAACAAAAGTTTGGAAACAAGGGTAAACAAGGACTTGGTTATACAAGTGTACCTTATGTTTACCCCAAGGCTCAGAAAGGTAAAGACAAGATAACTACTTATGATGAGAAGCTTGAGAAAGGAACGATAAAGAAACAAAAGTCTACCGACAAAAATTCAGCCAAGACAAAATTTGCTGGCGGTAGACCTAAGAAATCTCTACCGGTACCTATCAAGTTTGTCTACGAAATAGGCAAGGCACCTAAACCTGTTGAAAGTAAACTTAAAGGTATTCTACCAAATCCTCCTAAAAGGATTATCAACAGATCAGCCAAGGCTAAGTCTGCTGATAACATACCTTGGAAGGTTCAACAGAAACCTATTAAGTCTACCTTCAACAAGTCAACTGAACCAAGGACTGCTGTTAAGATCAAGGATATTAACAAGCACTCTATAGCCAAGACTACTGGCAGTTCTCCATGGAACTTTCATCTTTGTCATTCTTGCAATTGTTTAGGCCATCTGGCAACGGAATGCTTGCTAAGATTCACACAAAAATCTAAGAGATTCAGTTCTCTCAAGTTTAAGCAGGTTTGGGTTCCAATAGGCTGCGAATCCTCATGAGGACCCATAAGAAAATAAAGGGGACCTTGTTTTGTTTAACATTTTTCAGGTCTGCTTCATGGCTATAGATTCAGAAGATAAAGACATGTGGTACCTTCATAGTGGTTGTTCCAGACACATGATAGGAAACAAAAGTCTACTCACAGATATAGCTGAAGACAAGGTCCCACAGTAATTTTCGGCGACAATACAAGAGGAAAAACAATTGGGTATGGCTCAATCTCTAGAGGAAGTCTCTCCATCAACAAAGTTTCTCTAGCAAATGGCTTAAAACACAATCTTCTAAGCATATCCCAATTCTACGACAAAGGACTCATCTGCCAATTCTCCTCCAACCAATGTCTCATCAAAGATCGTGAATCATGCTCAACAATCTTGGCCAAGAATAGACAAGGAAGCGTCATGTAGTGGACTTAAATCTAATAGGAGATTTTCCGGCCTTTGCCTAGTTGCTGACAATGTTCGTAACAACAGTTGGCTTTCGCACAAGCGTCTCAGTCACCTCAATTTCAAGTACCTCTCCAAGCTCTCCAAAGATGGGCTTGTCAAAGGGCTACCGATGGTGTCTGCCGACCATGAAAGAAGTTGCAAAGCTTGCCAATTAGGAAAACTTTCCAAGTCTTCCTTCAAAAGAAAGTCTGTCATGTCAACAATCAGACCTCTTCAACTTCTTCATATGGATCTCTTTGGACCAATCACTACTGTCAGTATTTCAGGAGACAAGTACACTCTTGTAGTATTTGACGACTACTCTAGGTTCACCTTGATCGAAACAATGACATCAAAAGATGAGACATATGATCTGGTCACCGCACTTTTCAGAAGACTTCAATCTCAAAAGCTTGAAGTTATTAGTGACATCAGATCAAACAACGACACAGAATTCAAAAACAATGGTGTCAAAAGATATTGTGATGACCACGGGATCGGCCACAACTTCTCCGCTGCTAGAACTCCTCAAAAAATGGTGTAGCTGAACGAAAGAACTGGACACTAATTGAAGCAGTGAGAACTATGTTGGCTGAAGCAAAACTTCCAAAGTACTTTTGGGCAGAAGCCGTCAACTCTACATGTTTCACCCAGAACAGATCCCTAGTAAACAAGTTTCATAACAAAACTCCATATGAAATATGGAGAGGAAGAGCCCCAAACATAGGATTTTTCAAAATCTTCGGCTGCAAATGTTTCATTCTTTATAATGGAAAATAATATAGAGGAAAATTTGATCCAAAATCAGACGAAGGAATTTTTCTGGGCTATTCCAAACATTTAAAAGCATTTCGCATATTCAACAAAACTTCTTTGAAAATTGTAGAATCTGTGCATGTTACTTTTGATGAGTAAGATTTATTAGAGCCTCGAAAGGCTCCGAATGTTGCTAATGATTCTGATGATGATGAGACAGGTACAACTACAGCATCTACAACTACTCCACTTCAAAATGCACCAACTGCAGATCTTACCAGTTCTACTAACCCTGCACCGGCAGAATTCAACTCTGCCGATGCCAACAATAACTCTTCTACTGACCCTGAACCCATTTATTCTGTTTTACCCCAAACACCTTTGCAAATCACTCACCCTTCTTATTCACCAGAAAATGAAGGTTTCCAAGACCCTATTGCCTCTGAACCAAATTTTGGTGACTCTCCTTCTCAATTAACTCCAGAACCCTTAAGGGAAGAACACACCAGAAGTGATCTTCCCCCAGCTATTATTGAAACTAGAGATCATCCCATTTCTCAAATCATTGGTGATCTCAACTCAGGAGTTCGAACAAGGAATAGAGTTCGAAATGAGACTATGTTTGCATTTGCATTCATGTCTGAAATCGAACCAAAAAAGATTGATGAAGCTATCCAAGACCATTGCTGGATTGAAGCTATGCAAGAAGAGCTAAACCAGTTTGAAAGATGAAAAGTGTGGAGCTTAGTGCAAAGATCAGCTGATCATCCAGTTATCGGCACCAAATGGGTATTCAGAAATAAGAGAGATGAAGATGGAAACGTCACTAGAAATAAAGCTAGATTGGTTGCTCAAGGCTACCGACAGGAAGAAGGAATTGACTTTGATGAAACATTTGCTCATGTTGCTAGATTAGAGGAAATCAAACTCTGTATGATTCGTTCATGGACTTTAAAGTATATCAGATGGATGTAAAGAGTGCCTTTCTTAATGGTGATCTTCAAGAAACGGTATATGTAGAACAACCTTCAGGCTTTGTCATCCAAGACAAACAGGATCATGTCTACCGACTCAAGAAAGCACTCTACGACCTAAAACAAGCTCCCAGAGCTTGGTATGCAACTCTATCCAAGTTTTTAATTGAACAAGGATTCGTAAGAGGAAGAATAGATACTACTCTGTTCATCCTCAAGCACAAAGGTCATTCTTTTCTGGTACAAATCTATGTGGACGACATTATTTTTGGATCTACAAACCAAAGCCTGTGCAAGAGATTCGAAAAGCTGATGCAAAGCAAGTTCGAGATGAGCATGATGGGAGAGCTCACCTACTTTCTAGGATTGTAAATTCAACAGACTTCTGACAGAATGTTCATCAGCCAAACCAAATTTGCAAAGGAACTCATCAAGAAATTTGGTCTTGACACAGAAAAAGGATTTGAAACTCCAATGTCTACTGACTGTCATCTTGATAAAGATGAAAAGGGAAAGCAAGAGAACGTGACCAAATATCGAGGAATTATAGGTTCACTTCTTTACCTTACTGCCAGTAGACTTGACATTATGTTTGCTGTTTGTGTTTGTGCTAGATTTCAGGCAGATCCAAAGGAATCACACTTGCTTGCTGCAAAATGTATCATCAGATATGTTTCAACAACCACAAATTTAGGTATCTGGCATTCTAAATGCAACAATTTCAATTTAGTTGGATACTCAGATGCAGATTATGTAGCCTGCAAAGTAAGTAGAAGAAGCACCAGTGGGACTTGTCAATTTCTAGGAAATAGACTTGTCTCATGGTCATGCAAAAAGCAAGGATCAGTTGCCAACTCAACCACAGAGGCAGAATATATTTCTGCCAGCAGTTGTTGCTTACAGCTCCTATGGATGAAGCAGCAGCTAGTGGACTACAACATCAAGACTGCAAATTGTCCTATCATGTGTGACAACACTTCAGCAATTTCAGTCCCAAGAATCCAGTAATGCACTCAAAAACAAAGCACATTGATATCCGTTATCACTTCCTCAAAGATCATGTGGAAAAAGGTAACATCAGTCTGAAATATGTTCCAACTGAACATCAATTGGCTGACATTCTTACCAAACCACTGGATACAACCAGATTTGCTTATTTAAGGAGAAATCTTGGTATGATTGATCCTACTACTTAATGTCTATTATTAATATTTTTCCTTCATACCGGTAGACTTAGACTTCTACTAATCGGCAGACCTTATTTGCTATATATCGGCAGACTTGTACCAGGTTAGTATTTCAACTTAGTCTATTAAAGCGGGAAAGGTTTCTAAAAGGAAAAAGGGGCTGAAAGTCAAAAAGAGCTAATATCTTAAGTCTTAACTTTTTCGCTAAAAAGGTTTCTTATATTGACTTTGAACCGCCCTTTTCGACATTTTACAAAAATCCCCTTTCTCTCTAAAAATTTCTCTCTCTACTTAAACCCTCGCTCTCTCTCTGAAATTGCTCCCTCTATTTCAAATTTATCATACTTCTTCTTCTCTACAACAACAATGGTAAGCATTACTCGACTCTCTGGTTTACTATTCTCTAATTTTGTTTAGTACTTCTTCTTTTGAGTTATTTTTTTTTCGGAATACAAAAAGACGCTTTTGCGTATCTAGTTAGTTTCCGCCATTGTTGTCTTTCAAAAACCTTGAAACTATAGTTTTCTTTGAGCTATGTGTACACATTACTCTTAGAAATCTTCTATTATATGTTTCACAAGTACAATCTGCTCAAAGCTCTCAACGGTTTCAAAAATTTTCATCCAAAATTCTGATTAAAATTCTCAAAAATGAAATCCTTGATTGTCTCTTAAAAATTCAGAAGCCCCAATTTCTAAATGTGTTTCTGCAGGTTAAATCATCTGCAAAACCAAAAAGCAATAACAGGAACGAGTTTGACCCAGAGACAACCATTCCTCCTAGTCTGAACATCAATTTACCAGGATACCCTCGATATCATGCCTCACACGATATCATTGTCTCTCTGGATCCTAAACTATATGTACACGACATGTGCTTAGATCTCAACTCAGTAAACACATTCACTGCCAGAGTCAAAGCATGTTATGTATTTAATTGTTTATATAGTTAGAATATATTATTTAATTGTTTTACATTTCTTAGTATTTAACTTTATTTATTATTAACTGTTATGTATTTTATAGTAAGGTTAGATTGGAGACTTTGATTATATTTTGGTTTAGGGTTTGTATATATTATTTTGTGTTGCTAGGGTTGTGTCGTGTTTACTTCTATCCTATGACTGACCTAGTTTAATTTAGGTTAGGAATCCTACATATATGGTAAGTCTATATAACTTAGATTTATTTTCTTTATTTAATACACTAACCTACTAATTATTTATGGTAAGTTTGTTTTATTGTTGTACAAGGATTTTAGGTACTCTTGGTGCACATATATACAAGAGGACATTCACCATTGAAGTTAACGGAAGTACAAATCACAAAGAGATAACACAATAGAGAGAAGAGAAGAAATTTCGAAACTGCTGATGCATTCAGAGTGAAGCTTCATCGGAGCTCTCATTCATCCTGTCACTAGCACTGTTTTCTGTTAACACCTCCTACTGTTTTGTTAAAAGCTATTAAGCGTATATCAGTCTAGGTAGTCTGAGGTGTTAGTGATATTCATAGTCATATCTACTTCATTTAGAGTTTTTACATAAATTCTACTTTGTTAGTCTTTCTAATAAACCGATTTTACTAGTGAAATATTTTTAGTCACGAGGCTCGATCAAATAAGTTCATTTACTTATTTGATGAAAAGGTATCATTTGTATTCAATATCTCTTTACTTCCTTTAACAATTTTAATTATTTTATTTTCGTTGCTTTCTTTTGCTTCAATGATCTTTTCAATGAACTCTTCATTGAACAGTTCATTGACGGCTTTTAAAACATTTTTATAAATCTTTATGTTCAGTTTTTATTATTTTATTTTGTGTATTTGCTTTTAGTCTATTAGGTAATTTATATAATTCTAGCTACAATCAATCTTTTAATTAGTATTAGTGCCAACTGTGAGAACCTCGTTTCGCGACCCCCCACATGAAAGGGAGTTGCTTTGAAACATCAGAGCACGTGGAATGCGCTCGGTCTCGTTGTCGACCCTAAATGTGTATGTATAGAGTCACCACCTCTATTTTAAGGTTTAAATAGAGAAAAACCAATTATTCCAGAAAATATATATAGGTCCGGAGGCTAGCTTACGAGTTGGGAAGGGGTTAGACATCTAACTCACCATTTCGGTCTCATTTTAGGGTTTTAAAATAAGTTAACATGCTTTTAAATCATGTAGTCTATACGAAATATTATATATGTATATATATATATATATATATATATATATATATATATCAGTTAACACTGTTTTCTGTTAACACCTCCTACTGTTTTGTTAAAAGCTTTTAAGCGTATATCAGTCTAGGTAGTCTGAGGTATTAGTGATATCCATAGTCATATCTACTTCATTTAGAGTTTTTACATAAATTCTACTCTGCTAGTCTTTCTAATAAACCGATTTTACTAGTGGAGTATTTTTAGTCATGGGGCTCGATCAAATAAGTTGATTTACTTATTTGATCAAAAGGTATCATTTGTATTCAATATCTCTTTACTTCCTTTAACAGTTTTAATTATTTTATTTTCGTTGCTTTCTTTTGCTTCAATGATCTTTTCAATGAACTCTTCATTGAACAGTTCATTGACAACTTTTAAAACATTTTTCAAAATCTTTATGCTCATTTTTTATTATTTTATTTTCTGTATTTACTTTTAGTCTATTAGGTAATTTATATAATTCTAGCTACAATCAATCTTTCAATTAGTATTAGTGCATGTTATGATTTTGTACTATTTACAAATACAAAACAGGAGCATAACACACACAACAGTCCAAGTTCTGTTATATTAATAATGCAACAGAACACCAATTAGGCGATACCTAAACTGGACAGGAGCACTAAGGATTGGTTATAGCCTACAAAACAGAAATTAGAAACACATAATATATATGACTATATTATCAATTCCTAATCAATGAAAACGAATAACAAAATGGTAAACCAATTGAGTATCCTCGGCCGAAGCCTCACTCGATCTATCTAGGGCTTATGGTTGCCTAGGCTCAGACCCCCACAACACAATGCTATACACTGAGTATAGCAAAAAACAGTCCAACCAAGAGTTCACCACCGAGAGGGATGATTCTTCCAAGGATTTCTTACTATGAAACCAACCCAAGCCTTCCAACAGAAAAACCCCAAGAACCCGATACCGCATCACAGACACAGAACCCTCGAATCAGAGATCTCAAAATCACAGTGTTTCCCTTCACAGATTACCTCACCACTCACAACTTTTAGAAGCAGAGAAGAAGAATCAGAAGAGAGCGAACGAAATGGAGAGATTGCCGTGAATATACCATGACTATAACGTCACTATTCCGTGTCTCCAAAGGGCAAGAGAGAGGGAGTATAAATACTGTTCAGCCAAGGCAATCAGCAGCGAAGAATCAGAGATTGGAGCAATCAACGAGCTGATTGGAACAAGGAATGGAAGGGGTCGGATTTTCAGGGTCAAAAGGAAGCAACACCCGAAAGTAGCCAAGGCAGGGAGAAACCACAAGCAGCAACAACGGCTGCACCAAAACAGGGAGAGGGGAAAGGGGCGGGATGAACACAGGGGTGTTTTCTGGGTTGCTTTGGGTTTGGGCTTCACAAAGTGGGCTTGAACCCCTACATTGCCAAGTGAGAACCCCGTTTCGCGACCCCGCATGAAGCTGCTTTAAACATCAAAGCGCTGCGGAATGCGCCCGGCCTCAAGGACCTAAATATGTATGTATAGAGTTACCACCTCTATTTTAAGGTTTAAACAGAGAAAACCCAATTATTTCAGAAAATATATATAGGTTCAGAGGTGAGCTTATGAGTTGGGAAGGGGTTAGACACCTAACTCATCATTTCGGTCTCATTTTAGGGTTTTAAAATAAGTTTACATGCTTTTAAATCATGTAGTCTAGAAGAGATATTATATCTATATATATATATATATATATATATATATATATATATATATATATATATATATATATATATTTATTTATTTATTTATTTACACATATTTATATAGCATGCATGATAATATATTTACAACATACATAATTACTTTATTTACATTCTATTTATTAATTATATTATACTAATATTAATTATAATATTATCCTATTTACCTAGCATGCATGTATATATTATGTACATTATACATATTTAATTAATTATAACAAGCATGAGTATTTACATTATTGTTATATTATCTAATTATAGTATTATTATTTACATTGCATGCATGTATAATATTCTACATTATTTATAATTAACGGGGAAGACGGTAAATGGATACTTACCTCTTGTAGCGTAAATGTCTGACCCATTTAGAGCTCGCAAAATCCGTTTTCCGACCGATCTGGCCCCGACGGCCTTGAATCGGCGATCCCGTCCCGACATTTCATGATCCTGATTTTGTCGGGATTTTTCCCGTCCTGACATATTTCAGGACGGTATTCGAAATAATTATCAATCCCGTCGGGATTCCCGAATCCCGACCCGTCCCGACTAATTTTTTTATTTTTTACATATTTTTATATATTTTATATTTTATTTATTTTATTTTATAAATATTGTGAGTGTTAGACAATGTTTATTTTTTGTTTGCTAAAATTACTTAATGATGTTTGTTAAATTTATTTTCATAATTAATATTGTGGTTTTGTTTTATCCATCACTTTTCTGCACTTTTTTTTTTAGGGAAACAGGGGCGGCACCCTGCTAGATTTTATTAATAGAAAGAAAGAAAAACAAACTTGAGGGGGACAACCAGCCTTGCCCTTATAAATGGGAGGACAAAGGAGTCTAACCTTGAAAAGGAAATACATGAACAAAACCAGAAAGAGCCTAACAAAAAGAAAGCAGCTAACAACAAAACAAACCATTAAGCAATACGAAGCCGAGGAAGACCAATCCCATCCAACCTGATGTCTCCTCGAATAGGACCGGGGATATCAGAAGCAAACTGAAACTCAAAATTTTGTCTCCTATCCATAGCAAAATTAGCAAAGCCATCAGCAACCGAGTTGGACTCTCTATAACAGTGCACAAAAGAAAAGTTATGAAGTCTCTGCAAGACAAGAATATCCCGAATGAAGTAAGCGCAGCTCCACGGAGGAGAGTGACCCAAGGAAAGGCAACCAAAGATACATGCAGAATCCATCTCCACAATGGAATTATGATACCCATTATCAGCCTACCAACGGACGCCATGAAGAAGGGCACGAGCCTCTGCAACAGTATTAGAACAAAGCCCAAAGAACGAAGCATAGCCGAAAATAAATAAACCATCAGAATTTCTAACAACACCACCACCCCCACCAAGACCAGGATTGCCCCTAGAACCGCCATCCGAATTAAGTTTAACAATGCCACTAGGGGGTTTACGCCAAGTCACAGGAGAAATAGAGATAAATTTGGACTTGCCAAGAATTAAGGCAGGACCATCCCAACGCAAACCTTTATAATTTGCAGCATGAAGAATGTCTTGAAGCTCATTTTGAATGCGCCAAATAACACTAGCAACCGAGCCACAATTCCCCTCATACAAAGCTACATTTCGATGCTTCCAAAGATTCCACAAAATTATAGCCGGAAGGACAACAAAAATAACAGAACCTCCATGTAACCACCAAGACATACATTTCTGACGGATAGTGAAGCCAGAAGGGGAGATACCATAAGAGTTATGAAAAAAGAACCAAACAGGCCCATCAATCTCACTAGCAACAAACACATGCTCGAAGGATTCTGCAGAAGGATCAGCACAACAAAGGCATTTTGAGGCCATACAAAACCCCTTCTTAATTAGAGCTTCGTCCAGAGGAAGACGGAAAAGCAGGAGTCTCCAAACAAATATACTAATGTGCTTAGGAACCAATCGATGCCAAATGAATTTCAAGGATAATGATCTAGAACGAACCGGCTGAATAATGGAGTGTACGGACTTGAGAGAAAACTTACCATTAGCATTAAGAGTCCAGCAAGGAAGATCATTAGCATCACTCAGGTGGACATGAGCATCATTGATAAACTGAATAGACTGGGCCGAAATATTAGGGGCAGCAGCATTATGATCGAAATTGAGGAACTCGCGAACTGTGGAGATACTGGAAGTGGGGGGTTGACGCACCAGATCGGGGAGCCAACGATCATTCCAAATAGAGCTGTCTCCCTTACCAATGATCCATAGAATATAGGGCTCAGCCTTGGGTCTAGCTTGGAGAAGCCGCAACCAAATATTAGACCCTTTGGAACTAACAACAACCGGATGAGAATTTGAACAATACCGAGCCAGCATAAACTCACGCCAAATGCTTTTTTTAGTGCGAAAATGCCACCAGAGATTGATCGAGAAAGAATGAATCAGATCTGACATAGAAGAAATACCCAGACCTCCGTCCAAAACTGGTTTGCAGCAGGTTGACCAAGCCACCCAATGAGATTTATTACGGCCTTCAATATGACCCCAGAAAAAATTAGAAAACAACCTTTCAATACTCTTAACAACAGAAGCAGGAGGATCCATAACAGCCAGATGATATGAGGAAATAGAATGAAACACATGGTTAATTAAAGTTATGCGCCCAGCTGGATTAAGAAAGGAACAAAGCCAAGAACCAATCTTATGTTGCAGCTTCAAAATAAGGGGATCAAATAGACTCTTCTTCTTACGACCAATGTAAAGCGGGCAGCCCAAATAAATGAGAAGAGAGCCACTGAAAATTAAGAGTAGCCGCAATATCCAATACGGAGGAAGCGATCAGGAGAGACAAAAAAACTACTTTTAGCACCATTAATTAATTGCCCCGAAACTTTCTCATAGTCTGTAAAAAGAGTTACATGTTTACGAAGCGACCTACTATGACCATTACAAAAGATGATGATATCATCCGTAAAAGCAAGATGAGAGATGAGCGGACAACCACTAATGGTAGAGTAAGCCAACGAAGGATGAGAAGCATGAAGCTGAATAAGGCTGCGACTAAAGACTTCAGCTGCAATAATAAAAAGACTGGGAGAAAGAGGATCCCCTTGGCGAAGCCCCCGCGAGGAATGGAAGAAACCAGAGGAAGAGCCATTAACAAGGACCGAAAACCAATTGTCTGAAATAAGCCTCCAAATAAGATCAATAAATGTCTCACTGAACCCAAACTTACGCAAGACAGAGATGAGAAAGAACCAAGAAACCCTATCGAAGGCTTTAGACATATCCAATTTTAAAATCAAATTGGATCCCGCAACTTTTTTACCCAAAAAGGACATAAGCTCCTGAGCTAACAGAATATTATCCTGGATAATACGACCTTTTTTAAACGCACTTTGATTATTAGAAATGATGAAAGGAAGGATTTTGGAGAGCCTCGAAGAAAGGAGTTTAGAGATGACCTTATTACAAACGTTGCAGAGGCTAATAGGACGAAACTCCTTAAAAGAAGTGGGATTGTCAACTTTAGGAATGAGCGTAATGAGAGTACTAGTCCAGGAGCGAGGAAGCAAAAACCCTGCAAAAAATTCCAGGATAGCTTGATGTAAATCTTCGCCTATAATCTCCCAGCAAGAAGAGAAAAAATTTATCGTGAACCCATCAGGGCCAGCCGCACTATCTCCACTAAGAGCATTAACAGTGGATTGAATTTCAACTAAAGTAGGGATGTCAGATAGCTCCGTATTCCATTCTTCAGTGATAAGATTAGGAATCACTTCCAGCAAAGAATTATCAAAACAAGGAGTGGCTGAAAGTTGCTCCTCAAAATAAGTAACAGCTTCACGCTTAATATCCATCTCTTGATCCAGAATAGTACCATCTGACTTACAAATAGAATGAATATAAAGGCGACGACGAGCCTGTAAAACTGAAGAGTGGAAAACTTTGGAATTATTATTGCCCTCCTGTAACCATTTGATTCTCGATTTCTGCTTCCAAAAAGCTTCCTCACGAGAAAGACAAGAGCGATGAAGGGCTTGAGCTTTCATTAAGTCAGTGCGGTTCTCCACAGAAGGATTAAGCTCATAAAGTAATTCTTTTTCCATAACTTCAACCTCTGCATCCTTGAGGGAACTAAAAATATTACCAAAAACACCTTTATTCCAAGAAATAAGAGCTGATTTGACAGACTTGAGTTTGAGAGAGAACTTAACCATAGGCCGCCCCGAAACTGATGAGTTCCAAGCTGAACGCACAACATCCAAAAAGGTAGGATGAGAAGTCCAAGTATTAAGAAATCTAAATGGGGTGGGTTGCGAGCGAGAACCCCAAGAATAACTGAACAGAAGAGGGGCATGGTCCGAGCAGGTACGACTAAGATGCTGGACTGATGAAGAGGGAAAAGTTTGCAGCCACCCGCAATTACCCAAAAAACGATCAATACGCTGAAGAATAGTAGAGCCACCATCCTGTTTATTCCACCAAGTAAACTGAGAGCCAGAGAAGCCCAGATCCGAGAGGCCAGAAGCCGACAAACAAGAATGAAAATCAAGCGCACCTCTGCGATCCCAACCATTACCACCAGATTTCTCAGACGGATGCAGAATAATATTAAAATCCCCTCCAACAAACCAAGCGAGTGTCTCCCACATGAGAACTAAGGTCAATGAGCTCATTCCATAAATCCTGACGGTCAATAATATCACACTTGGCGTAAACCCATGTAGCATAAATATAAGAAGGCCATGAATAATGCTTTAGACGAAGAGTAAGCTGTTGAGCAGAACTAGAATAAACATGACAAGTGAAAGCCACCTTTACAAAAACCCAAATAGAACCGGACGGGTTAGAGAAGCCAAATCTGCAATGGAGCTGTTTGAGAATAAAATCCATTCTAGCCGAAGGAATCATTGGTTCACTGATAGCAAACAAAGAGAGATTATGAGTTCTAATAAGGAATTTAAGACGAGCAATAGTGGGATCATTCCCAATACCACGAACATTCCAAAATAGATCTTTAAGATCCATGAAAAAAAGAGGAAGAAATAGATTGAGATTGCTTAGCTGCCTGCCGACGAGTGAGACGATCCGTGGGAGGGATACCGGGCTGCTTCTTCGAGCTAATGGGAATATCCAGATTTAAGGCTTCCAGCGAGGTGTTGCAAGAATCTTCCTCTTCAATAACCTCTAGAGCTGCAAATTTATTGGGCGACTGAAAGGATTGGAAAGGTTCACCAGCAATATTGGAAGTAGGAGAGGCGTCCTGAGAGTCGGGATCTCCAACAGCCTGAGTAGTAGGTCCAGGAGGAATTTCTACGTCCACCTGATTCATAGGAGCATTTTCTTGGCCATGATTAGATGCAACATTATGCACAGGAATATCATTATCAACCTTATTGGTTGTGTCAGCTTCATTACAAGTCGCTTGAAATTCAGGATCCTCGGTGCCTTGAGCTGAATGGTCATCAACATGCATAGGCACAGGATTAGTTTTATTCGCGCCGTTAGCCAAAACAAAGGTTGCACCCTTATGCGAAAGATTCTCCGTTTTGTCCAAACCCGGCAAGATTTCAGTCGAAGCAGGAGTTGAATTATTATTGTTAGGTAAGGAAGTATTATGATCATCAATAATAGGGGGATCTACAACAATCGTCTTCCCTTTATCAATCTTTTTAGGAGTCCAACGAGTATGAACTACTGGCGCCGAATTATTGCGATTAGGGTTTGAAGTAGGGTTAGGGTTTTGGACGGAAGTGGTAGGGTTAGGAGGGTTTTGAGCGGCAGTTTTTGGAGGGTTTTGAGCGGCATTAAGATCATGATTCACTTGCTTAATCTTGCAGGTTCTCCTCCGAATGTCCTTGTCGGCAACAATGGTCTGCAAGAAGGAATGAGATTTTCAAATCAATATATTGCCAAAACCCGGGAGCATGTGACCCATTCTCGATCCAAATACGGCTTAGAATCGGTTTCAAGAGATCAATCTCCACACAAACACGAGCGACACTAGGCCGAGTAAAATTAATGGTGGCGTGATCAAGCATTAACGGCTTTCCAAAAAGATTGGAGAAAAGGGCGGTCTTATGGAAAAGATGAATCGGGAGATTTGGAAGGAAAACCAAACCGGAACAAGAGGGCTTTCTACATCCTGCCTGAACCGAGTCCACTTGAGAACCCTCATAGATACCTTCCTAAGTACCAATGATCTTTAATCCACAACCTTTGATAATCCTCATCATGTTGGGACTTGAATAATGATATGTTTTATCGGCGACCAACTCAGAAACCGTATTTCAAACCAAACGATGGGAACGCCTTTTTTTGTAGCTTCCTATTGATTGACCTGCGGGAAACTGTACAATTAACGTGTGCTTAAACGGGCCGTAAGTGTTGAATAACATCATCCGAAAGTTTTAAGGCTCTGCTTCCTGTGAGAGGAGTGGAGGGAAGAGAAAAGCAAGTGGGAGAAGGCGAGGAAGAAGGGAGAGGCTAATGCTTCTGCAAAGGATTTGGAGGAGATGGGAAGGTGAATAGAGGCCTGAGGGACGGCAGAGTATAGCTCCATACCGCCATGCAAAAACGGCGCTGGTACCAAGTAGGGTTTTCTAGAGAGAGAAAGGCTTAGACCAAGAAAAAAGGATTAGCCATACATTATCACTTAATTACATCAAGTTAGACATAAATAGACATGCATTATGAAACTAATAAAGTCGAGTGCTCCAAAAGTCCCAAACAAGGCAAAAATTTAAAGAGATAAGAATAGCCAGAAAATTTAAAAGAGAAATTCCTGATTCGTGAAAATATTGGTGCTTCAAATTATTCGTGGAATACTGATAATCGAGCCTGCTCCGAACTGTTAGAGGTTCTCTCATCCTCCCACCAGCATTCCGGGCAGCACGGCTTCCCCTTCCCGGATCGTGAAAGATGCCATCCGCCAAGTAAAACACCGAAATTGGCTAAGAAAATCGAGAAAATGAGAAAAATAAAGAAAATAAAAAAAATAAATGGAGGACGCTGCATTAAGAAGAAAAGAAATGAAAGAAGAAAAGAAGGAAAGAGAAGTAGTAGGCTTCTCCCCCACTTTCCCTATCCATATAAGGGAGAAATAGGGAATTTTCCCTTTTCCCTCCAAAGTTTGAAGCCGCAAAGACTTCGTCCTCGAAGTTTTGCTCTCATAATGGTCCCCGAGCCTAACGGAAAATTAACAAAGTTAGTCTTGTTAACCAAAATCGGCAACCATTCACCAAAGGACAAAGGAAATAATATCCCCAGCAGATCAAAAAAAAGAAAAGAAAATAAAAAAAAGAAAAGAAAAAAAAACGTGAGCAAGAATAAAATCCCCAGCAGAGGTGAACTACGTTTGGTCTGATTTCCTTTAATAGGGAATACGTAGGCAGCCTATTTCGGTAGGTCCGACCATCACAACGAATTAAAAAAAAAAGAATAAATGCCCCAAAGAAGAGTGGCAAACATCAGATCACCGAACCGCAGCCTACCCCAAGCAAGAAGGTAAGTCAGTACAGTGATTCCTACTCTAACTCTAGAATAATTTCTTTTTTTAAGAAAGTTTTTGCTTTTGTTCTCAAATAAAAGAAAAACTATTTTTCAAATTGAGTTTTGATTTCAAAAACACAAAAAAAAAATTCAAAACACAAAAAAAAACAAAACAAAAAAAGAGGAATATTTCAAAAAAAAAAAAAAGAGGAATATTTCAAAAACACAAAAAAAAGAGGAATATTTGAAAAAAACAAAAAAAAAACAGGGAGAGAAAGAAAAATGAAGGAAAAAGAATGTTTTTCATTTCACAATTTTCGAAAATACTTGAAGAATCATCAATTTGTCGTGCTCGGCGACAGATCTTTATCGGTCGAGTGCAGTTTTCTGGATATTTGAAAGTTTTCGAGTTATGTTTGGAAACAAGGCAGCGACCAGCCAGACATAACTTAGAAAATTTTTCTTAACACGTTTCAACGACAAGGTATTGACCGGTTGAAATGTGGTGGCGTAAAACATTCAAATCTTCATACCGTATTTGACAACGGTTTCTGCATCGAAGAATACGATTTTTTCGAAAACACAAAAATCTTTTTCCGTTGTGTTCTCGATCGGGCTTGACCCGAAGAACATGACATCCTCACTTGGTTGTAGTTTAGGTTTTGGCCCGAACTACGCTTGGTCCGATTTCCTTTAAAAGTGGAATACGATGCAGCCTCTACATTAGTAGGTCCGACCATCGAGCACATTAAATTCATATCTTAAAACTCGATAATTTTTATAACCGACTAAAAATGTCTAGGTTATAGAGTTTGATAGCATGTTAACTGTGCATTATAACGCTACCAATTGCATTCTCCTCTTTTAAATGAACGAAATCGAGAGTCTGTTTATCAATCCATGTTCGCCTACTTAGTAAGCCTTAAGGTTACCCTAGACTCCATCGCTGAGGGGCTCTATAGACACCCCACCTTTCGCACTCGTATGTGACCGACATAAAATATCAAGAACTCGTAAAACTTAACGAATGTCAAGTTATAGAGTCAAAAATGCAAAAGGAAAAGCAGATGCGCGAAACAAAGAACCGCAGGGGTAAAGTGCAAAAATTTGAAAGAGGAAAGTTTTCATGGGCCGCACTGCCCCTTGGTGCCACACCAAGGGTGCCTTGGCCGCACTCATGTATTCTCGGCCAGGCGCTCTCTCTCACATTGAAATGGTACAACCTCAAGCACAAAGTACAAGCCGTTGACGCAGTCGAACAAAAACCCAAGAATTCCCCGTGTCCCCGCTCTCTCCAAGATAAATAGGGGCCCCGGCTCCCATTTGACACATTTTCATCCGCGATTTTTAGATCGCAGCCGAAGCTCGCTGCTCTTCCGTCAAAATTAGTAAGAGGTGCGAGATAGGTGAGCTGGAAGCCCCTGTGAGTCTCCAAACCCCGCCCAAACTCTCGCCAAATCAAAAACCCATAGGTTATAAGTGATCCCTAGCCTAGTTGTTAGGTATCCACCTCATTTTCCCAAATTCAAAATCCCAAAAGTAAGTCAAGCATTTCTTGCCCGAGTAACGAGTCAAAAGTCAATAAATTAAGTCTAGGTTCCGCCCAACCAAAAAGGCCAAAACCTACCCAAATAAGCCACACTGCCTCGAGTTGATAAGCCCAAACCTCGAAATAAAGCGCTATTCATCGCCCAAATCAAAACAACAACACACACAAACAACAAAGACTCCTCTCTCTCAAGGACGAAGCGAAGACACCGCCGCTAAAAGGTAAAACCTTTTAAGAGCGCCGTTATTTCTATTTAATTACATTTTCTGCCTTTTATTTATTTTTAAAGTTGTTATTTAAATCCTGCGCAATGTAGCTCATATATGTCAAGCTTGTGTCGCCCGGATTAGAATAGGAAATATTATGTAAAAGAGCCGTTATAATGGCCAAATATTCTTAAATATGTTTGTAATTATTGGAAGGAGACTAGCTCATGAGTCCGAAATAATGTGGCCACGAATGTATTTGTTTAAATTTCCCTGTCATTATAATACCTTATTTATTTGCTAAATAAATGTGACAATAAGCATACTCCAACCAAAACCATTTTCGAGACCGAAAGGGCGAAGTGGGTGCCTAACACCTTCCCAACTCAGTAACTTAGCCTCCGAACCCGTTTTTCTCTGTTTATTTTTGTTTTATTTGGTTTTGCTTTTATTTGCCTTAAAATAAAGATGGCGACTCTAAAACTTTCAGATCCAGCTGGGCCTCGCAACATTCTCTTTGCACTTTCCCCTGCTCTCCCCTAAAAAAGGGAGATACGGAATGGAGGGGTGATGCATTCCATATCCCGGTATCCCCTAAACAAGGGATAACTTGACGCGGGAAACCCATAGCTCCCATAGTGATCCGAATGGGCCATAAGGCTATTTTCAATAAATCCATAGTGGGGCGCCGCAATATCCTTTTCTGCACTTCTCCGCTTCCCTAAAAGAAAAAGGGAGAATGGGAATGGAAGGGTAATGCATTCACATATCCCCGGTATCCCCTAAACAAGGGATAACTTGATATGGGAAACCATCGCCTCCCTTATATTGGATACAAAATCCACTCAGGCAACCGAGGCACATTCCAACGTGCTAATATAGACAAGACTCCTCTCGCACTTTGATTTTGTCTTCCCCAAACAAGGGAGGATGGAACGAGAGCAGTGGGTGTCCCACATCCGCACGTACGCCGCATCCCTATCCAGCTGCTGGGCGCGGTCGCACCCCCTGAACTCCTGGCACGAGCCGAGATGGAAGCAATCGCCAGATAGATCGCCTCAAGCATAGTACCTTGAGTTTGTCGAGGTTTAAGGGTTGAATAAGATCCTCCCCCATCTTGGTTTGTGAGGAGTGTCGCACCTCCGCATCGATCTCTTTGACAAACTTAAGGTCCCATCCAAAGAGATTTCATTTTCCCCAGTATCAACGCAACTGTGGGGTTTTTCTCAAGCACTGTGTCTCCGACTTGATGTCGCGCCTTTGACTTTTTTATTGAATGATCGAGCACTCGCCTTGATATGCTCGGGTGCTCTAGGCCAAGAGTCGCCGCTCATCAATTAGGGCTAATTCTTCAGTATCACCCTTGACCTAGTCAATTGATACGCCTGATTCCATCATCACTCTTAATGATGGGATCTCAACTTCTACGGGCAAGACTGCTCCATGCCGTAGGCTGTGAGAGTAAGGAGTAGCCCTAGCGGGTGTGCGAACCGAAGCGCGGTAGTCCCCGCAGGCTAGTGGCAATTTTTCTCGCCGCCTCTTCCTCAGATCAACCATTTTTTATAATGTTTTCCAAAGGTTTTATTGGTCGCCAACCAAGCATTCATTGGCTTGTGGCCTTAGTGGGAGGATTTATGCTCTCAATCTTGAATTCGTCAAGTAGACGATTCACGTCCCCTTCAAAATGTGTGTCGTTGTCAGAGATCATCTCGAAGGGCACTATGTATTGATATATAATGTTGGTCCGGATGAATTCGAACACTTTCGAGCATTTAGATTTTATGAAGAGGCTTCCACCCACTCCTCGTGAAGTAGTCGACTCGCTACCAAAACGCACACTGCGGGCCATCGATCCCTTCGGGTGAATTTGGCCTATGACATCGATTCCCCAAGTTGAAAAGGGCTAGGGGCTGAGTTATATGATTGGGGCACATGCCGCGCATTTGCTAAACGCTGGTATTTGTCGCAATGACGCACCCACCGAATAACGCCGTTTCTATGTCAATAATACTCGCCGGATGACCTTTTTTGGATAACATATGGCTATTCATGGCCCGCGTGTACCACCATGAAGCCGGGTCCATGATTTGCTCCCGCTTACTGACACAGATTTAGGCCCCGATAATGCCTTCAGACATTGCCACCGCTAAAACACGATTGCGATGCCCATCTCCTCAGGGAGACTTTCCTCTTTTGTCTAAGCCGGAGGATAGACTCCTTTCTCGGTAGTAGATTTGCCATATACCAAGGCTCGTGATCTGCTTAAGTGAGCAACATTGATTTTGAAGCAAGACCGGAGTGACCTTTTTCCCAACTATGAATGGTCGGACATTAGTTTCGTGGGAATTTGGACCAACGATGCCAGAGCGCCAAGGCATCTACAAATTGATTTCTATCTCTCTAAGTAATAAAACGAGATGGAATCAAATTTGGTGACGAGTGCCGTCGCCAACTTGGCGTGATAAAGCTGCAGTCGGGGATCTTGGGTCTTCCACTTCCCTTCGACTTGATTTATGATCAGGGCGGAGTCTCCATAGACTTCCAAGTCTTTGCCTTTACGAAGGGCTTCTTATAGACCAACAATACAGCCTCATATTCACTTATTATTCGAGCACTCAAACTCCAACCTTACGCCAACTGAAGTGGGAATTTGCCGGTCGATTAGCAAGATTCTTATGCCAAAGCCTCTTTTATTTGCGGTTCATTAAAGAACATTTCCCAACCGGGTGTCGCGGGTCGCAATTTCTAGACACCTTCGTCTGGGAAGCTAGGCTCAACCGCATCTTCTCGCTTTTAAGGGCGCATCACTAAATGGTCCGCAATTACGCTGCGCAGATTTGGAGCGTGACATGTTATGTCAAACTCCGTTGAGAAAAATGACCACTTAGCCAATCGGCCGGATAGTGATGGCTTGCCAAAGATGTATTTTATAGGATCCATTCCGAGATGAGCTTGATGGATCGCCCTGCAGTAAGTCTTGAGCCTTGTGTTGCCCACTAGGTCGGTGTAACTTTTCTCTAGTGCGATAATAATTTAGCTTGCTTCCTTACAGCCTACTTATGAAATAGATGGCATTTTCAATGTAGG
>CM028383.1:87797195-87876792 GCA_013146195.2 Codonopsis lanceolata
CACCCAACATCAAACACCCAGACACAACTACGGTGTGTCTCTCGGGCCCCGAGTGAACACTCGATGTTCAAAAAATAACCTAGACTCAATCTCCGAGTCTATCATCACAATAATCAACCAAGGCTTGGAAATCAAACTACCAAAAAACCTCACATTCATAAGTTCAAAATTTCTAATAACCATATACCAAACACTTAAGATTGAAAATAACTTGACTCATACATGAGTCCAAAAGCACACATAAATTCCATTATTAATTTAATTAACCATGTAAATTCCAAATATTCCATCAAAGTATTCAAAGACATTATAATCACCATCCTCGAAACTATTTGCTTCGAGTCACAACATGAAATATAAATACAAGAAACTCTAAATCATAAAAAGTAAAGATTGCCTAGAGCACCGCAAACTTAAGGAAGAGTGTTCCACAACACACTTCTAAAAACAAAGAAGTTAACATTCATGATCATGCAAGGCCATACTTACAAACCAAATCATAGGAAAATAAACATTAAGTGAGCAATATAATAGCATTAAAACTGAAAATTCATTCCATTTTTCTCCTTTTTCTTTGGTAAGATGTTTAGTCAATTTCTAACCTACTTTCTACCAATCCTAGTCCACCAACGAACCTCTTTGATCACCAATTTAGGGTACGGCTAAATTGATTTCAAAAGCTTTCGTTGCAAGGATGCGAAGGTTATGAGAAAATCTTAAGCATCCTTACTACAGCCTCACATAATCATGCAACAATAATCATGGTATATTCATAAGGCAATCAAGATTTTTATCATGCAATACCTAAACAAGTTACATTGCTTACTAATGCATATATAAGCATGCTCATACTCAAATACAACTATTTCTAGTTAGACATATTTATTACTCTTGTAAACCATGTCTTTTCTTTTAACAAAATGCATCTACCATGCATGCTCATACATAAAAGTCATATATTAATTATCATTTTAAAAAATAATACATGCATCCGGTACTAGTTATGTTCTATATTTCATAATCAACGAATATATTTTACTCATAATTTAATTATCAACCAAATGATAAAATTCTATCATAAAGAAACGCATGTATACACGTATATCATGCAAATACGATATAAAATCACCAAGTATCATAATTTAACTCATATATTTCATGTAGTTCACACACCATGTAACTCATATAACCTTGTAGTTCATATAACTCTCTAGCCATGGCCAACACAATCACAATTACTATGTTATGTGTAATTACCAATCCAATCATATTTTCATAAAGTTCCATTGTGCTAATTTTCTATACAATGGTAATTCTAACAAATACAAGGTTTGTATATCCACTATACTCTCCAACAACATTTTCATAACGAATCCAAGGAAAAGAGGTAATATTCCGCTCTAGCACCTCAATCATCAAAACTCCGTAAAAGTCTATCATTACCTTAACCTAAAATCTCTGTCTTCAATAAAAAACACACACGAAATACCCTCGCGTGATAACGACACTCTACTAGTCGCATAAAATGGTAGAGCACCGATCCGCAATAATCTTAACGCATCCCATAACCACCAAATTATCGCCCGTGCGATTCGAGCCGCATTCCTACTGCATAAAAAATCACACAATAACGTATAATTATTTTACTTACATAATTACACATATCTCTATAGAGCATACAAATTTAATACACCACTAGTAATTCACTAGTAACATTATCACATATACATTCTTCTATATGCATAACATAGCCATATATATATAGGCATACTAAAATCACATTTTTATACCATGATTGATTGCTACCGACAAATCAAGAAGATTCAAAACAATAAACCAACCCAAACCTGATATCCCCCTCATCATATTAATAAACCTGGAAAGCAAAAATCAACAAATCTCAACATACAATGCAATGTATGTATGAATGCATATGAGCTACCGATACAACGTGCACTTCACAATAACGGTAATAACAAACCATAATATCCGGTGAGATAAGGAATTACCTTATATCTCGGAGGTCTCAAAAACTCGAATGGCCAACCGCCACGCTATCAACAACCTCAAACTCGCTCGCCTCGCTAACTATCTCACTAAGAGTCATAAATCCTCAACTTAAGGCAATCCTTTCTAATGTGATCACCATCACAAGCAAAAACTTAGCCTGTATTGCTCCAACACCTATGCTCGGTGTTTCATTTACCCTTTACACAATGATTTCATCACCTCTCATCTATGACAATAGGTAAGCATCACTCTCGCTTAAGCTCATGGATTTTCACAATTTTATGAGGTACTAATCCCTCTCTAACTTCATCATCATTCTTAATATTCCCCGAGATCCACTCTCGGTGCATTCTTAATATCTAACTTTTCCTCATAAGTATAGTCCATACTTAAAATCCGCAAGTCGTAATAAAATAAATCGCCCATATACTATTTTATCCTTAATCCTTAACTCTTCACATTCATGGAGTCTTCCTAGTCTCATTCGGTACTAAGTGCTCTACTCTAATGAGCTAACTCCGTGATCTTCACTTAAATATTAAATCACAATATCATAATATTTGCCACCACCTCCTAAGTGATTCTCAATCATGGATATTACTAGTACCACCTTATACTTATCAACACTAGCACCTCTACTAGTGCTAACACCATTCTAGTTCAAACATCTTAACATACTATAACTCTCGACGTTAAGATATAACAAATCACACAAAACCAACCCCCAAACTAGGCCAAGGAACCTATCCCGCATACTAACCAATAGCTCGATATAATATCTCGGATTTATTTCGACCCAGGATCCCAATAGGACCCAAAGTCGTGCCGCCAAACACGGACAACAATCAAATAACAAATAATGGGTAGGCATACGGCGTCGCCAATAACTTAAAACACATGCGGAAGCTAAACAAAATATCCTAGTGGCACCCGAGCTAACAATCTCAAACTAAAACAACCAAAGAGATCATAAAATCTCTTGGTCCAAAAATCGGCATGCGCAACATTGGGATGGTAGAACAAAACTCCCTGTCATACGATACAAATATATAGCACAAATAACCAAGTCATCGGCGACGTTACAGCCGGAACCCAACATTACACTAAGTCTAAGACTCTAGTCTACACACACTCAACTGCTAAACATGCGGAGTACAACATAATAACAATATAAATAACTTGAGATAGAATAAATATGTATTTAAACAACTTGGCTCGACTAACATTTGTCGGCTCACAAAACCAAGTACTAATAAAACAATACAAGTTCCGAATCAAAAACACAATTCTTACTACCCAAAGTGAAGTCTATATAACTTCACTTCCCAAACGTCCTTTCCATATAAATCAAGGTTACAAAAAAAAAAATAATACTAGCAACCTTCTTAACCATATCTCGCTTCTATCGTAGAGTTGGCGTACTTTCTGAATTACTAGCCCCGCTTAAAAACTAAGGAAAACAAAGCAAACGAGTAAGTCATAATGACTTAGTAAGCTACTAAAGATGCAATGTCATGGCATGGCATAATGCTCAAATAAAACATGTATATCCTATGTCATACTCATGATGTAACATTTCATGGTATAATTTCCCACACAAGCCAAATCCAACCATAGTCACATGGAATATAATTCTTCATAAATTATCATGAAATAAATCATGTCAATAGATTGTGATTCTAAATTCCGTAATATGTAGTATTTTATTTCTACATTTAAACTCCCATCAAACCATATAAACCATTCGCACCATGAGTTTCATAATTCTTCATTTATCACAACTCATATAAAAATTCATGAATGAGAGACTATTGTTCCCATTTTAATCATAAATAGCATGTTATATTTTTAGTATAACATAACTCATAAAAATCATCATTTCATTAGTATGTTATATTTTTACTATAACATCTTAACAAGAAACCATCATCTCATGAAAATAATCCCATTAACCATGTATCACAACAATTCATACATACTCATAAAATAAACCACATAACCGAGAGAAGATGATTCTCTTTTTCCTGTTTCCCGCATGCAACTCCTGCGGAAACAAACGTGCCCTCGATAACCCTTTCGTGGTATCGACGTCCCCGAACAGTCTCCGCTCGGGTTCCATAGTTATCAAATTCGTGTGTATTACTACAACTGAGATGAACTACTTCCCCACCGTGGCCATCGGTGGAGGGGTGTCTGCAAACCCGGCACGACGATCCATTGCGATCACGAATCCACAATTCGTGAAGACAATGTATCATCCCACCAAAACTCAAACCAAAATCGCCAGCTGGACTCAAACTCAAGCACATGTAATATATACTCACATGCTCAAATAAAGGAAAAGTACAACACACCGTACTAATCCAATCAAGTAGATATTTACTTAAAAATCGCATAGTTAAGCATTTCTATGCTAACTAACACATAAACATCTTAGAGCGATAACATCAAGTCTCTAATACCCAAGTGTTCTTCATACACTTGAAAACGCTCGGAGGCTTGACCTCCATCAAAACTACCCCAATTTCCGTAGGATTTCAATATGTAGTTATCTATGTTCATATAAATCCATAATCGACTCCGTTGAGTCATTTCTACTCTTTTCAAATTTGAAGGCATAGAAGCTATTTGCATCATAGCCCTCCTATTATTCATTAGTTATTATTCATGGCTAAGTTCTTAAGGTTAGCAACATTGTGCAACCCAACAATCTGTTCTTTCCCAACAAAACACCAAAACATAATTCATAGGTCAACACTTAACATTTAAAGGCAACCATTGCATTTCTAGCATGCAACACAATATAGCATTTATTCAAGCATGCTTTCATCCAAAATAACCATTAATCTGAACAAGATGCAATTTCATCTAGTATGTTCATAACCAACATGTAAATTTATCTAACATGTTCATAACTTTAAATTCATGAATTATAGTTGACCAACATACTCTTATTGCATAAAAGTCAACTCAACCCAATGAAGTCAAAACCTTACATTTTATTCATGTGAAACAAAATGATAAATCATTACTCATGCTCACAACCAAAATTCATGAATTGGATAGCATTATACTCTCATAAACATGAAGGTCAACTTTATTCCCAAAAGTCAAACGAAGCATTTCAACATATGTTCATGAATTAGATAGCATTATACCCTCATAAACACGAAGGTCAACTTTATTCCCAAAAGTCAAACGAAACATTTCAACATATAACCCATTGTAAAAATTCCTCTTTCATGATCACAACTAGAACTTGAGATTCAACAAATATCCTTCCAAAAGCCCAAACATATATCCATATGATTCTAACAATTCATACTATCCATTAAAATCCTCCAAAATCATTCATATAATTAAGAACCCATTTACTACATATTCAACATACCAAACCCTAGGTTTCTAGGGAATTTTATACCCATTAATCTCAAGTCCAAACTCACAACATGAAGCTTAATATCATACTTCATTAAACACATAAATCAACCTATTCATGCTTCTAGCAAGTTCACCCAACAAAAGTTCAAAAATCAAAATAAAACCACACACAACATGCTTGTGTACTCATTGACCTCAAATAGCAATCATCTTTGTTTTCCTTAGGGTCAATGAGCACAAAATCAAGAGAATAAAGAAGCTAGTAGCTTACTTGACTTAGATGAAAACTCAAAAGAATCACGATCCCAACGGTGAAGTTGTTCCATTTGACGAGAGCTTCACGAATCCGAAGTTTGGAGATCATCCGACGGTTGGATCTCCTAAGATTTGAGGAAGAAGGAGGCTAGGGCTTGAAGCTTCCATGTCTCCCAAGCCTCTCTCTCTCATACGGTTGATTTAGAAGGAGAAAAATGAATAGAAATGGCTGAATTGGTGAAGGGGTTAAGCTTTTATACTTCCACAACTAAAGGGGCACAATAGAGATTTCATGGGTACAATTAGTGAGTTTTAGATGTAATTAACCCTTAATCAAAACTTAATCCACTCCCTAAACATGTTAGGACACTCTTAGGACTTAGAATGAGGGTTAGGAATGGTTTAGAGGGGGTTTAGTGGGGGTAGAATAGGAAAATCACATAAAAAACACAAAACAGGGACAAGGCTGCTCGAAACCCCATGCGGTCGCATGGTCATATAGTGAAGCGACCGCTTCACTCTATTTTCCACTTGTTGACATTTTACGGTTGTCTCGTTCATATCCTATCGTTCCCCGCATGCAATCGCAAGCCTTAAAGCTTCGAAACGGCCTATAATTCAACCCTTAAACTCCTCAAACACTTGTCTAAACCATCCAAGTCTCAAATCACTTTTAAAGTAGGTCTAAACTCTCATAAACAACACCCGAAGCAACCCGGTGCAAAACCGGCGAAAGGCACAACAACTCGGTAACGAAACGTCGAATGAAACCGCAAATCGACGGGCAACAACCCAAGGTTATAAACACTTCAAAAGGCTACTAAATAGGCCTGAATGCCCCTCAGATGGTTAACAACAGATAGGAGAGATGAGTTCCCGAAAGACGAGACGATCACCCGGCTCAATCTCAAACTACTTAATAAGGAGAGTTGCTATCCTCGGAGCGTCGAAACTTCACGACACTTAAGGAATACTTCCAACTAGGATTCTAACACATATAAACATGTTATTTAATCATCATGTAAAGATCTAGGACCTAATAGAGGTCAGGAACACGAAACCCGAGTAAACTCTCAATCGCGTCGCATTTCGACTATCGTCGAGTTACGACTTGTGACTTTAGCAAGTCAACAACTAAATGACATCTCTTAATAGTATTTTGGTCTTAATGTGATTTCTCATACACATCTAGACTCTCTCAGAAATCAAATAAGCCATAAACCAAGGAAGAAATGCGAGCATTGCACGCAATACAAGCTAACCGGGAATCAGGGTCTTACAACCCCAAATCCAAATCCTCCACCCAGTCCCTGCTTCCCAAATATCAGCCCTTACCCGTCCTATTCTCCATATCCTTTCCTAAACACCAATATTCCCCAGAGTCCAAATGACCTCCCTTTTCCCATAACTTGTGGCGACCCGACCCGGATTCCGGAACGGAATCCCAAAGTCGTGCCGCAAGGACAAGGCAAGAAGAGGACAAGCACTTGCAAAACAGTAGTGCGAGTCAGACAATTGAGCTAACGAGCTCAACAAAGGTAGAGCAGCCGTATACAAAAATACGGGTCAGAAGAAACGAATCCAAGGAAGTGGTAGGGAAAGAAGTCCCAAGCTTAAGGCTCAAACAAAGTCAAGAAATCAGGAGACAATATTCTCCCGAAGAACATTGCAGCCGCAACATTGCAGCACAAACCATTGGCACTCGGCGTTTCAACGAAGAACAACCCGACGATAACAATTACCCACGGCTAAGGCATACCTGGGGTTAACCAACAAACAATAGTGACTACAATAGAGAAAAGCCCCAAAGCTACTGCGTGCCCGGGAGACAACTGAAATAGATATGAAAAACATGAACAAGGCACGACACAACACGTCGGCCCAAGAACGAACTAATACAGAAACTCAAGTATCTACCCGACCTTAAAGTCTAAATAACTTTACAAGATATCGGTCTCACAAGAATAACAAGGTACATGAACAAAAGACAATGATAAAGGGAGTAAAACTCCACAAACTACTGCTCGGGGAAGTCAGCTACTAGAATCACGAACTACACGATCATGTCTCGATCTATCGATCAACCGATCGAACCGCGATCCACGATCTACTCGGCCTCACACGCTACTACTCGAAACCGCAACTAGAAAACAAGTGCGGGATGAGTCATAATGACCCGATGCGCTACCACTAGACAATATAACATAATCGTAACATTTTCATAAGTAGAAATGAAATCGGGTTACGACGACGAAGAACCATAAGTCAGGTTATACTGTACAGAACCGTTCCTTTACCAGGCTACCAAGATGAACTAGGGTGAATTCCCTGTTCACAAACAATCAGGTAAGTCAGGAGGCAAGTGATAAGAATAATCGTACAGTTAGGGACGTATGTCTTGACATGAATCATCCCAGGTATCTTATAGAACAATTAAGTAAAAGTATGCATTTTTACATGTATACACGTATCAAGTTTCTTGTAGAATCATTAGGTGGAGATGTATAAACTCATCACAATTGTCAAGCAATCAAGGACAAGTATATATGAGCATATAGGTCATATATTCAAGATGCACATTATTGCACATAGTTCACATAATGTGAGGATATAGAGCTGGGCCGCTACGTAGACCTGCAAAACAGACACCTTCATGACGTGCATGAATCGATGGGTGTGATAATACATCGATCTTCCGAGGATATTCTCGGGATAAACATGAAGTCAATCTCAATGGTCACGTATTGGTTGGCCAAGGAGAGCTCTTCCCCACTGTGGCCAGCAGTGGAGGGTGTGTGACATGATCAAGTACACCAGCTGGACTTATGCAATGCCAAGTAGTATTTACTCAACAATCAATCAGTATGGAACGAGTCCGACAAGAGCGTCCTCGTTCAAGATTAGTATATAATCTCATCAATAAACAAGCAAGATTGAGCTCGACAAGAGCGAACTCAATATATCAAGTATGCATTTATTATGTCATAAAGATACAAGCATGACAGTCAATCCATTTCTAGAGCGAACTCAATATTTCGAGTATGCATTTATTATGTCATAAAAATACAAGCATGACAGTCAATCCATTTCAATAGTCTAGAATTAGTTTTCTAGTTGAACGCATGTAATAACGTCGTAGGGATTAATCATTGAGCCGGTATTGTTCAATAGCTCACTAATGTCGACTCCGTTGAGTCATTTCTATAATTTTAACCAAGTAGAGTGGGAACACTATATGTGTTCCAAGACTCTTTTCTATGTTCTCGCTTGAAGCATGACTAAGTTCTTGTTCCAGTTAGGAACCTTAGTCCAAAGTCACTAAGTCAAGTATATAAGGGGAGCCTAAGTTGATCATTATCAAGTCAAGCTTAGTTCAATTCCAATTCATAATTCCACTTAATAGTAGAATCCAAGTTCAGTATAAATCATTAACTGAAGAACAGATCAAGCATGGGGGCAAGTATATTCAATGTGCTTATGATTCGTATTATAGAAACATGTAGAAGAATCAATTCATGACAAGGTAGGAAATCATGCTTTTAGCCATAATATCAATTGTACATAGTATTCGGTATTTAAATATGAAACCAAGTCAGGTTGTAACTCAGCCCTCAATCCATGATAATAAAGTCTTCCGAGAATAATATTTCATTCTATAACCCAAAGGTCTATAGTAGTCCAATACTTAGGTAAACACTAGAGTGACGATCATTCGTAAGGTCAATCGTACTGGTGAGTCTTAGATAACAACTTAGTCATCCTATCGACTTATACAAGTAGACTCCATGTGTAGTGTACTAAGGAAAGTCCCAATTCAAATCATCTCATAGAATGGTCCTCAATTCCGTTATCTTGATCTTTCCCAAATTATTCACAAGGCGACTTTAGAGAGTCGTCATTCAATAACAACCATCATGATTCCTTCGGTTTCATACAAGCATATATCACATCCTTACAAGTTCCAGGGCTTCATTAAAGTCCAACAAGTACCAACAGTTTTAATTCATAATCAAACAATCCAAAGGTCTTTCATTCAAGTCATGCATTTGTGACCCACACAAACCCAATCCAAAGACTAGCGATAATCTTGTACTTAAAATCACTAAAGGTCCTCTATTAGAGTCCTAAGCCACGAATCGATCTTTACACCAATTCGGTCTCACCCGACCAAACCTCAAGATTTCATGATTTAGATTCAACGATTACAAGTAGTCATAGGGGTTTATCCTAAGACCCGAATAACAACTTCTATAATTCCATGATTCCATTTGAGTCAAATTTCAAAGTCTCAAACTCTAGGTCAAGGCATAATTTCAGGATTTCCAATTTATCCGGGTTTCTAAACCCAACCACAATCAATCTTAAACCATAGCTATTCTGATATACCCAATCATAATCATTTGGGTTCTAACCCTAACTTTCATAGATTGATATCCATCAATAACATCTCATTTTGACATGTTTTACAATGACAAATCACAAGGAACAAGTCTTTAGTAACCTAACATCAACATTGAGTTAGAGAGAGAAACTAGGGTTTCGGTAACGTACCTTTATCGAGCCACAAACGACTAGGAAGAGGGAAACAAACCCAAGGGAAATGATCTAATATTCAAGGGCTTCGCGACGGTGGTCTCGGCTCGTCAAACGGATGACCGGAACTCCGGGAATCGCCGGAACACGCACTAGTCGCACACTCTATCACACACACTCACACACTCTTCTCTCGCTCTCTTGGCTGAAGACGGTTACTAATGAAGCGAGAGGAGGAGTGTTAGGGGTTATAAGGGTGTTTAAGGACTCATATACCCTCAAATAAGTGAAGGGGCAAGGGTTAAATAAGGGTAGAATAGGAGTTTCACACCAGAAATCGCACCAAAGACAAAGTCGCGATGTCGGGAGGGCCGAACTCTTGTGTGCTTGTTCGGTTGCTATAGCCGAACACTCCCCAAGGAGTTCGGTTTGGCTGGCCGAACAACTTCCAGGATGTTCTTTTGTCGCGTTGGAACGATGGTTTAAGTCTAAAACGAAGCCGAATGGGTCTAGGACTGAAAGTGATGCACCGGTTGGGTGAATGCAACTCCAACAAGCATAAAACTTGTGTACCAAGGCCTTATGAGACTCAAATAACCCTCAAGACAAGTGGAGGAATGACTAAGAGTACAATCGAGGTCTCACGAAAGAACTACACGAGAAAACGCTAAACCGAGTCAAGTAACGAACAGCGTCGGTATGCGACTTGCAACATTAACTAGTTAAGGTCTATGGAACATATGGAACTAATGTATTGGCTCCTATATATCCTACCTATATTAATCAAGGTTCTTACCTCAAGTCAAGTAAGTGAGGTTACGGTTAAACGACACGCAAAGCAAGAAAGTCAATTACACGAAGGTTCGGGGTCTTACATAACCAACCTGCTCCAGAATAGGCCGCATATGGACCCACAAAGCTATAATCTGTCAGGCCAAGTTACCACCTACTTACCTTTCGATGATCCTGGCCGCCCAACCGAAACCATCAATAATCCACCAGCCCGGAATCCTTATACTGCCCAAAATCCACCAGCCCAAAATCCTTATCCAGCTCAAAATCCTTATCCAGCCCAAAATCCCTATACTGCCCAAAATCCGCCAGCCCAGAATCCTTATATTGCCTAAAATCCTTATCTAGCTCAAAATCCTTATCCTGCCCAAAATCCACCAGCCCAGAATCCATATCCATCCCAAAATCCTTATCCAGCTCAAAATCCATATCCAATCCAAAATCCTTACCAGATACCGCAGCCAGAAATTAATCCAGCCTTCCCTAATCCCGCCAGTATATAGCAAAAACCAACTCCCCCAACCACCAAAATGGAGGCCGACATGGAAAATATGAAGATCATGATGCTCAAACTTCTTAACAAAGGGGAATTCTCTACGCGGTCATTGGCATTACAACCTTCAGCAGTATTGCCTTCAAAATTAAAAATGCCCGACATAGAAAAATTTGACGGGTCTGGATGCCTTATATCCCATTTAAAATCCTATTCCACTGCCATGCAGTCAAGGGGAGCTAGTTTTGAAGCTATGGCTTCCAATTTCCATCTCACCTTAATTGGGGCTGCCAAGCAATGGCTAATGTTGTCCGATAATAGCACCATGAATACTTGGGACAAGATAGCTGAAGGGTTCCTTGAAAGATACAAAGACAACACCAGCCCTGAGAATAAAAGAGACCTTGAGTCGTGCACCCAAAGGGAAAAGGAAACCTGTACTGAATTTGCAGTCATGTGGAAAAGAAAGTTGGCCCAGACCTTTGACAGACCTGGTCCGACTGAGTCTTCCAGAATGTTCATTAAAAATCTCCAGCCCATATACATGGAACACATGCGGTACCTCCCCTATACCAATTTTAAAGAAATAGTGGAGATAGGAACCCGTATTGATGAAAATATACGGACGGGGCAATTAAAAGTCAATACACCCCCTAGCTCTTTTCGTTACTCTAAAGGAAAGGAAGCCGCACCAGCAACAGCCGTCAATATGGTAGGAAATGCATCATCCCCTTTTCCTACTCAAAATTATAGTACTATTCCATGGTCCTACGGGTCAGACAGGTCTGTCAACACAGACGGAGGAAACAATGGACCAGGCAGAAATTTCAGAAATTAGAATAGGGTGAACAGGTATTATGATGAACTACAAGCTCCCCAATCTGTAATACTACAGGGACTAATGGCATAGGGAGTGTTAAAGCCTCTGGAAGGCTATAAGCCACCGAACCCCCTGCCCAGGACCTGGAACCATGCCTAGTACTGTGAATACCATCGCTGCAGTGGTCACCTCACCGACAGATGCTATACACTCAAAAATGCCATCCAGGACCTGATAGATGATAAGGTTATTGAAAAGCCTCCTCCTAGACCAAATATAGTCAATAACCCTCTGCCTCAAATCAATATGATTGAGGTTGATGAAAAATTCTGTATACCCAAGTTCGAAATCAATAAAAATCCCTTACCATATATTCTCGTTCCTTTCTCTCCATCCTTACCCATTAAAGAGCCTAGCTGCAATATGCTCTCTTAGGACACTATCCTGGGTAGCCAAAATACCTGTAATATTGAAAAAGCCATTTGGGTCGGTGGGGATGTTAGCCACCTTACTCGATCTGGCCGAGCCTACCTACCAAACCTAGAAAGAGGTGACCACTCATGCAAAGATCAAGAAACAAATACTGAGGCTCAAACGGTGGAAGATACTCTATTAGCTCAGATGAAGAGAACTCAGGCCAACATATCCATCTGGGACTTGCTCTGTACTTCTAAAACCCAGTGTGATACACTGGCTAAGTCTTTAAGTCAAACAGTCATTCCTATTGAAACCTCCCCAAATGAGCCCACCCGAATGATCGGGAACATTCACTTTGGGAATGTGATTATGTTTACTGATCTAGATATGCCAAGGGAAGGAACCAACCACATTGATGCTCTCCATATCACTGTAGGGGTTATGGAAAAGCAGGTTCCCCAAGTTCTGATAGACAATGGGTCCACTCTGAATGTGTGTCCCGCCAGCACTTTAGCCAAATTGGGAACAAAAATATCAGAACTTGCTCCTTCCTCACAGACGATAAGGGCATACGACAACACTAGTCGATGTGTCCTGGGGGTGGTCACGTTAATGCTAACTATTGGGCCATTAAACATGCCGGTAGAATTCCAAGTCCTGGACATACCAGCCACTTTTAGCCTGTTATTGGGACGCCCTTGGATTCATGGGGTAAAAGGGGTAGCCTCTTCATTACACCAACGTGTCAAATTCATTCACAATGACCATATAGTGATTATTTTGGCTGATAAGATCGTGGAAAATAGAGAAAGTGAGGATATCCCGATCCTCGAGAAAGAACATGAAGACACGGGTATCTTTCTCAGTTGTTTTGAGGTTATCCCCCAAGCTTTGGTCAATGCTATTGAATATGGCCGAGAAACTGACATCATCGGAAAGAAAGTCACATCCCTAGGAAACATGGTCCCTCTAAACATGTTTTGGAAAATGAATTATATGCCTGATCTAGGTCTTGACAGAAATCAACAAGGACTTGTTAATTTAGTCCAGGATGAACTTAAGCAATATATCCCTCCTTTTGATCTAGGATACACGCCTACTCCAGCTGAAGTAGCCGCAGTCATGAAACAAAAACGTGAGAAAAGAAAGGCTGAAAAAGAAAAGCATCCTTATAAATATCCCCTCTCCAACCATAAAGAAAAACCTTAAATGGTTACTTTGTAAGGAAAGAGGAAATAGAAGCCTATCTCATGTTTCCTGAGCCCTGGTTAGACCAGAATGGAAAAAGATGCCCTGGTTGGGAAATCTTTGAAGATGTCAGTCTTCTCACAGATAGAATGGAACAGGTTACCCTGGAGACCCGTTGCACTGCATATAAGACTGTCACTATTGAGAATACTTGGTCCATAGACAAGAATGATTATGCTCTGGCCCTATTAGATGATGACGGTCTAGGAGACAGCTTCCTAGGTATGATAGATGGAGGCACTAACTATGAGAGGCTCCATGCTCAGTTCGAGCTTATTGCTAATAAGCCTCTGCAGAACTGGTATACTACGACCGACCCACTCTTGACTCCCGCAGATCTGGTGGACTGCTTTGGATATACTATCCCTACTTCTTCCCCTAGCTTTACGGATTGGTCATCTATCGATCTGTTCCCTAAAGTTGAGGATCTCAAACCCCAGGTCCTCAATAATGTAATAAACCCTGTACAGTTTGCTATTAATGATAATCTGAATGTCTTTGCTTATTCCTTAGTTGCACCGACATTAAAAGATGCATTAAATAATAATAATAATAATAATGTGTCATTTAATGAAATGGACCCAAAAGATAAAAATTATTTGCTTGAGCTTGTAAATTCAGTTGAACACCAGGATAACACTCATTGATCTCCTCAAAAAGTTCGTAGATATCTTCGCCTGGTCCTATGAAGATATGTCGGGGCTAGACCCAGTCATAGTCGAACACTAGATCCCTATATATCCGGATGCTCGGCCAATCAAGCAAAAGCTCCGTCGGATTAAGCCAGAATGGTCACTACAAGTACAAGTAGAATACCCGATCTGGCTGTCCAACATAGTGACCGTTCCCAAGCCCAATGGGAAGGTCCGGATCTCTGTAGATTTTCGCGACCTCAACAAGGCGTCACCCAAAGATGACTTCCCTCTACCCAATATTGATATTGTGGTACACGCCGTTGCTGCTCACAAAGTCAGATCCTTCGTCGACGGCATGCTGGGCTACAATCAAATTAAAATGGCAGTAGAGGACCAAGAGAAGACCTCATTTACCACCCCTTGGGGGACCTACTGCTACAATGTCATGCCGTTTGGGCTGAAAAATGTCGGGGCTACTTATTAAAGGGCTGCCACCACCCTCTTCCATGACATGATCCATAAAGAAATGGAGGTCTATGTTGACGACATGATCGTGCACTCCAGCGACGCCAACGATGCCCATATCAAAGACCTTCGAAAATTCTTCGAAAGGTTAAGGAAGCACCAGATGAAGCTTAACCCCACCAAATGCACATTTGGGGTTACCAAAGGCAAGGTCCTAGGATTCTTAGTGACCGAGCAGGGCATCGAGATTGAGCAGGCAAAAATAAAAGCCATCATAGAAATGCCACGGTCAAAAACTCCAACCGAGGTCAAAGGCTTCCTAGGCTGATTGCAGTATATCAGCCGCTTCATCCGGCAGCTGACAACCACATGTGAGGCCCTCTTCAAATTCCTAAAGAAAAATACTTACCAAGTCTGGGACGAGAAGTGCCAGCTAGCCTTCGAAAAAATAAAAGCCTACCTTACCAATCCCCCTGTGCTAGCTCCACCCCATACACATAAACCGCTCCTCCTATATTTAACCGTCACAGACACGTCAGTAGGGGCTATGCTCGCCCAAGAAAAGGAAGATCCATACGTTGAAAATGCTATCTACTTCATAAGTAGGAAGATGCAAGGAAGCGAGCTAAACTATTCAGCGCTAGAGAAAAGCTGCACCGGCCTAGTATGGGCCACGCAAAGGCTCAAGACCTATCTGTAATGACGATCCATCAAGCTCATCTCGAGGATGGACCCTATAAAGTACATCTTCGACAAGCCATCACTTTCCAACCAACTGGCTAAGTGGTCCTTTCTTCTCAATGAGTTTGGCATAACTTATGTCACACTCAAATCTATCAAAGGCAGCGTAATTGCAGACCACTTAGCCAATCTGCCCTTAAAAGCCGAAGATGCAACCGAGCCTAGCTTCCCAGACGAATGTGTCCTGGAAATCACTGACCATGACACCAGCTGGCAGATGTTCTTTGACGGAGCCGCAAATAAAAGAGACTTTGGCATAGGAATCTTGATAATCGATCCGGCCGATTCCCACACTCCGTTGGCCATCAAATTGGAGTTCGAATGTTCAAATAATACGGCAGAATATGAAGCATGTATTGCTGGCCTAGAAGAAGCTCTCCGAAGGGGAGCCAAAGATCTCGAAGTCTATGGAGACTCTACCTTGATTATAAATCAAGTCGAACGGAAGTGGAAGACCCAAGATCCCTGGCTACATCTCTATCATGCCAAATTAACAACACTTGATGCCCGATTTGATAATATCTCATTCCACTATCTGCCACGAGATAGGAATCAATTTGCCGATGCCCTAGCCACTCTGGCATTGCTAGTCCAAATTCCCACAGAAACCCAAGTCCAACCTTTTGTAGTTGGGAAGAAGGTCACTCCGGCTTACTGCTTCAAAATTAATGCATCCCCTGAAGCAGATCACGACCCCTGGTATTCTAATATCCTAAATTTGCTTCAGAAAGGCATCTATCCTCCCGGCCTAGACAAAAGAGGGAAAGTCTCCCTGCGGAGATGGGCATCGCAATTTGTGTTTAGCGGTGGCAGCCTATATAAAAGGCATTATCAAGGCCTTAACTTATTATGTGTCGATCAGGCCAAAGCTGAGTAAATCATGGATCAGCTGCATTGTGGTACCTACGGGCCCCACACAAATGGCCATATGCTATCCAAGAAAGTTATCCGCCAGGGGTACTATTGGAGCACGCTTGAAACTGATTGCATTCGGTGGGTGCGTCATTGCGACAAGTGCCAGCGTTTTGCAAATTTGCAGCACGTACCCCCGCACGTCTTATATAACTCCACAACCCCCTGGCCCTTCTCAACTTAGGGAATCGACGTTATAGGCCAAATTCACCCGAAGGCATCCAATGGCCACGAATACGTTCTAGTAGCCGTCGATTAGTTCACGAAGTAGGTAGAAGCCTCTTCCTATAAAATCCTGAATGATCGGAAAGTGTTTGAATTCATCCGGACCAACATCATATATCGCTACGGGGTGCCTTTCGAGATAATCTCCGACAACGGCACACATTTTGAAGGGGACGTGAATCGTCTGCTCGACGAATTCAATATCCAAAGGCATAAATCCTCCCCCTACCGGCCACAAGCCAATGGTGTCGTCGAACCAGCCAATAAAACACTAGAAAACGTTATCAGAAAAATGGCTAACACATGAAGAGACTGGCCAGAAAAATTGCCGCTAGCCCTCTGGGCCTATCGCACTTCGGTCCGCACACCCACTCGGGCTACCCCTTATTCCTTGGCATATGGCATGGAAGCAGTGCTGCCTATTGAAGTTGAAATTCCATCACTAAGAGTAATGATGGAATCCGGCATAACAGAAGTCGACTGGGTCAAAGGGCGATTTGAAGAATTAGCCCTAATCGACGAACGGCGCCTGCTAGCCCTGGAGCATACCCGAGCCTATCAAAGGCGAATAGCCCGAGCCTTAAATAAAAAAGTCAAAGGCCGCAACATCCAAGTCAGGGATCTTGTGCTTCGAGAAAAACTCCCTAGTTATGTTGATACTAGGGGAAAATGGAAATCTCCATGGATGAGACCGTATATTGTCAAAGATATCCGGTTAGGAGGTGATGTACTTCTCACAAACCAAGAAGGAGAAGACCTTGTTCAACCCTTCAAGCTCGACAAGCTCAAAAGGTACTATGCTTGAGCCAATCTATCCGACAGGTGCTTCCCCCTCCAGCTCGCTAGGTTGAAAACCCGAAAGAGCGGCCTAGGCAAAAATTAAAGCATTAAAAAACAGTAAAAAGGAGAAATAAGGGCTCGCTAGGTTGAAAACCCGAAAGGGCATCCTAGGCAAAAGTTAGAGGAAATAAATAAATAAATAGATAAATAAATATATATATATATATATATATATATATATATATATATATATATATATATATATATATATATATATATATATATGTCAGGAGAAAAAGGAAGAGGGAAGGCACTCTTTGAAACCTCAGCATCCTATCTCCAGTCTTCAGCATGCAAGGGGCTCGACTGACAAAAGAAAGAGAAAAACCACGACAGAAGCTCACATTAAAACACTAAAATATAATATTACAGATCCTAAGGTGCAACTTAGCAATAATTGCTAAAGATATTTGGACTACGCATTATGTGCATGTACATATTTATTATTGCCTCTACCCCCTTTGTTTCCCCAAACTATCCCTCTTTTGCAGCTTAAGCCCCAAGGTGGTCCATCGGTGCACTGTTCAAGGGGCGTTCGCCCAGGGCCCATATACTCAAGCTCTGAGCGTGAGAAGCTGGTCTCATCTGCATGAGAGCCCCCAGAAGTGTCCTCTTTCTCGTCATCAGCATCCCCGTTTTCCTGGGCAACTGTGTTACTTGGACCGGCCCCATCATTCCTAAGAGCAGTGCCCCATCTAGTTTGAGGGGGGGGAGTAGCCACTTCTGGTTCCCAAGGATTGTGTTCCCTATTTGTATTGCTTAGCCGAGGGGGCGCATTACGGGACTTGTATTTGGTCGGGGAGGCTGCGGGCACCAAGATTGTGCACCCGCCTGAATTCCTCTTGTAAGGCCTGAGGGACAACTAGCCCCGAACTATCAATGTCCTCGCCTATTTCCATTAGGCGAGCATCTATACCGCTAGCAATGTGACGGCCCAGCAAATTCCTCAATCCACGCCTAATCACGTGGGAAGGCCCCTCGGTAGTCACCATTATCCATGCCAAATACTCGTGGGAGAGGAACATATAATGAGAAAATAGGTAGGCCACCTCCAGCCTATCAAAATCCCGCTGCCACATTCCCTGGATAGTAGGGCTGAGGTCCCCATTATTATTATCCAACTCCAAAGATACAGGACGGGTCGGGTCAGGGATAAGCTGCTCTCTCCCAAACTGGCGCAAGATCCTGTCTGCTCAGTAAAAAGAAGTCCACTCGATGCCCAGCAAGACAACTTGATTATACTCTGCGAAATACATGATAAAGCGCCGGATCTGCCAGTGGCTGATCACCTAGATTATGTCCATGGAGCCCCTGTGAAAAAAGCTCTCAGCCCAATCATACTCCGAATAATTGAGTGCGAGGGAAGTGGCTTGAGAGCCATAAATGGCCCAGGATCATACATTGCTCCACGTGAGTGCGGGCACATCACCCAAAGAAAGTGCTCCTCCAGCCACATGTGTCTCAAAATGGGGCTGCCGGTAGGGCATAACTCATCACCACCTGCAAAAGCATCCAGGCTCGCCAAAGTCTCTGCCAGAATCACCGGAATAATATTCAATCGGCAATCACGTGCCTGGAAGGCTAGGTCCACTACCCGCACATCGATAAATCCGGGTTGGCCCACCATCAAATACCTCCCTACCAAGCAAAGAAAAAGTGCAGATAGCCGACGCCTCAAGTAATCCACGTCGTCCTCCCTGAACTCTGTAAAGGCTCCAGGAAGGACAGTCAAATCAAAATTCACTCCATTATAAAAGCCTGGAGTAATGAGGAAAATGGTATAAAACAGCTCCCTAATTGTCATATATGGATGCCTCCGATGAGAAGGCATGACGATAAGACAAGAAGGTGTCATCCCCAACATTGCACAAAACTCCTCAAAGGTGGGACGCATCTCGTTCATACCGAAGTTAAAAAGGTGGTCTTGAGGAGACCAAAACATGGAGGCTCCCCTCAGCATGTCCCAATTAATGACTACATTCCTCTAGGACAGCAGGCACCTATATCCAAAAATATGTTCAAACCAGTCGCGTTCGTCTGACCGAAGGGAGAGGATCCAGAAATCAAGGGCATTTTCATAGATCTCTATCTCTAACGATGTGTGAACTGGTGCGGCCATTTGGGAAAAATAAGAGGATTATCTGATGAAGGAAAGAATATCTGGGCAAAAGAACGAGCTCAGAAGTAAGGGCGAAAGAAGAAGCAGTGGGTGTGAGAAGTTACGCTGCCCCGACATCCGTTTTATACACAAATTTAAAGAAACTGACAAATTCTTCGCAAATAGTGGCAAACAGTGGCTAAAAAAGATTGCCCAGAAGAAGGAACTGGGCGCCACCCATGCTCAAACTAGGCTCAGCGCCCACTTCATGCATGGGTGGCGTCAACTTTGCCTTTCCTCGCCTCGAAACGCTGGTATCCGGTTTCGACCCGGCCGTCGGCGTATCGCGCCCTTATGCATTCACGAAGGAAATTAAGGAGGCTATAAAAATAGGCTACGATGAATAGCTTGGCAACAATTATATGCCCAAGCACAGAAGGAGGCGGCTGCCTCTTCCTCCCAGCATATCGCCAGAAAAGCCAACTCGAGCCCAAAGGTGTATTCTTTTAAAATCTGTTTCTAAGATGCAGTGTGCCATTACCATTAGATATTGGTATAGCTTTACTTTATGCGTGCAATTTTTGAGTCTGCATTTTATTTTCGTGCATTATATAAATTATATTACATTATATAATAAATGTTTGTACAGATTTCAGTGCAAATAAAAATAAGTAAAAAAAGGGGGGGAAAGAAAAAAAAAACTAATGTGTGCAGGTAGTAGGAGCTAATAATCGCAGGATGCTTTGCCTCTATCAAAACCGCCTCTCATCACTCGAGGGCCCGTTCCGCCGCCAAGCTTGTGACCTCTACCTCTCACCCAAGGGCGAGCCGACCCGCCAACTTCATCTTCGTCATCATCGCGGCGTCTGGTTTGCCGTATAGCATCATTTCCCCGGCAAGAAAAGTCATTCATAAGCTGCTGATAAAGTTTGTTGATGCTAACGAAGCCCCGCAGCAGCCTCTTGTATGTGGACACCTTAACCTGGAAAAAAAAAGAAAACAAAAAGATGGTGTTGGAGGCAGCAAAAGAAATGCATCAGCCAAAAAAAAAAAAAGAGAGTGTGCTACAAAAAGAAAAAAAATGATGATGATGCTAAAGAAGAAAAAAAGAATGATGCTAACAGTAAAAATAAGTGATGATATATACCGTGTGAGCATGATCGGGAACACGGTACTCCTTAGGAATGTCCGCATCGGGTAAGACTTGCTCTATAAGTCTTCCGTCTCGATGATATTGGAAGGTGGAGAAGGCATCATCGGGCATAGAGAACTCTGACTGTGCATTAGGAGCTGGGTGAGAGGACCTGACGCCTATCACGGGCATCGCAGCAGGCAACCGCTGGGGGGTAGGACCGAGGCGAGGATGGAGCATCGTCCTCAAAAACTCCTTGTGGCAGCCCGACCCGAACTCCAATGCAGAATCCCAAGGTCGAGTCACCAAGACCATCTAAGAGACAGACGAGCACCTTCTAAGCATAATGGTGCGAGTCAAGAGTTGAGCCAACAAGCTCGAAACAGGAGTGTAAAGCCATATCGGCAAAACAGAACTACAAAACTCAAATATGCGGAAGCAAATCATAAGTGGAACCCAAGCCTTTAATCCTAAACTAAGGAACGCAAGGCTAAGAGACAACTATCTCTTGACAATTCTACGACGCGCGTGACACAACATTACGCACGGGCAACAAACCATCGGCAACCAAAGGCCGGCGAACCAATAAGAACCCAACCTGATAAACAACCATTCAACGGCTAAAACTTGCCGGGGGGACAAATCAACTAGAAGAATAAGAGATTTAAATACTAACAACTAAACCAAGGTCTCACGACTAAAATTGTCGAACATAGAAACGACCATAACACAATACTAAAATACGCAAGCTAAAACCTCGCTCAGGAAGACGACAAAATAATTTATAAATAAATACAATAGCTTGATCAAACAAGTCGACTCCCAAAAAGAAACTATAATAAAATACTAACATAACTACCCAAGTAAAGTTTACATAACTTTACATCCGCATCTCACAAGATGAATAAATATAACAATAAATCCAAGCTATCCCCAGGAAAACCACCTGCTAGAAATCATTAGCCGCAACCGCAACGCGTACTAACGAGCTCACTGCACAAACTAAGGAAAACAAACACACGAAATGAGTCATAATGACCCAGTAAGCTACTAAATGCAACTGTATGACATAGCATGGCATGGCAAGGCATAATTTACCAGTATAAATACAATCGTGACATCATAATAATAATGTACCAACAATAATCATGTACAACCAGAATATGGGCCCAGCCCTCAATAATAAAACCATGGGTCCAACCCTCAAATGATCACAACATGGGTCCAACCCTCAATGATCAAAAATTTGCACTTAGCACGTTATTCACATAAGTGCGAGTATTAAACATCACAATAGGATATGTTATGGGCCCGGCCGCTACGTAGCTCCTGCAACAAAAACACTGTTAACCCAATATCGTGACTACAATGCTCGTTTCTTCGCATCGATATACCGAACTCCGCCGGCTAATAGCAGCTTGTGACGCACGTATTGATATGGCAAAGGGGCTACTTCCCCATTGCGGCCAACAATGGAGGGGTGTGTGAGGTCCCAGGTACGGTGATCCATAGCGAATACGAATCTAACGATTCGTATAGGCGATGTATCGCCCCACCTTGACCTAAAAATCATACCAAATAATGCCAGCTGGACTCAATGCAATGCACAAGTAGATATTTACTCGTCAAGACCAAATAAGGATCGAATTCGACAAGAGCGAACCCGTCCGACCAAATGCTCAAGTATCTATTTACTCAATATAAACAAATAAGGAATGAATTCGACAAGAGCGAACTCATCCGACCAAGTAGGTTATTATTTTCTACCATAAATCATGTCAATGCAAATACATTGCTAACAGCCAATTAATCTTAAAAGATCTCAAGTCACCAATTAAATCAAGAATAACATAAACCCACCAAGAATCATATTATGAGGTCTATAATGAACCTCTACTTCAAATCAAACCAAAGACTACACCGTAGTCATAACCCAAGCATACGTTCATGTGCAGAACCCATCAATTTTCCCCAAAGTGAGAACTCACACAATAATTATTTTTCAACCATACTCGAGACCATAGGTTGGTCTCTAATATACCGTGCTCTCACGAGCACGCTCTAAATAAATTCCCCAATGAGTATCCTTAGCATGGTTGTCACAATTAGACACAAAGTGAGATGCTCGGGTGCTCACAATCATAACCAACCAAAACCCGAACATCGTAGGTATTAACCCAACGTTCATTAGTATATTATTGAACTTGTAACGACTCCGTTGAGTCTTAATACTACATTTCATTATTTATATACATCACAAATCCCCAAATTAACACTCCATTCAAATGTATAACAAAATCCTAAAATTCATCCGGGCTTGATTCCCAAGTCTAAAAATCCAAGAACTCATCGTAATCATAATCCCACTTGAAGTTTAGGAACTAAGTGCTCCACAAACATAATCAAACGAAACCCAAACATCGTAGGATTTCAACCCAAGTTCACTAACACATTATTGAACTTATAATGAATCCGTTGAGTCTCACTATTAAGTTTCATTTTTTTACACATTACATAAATCCCAACATTATCATCCTCTTCAATTTATAACAAATTCCAAAATAATTCGGGCTTGCTTCCCAAGCCCTAAAATTCATAAAAACCTTAACAAAGGAATAACCCATTTCTCCCAACACACAATATCATTCAAAACATCCTACTCATGGCATTAGCAAGTTCATACCTCCAAAAAATCACAAAATAGGCATACATGGCATATCAAGTGTTCATTGCCCGCAAATAGCACATAGGTTGTTTTCCTTACGGCCAATGAACCGAAATCAAAAGAAAGTAACTTACCTAGCTCGGATGAAAACTCCAAAGAACGCAAATCCGATCGGTGAACTTGTTCTACTCGTCGAGGGCTTCACGAATCTGAAGTTTGAAGGCAATCCGACGGTTGGATCTTCATGGATCGAAGGAAGAAGGAGGCTAGGGCTCAAAAATCTCCAAGAACCCTTTCTCTCTCTAATACGTATGGAGGAGGAAAATAAATGATGAGGATTTCTGAAGATTGCAAAGGGTTTGGGTATTTATACCCCCAAAATAAAGAGGGCACAATAGGGATTTCCCTAGTACAATTAGTAAAGATTAGGAGTAATCACTCACTAATCTAACCTTCATTAACTTCCAACTAATGTTAAGACATGATTAGGGATAAGTATGGGAGGTTAGGAAGGGTTTAGAGGAGGTTTGATGAGGGTAGGATAGGTATTTCTCGTCAATTCACAAAACAGGGCAAAGCAGGGTCGGGGCACCTTGCGGTCGCAAGGTCCCCTAGAGCACATGACCGCAAGCACTCCAGCCCTTTCCTTGGACAATTTCTGATGGCCTTGCGGGGGCAAGGTCTTTCCCCCTTGCGACCGCAAGCCTCCTAGACCAAAAATAGCTTAGAATTCAACCCCAAATGACCTCAAACACATAACTAAATCAAACAAGGTTCAAACCTCATCCAAAGTAGGTCTAGAACTCCCATGGAACACCCACAAACAACTCCCGAAACAACTCGGAGCGAAACCGGGAAGAGGTGCAACAACGTGCAATCGAAACGACGAATGAACTAGCAATCGAACGAGCAATGAAAGGAGACTTTATGGAAAGTCTAAGGGCTAATAAAGAAGCTTGAATACTTCTAGAAATTTGAATAACAACTAGGGAAATAAGAATTCCAAAGGAGAAACGATTACGCGACTCGATCCCCGAACTACGCGATAGAGACGAACGCTATCTCCAAATCTTCCAAATCATCAATAGACTTAAGGAACACCTCCAACTTGAAGTCTAATACATCTAAACATGTTAATCAATCATTTTGTAGAGGTCTAGGATCAAACCGAGGTCACAAACGAAAAACGCAAGCAAACTCTCTATCGCGTCACATTTCGACTTGTGACTTTAGCAAGTCAATAACTATATGGCATCTCTTAATAGTGTTTTGGTATTAATGTGGTCTCTCAAACACATCTAGAAAATCTCACTAACCAACCATACATCCTACAAAAGAAGAATTACGAGTGTGGCACGCAAACCGAGCTAACGAAGGAGCGGGGTGATACACTCCTCATATGGCATGACTGTATAATCGTAGGGCGGCATGACAAATTTTGACAGGCAAAGATACCTGTTCGGCAGAAGATCTGGAACGATCACCCAAGGGGGAGGTGTAGGAGGCACCACCGGAAATGTCGAGTACAGGACATGTTGGCGATTAACTCGCTCGCCCATGTATAAGGAAACATTCATGATCGACACCATGAGAATCCGGCAGCGGCTCAATGATAGGGTGACCTCATATGGCCCTACCAAATTTTGCCAAGGAACTAAATGCACTGAGCCCGAGGTCGAGCTAGCTATCCTGTCACGGAGCTCGAGTCGTTCCAGAAAATGGTCGTCCCTATCCTTCTTCTTCCGGTTCGCGTTTACAAACTTAGCCAAATAAGGTGGTCTATAAACGCTGCTGCGCAGTGGGCCTGGTGCGAAATAAAAAACAGAGTAAGCCCACACCTGGAAAAAAAATGTAAAAGTCAGCTAAATAAATATATATGTAAAAAAAATGCTGACAAGAAATTTTTTTTTTTAAAATAGAAGAAGAGGAGAAGAAATATACCTCCCAAGCAGGAGCAAAGCCAGTCATAACCGGTGAATCATTCCGGCCCGCCCTGTCCATAGAGGCATAAATCTCAGCCAGGCCTGTTTGCCCCCAGCCATAGTCAATCACGTGATTCAGTTCCCAAAGGCAGTCTAGGAGAGAAACTCTTAAGGAGGTGGATGAATTGGCAAAAAGCGACATCCCCAGAAAGAAAAATAGAAATGTTCTGGCGACGCGAGCTACATCTATGTTATCCCCGGCATCGACTGTCCTAGCATTCGCCAAAAGCCATCTTTTATTGCTGCCAATTTTGATCTCATCCGCAGTTTTATGATAGGGCACGAAGCCCAGAAGATCCTCCACCACGTCATGATGATGACGGAGAGTGTAATCAGGCTCTAAAGTCCGACCGATGCTGGTAGAGATACCCGTGATAGCAACAAAATCGCACGGGGTCATGGTGGCCTCTCCCCAACTAAAGTGAAAGGTGTGGGTAGTGTCCCACCAATAGTTCTGTAATATATCAAATATAGCCATGTAGCTGCGGAAGCGACGGAATGCCCGCAGAAATACCCCAAGACCTGTATCCTCCACCAACACCCGGGCCGGCTCGGGCATCAAATGAAAAATGTCCGTCACCATGTCACAACTCGCTCGAACCCGGGTCAAGGTATTGCACTCCTGAAAAGAAAAGAAAAAAGAGGAAGGGAGGAAAGGTAAGATTCTCATAAACCCTTTTTCTTGCATAATCAGTACATTAGACAATATTTATTAAAAAAAAGAAAGAAACTATAATATAAAGTATGTGTTTTGCATATAATAATAAAAAAAATCATCATCATCATAAAATAAAAATAAATGTATGCCTTCCATTCAAGCATTTTGCATTTTAGCATGTATTTAAGAATTTTCATTCGCCCGTTAGCATTTAAAATTTTCTATTTTTGCATATGAAAATTTTTGTAAATAAATAAAAAAAGGAAAAAAAAATAAACACACACACACACACACACACACACACACACACACATATATATATATATATATATATATATATATATATATATATATATATATATATATATATTGCATGTGAAAAATTTTAAGTGCATCTTTGGCATCATCATAAAAATAAAAATGCATGTGCATTTAAAACTTATCGGGCATAAATAAAATAATAACAAAAATATGTCTTTCTGCATTCAAATATGTATTTTGGCATTTTAGGCATCATAAAAGTGCATGTTTTGGATTTAAAAAAATATATATCGCATTTTGCATCTTCGCATCCATGATAAAATAAAATTGCCCATGCATCATATTAGCAATCATCTCATAAATTTTCCTGCATTGCATTTACATCAAATAAATGATATATGCATCTATCATTTGCATTTATAGTGCAATAAGCTGCATTATAACATTAGCAAAAAGAGAGAGAGAGAGAGAGAGAGAATAAAGTGCCACCAATCAAAAAAAAATTACCATGCCATTTATTAAATTCATACAGCATAAGCATGCATAAAAAGTGAATTCTAGTGCATAAAATATATCTATTTCATCCTATATGTATCCGAAAATGTGTCCGAAAATATGCCCGGAAAAAATTGCATTATATTCCGAAAAGTCCATTTCATAGGCATATAGCATATAAAAATATTTTTAGGCCTAAAGCATGCATCATATAGCCCAAATTGCTTTAATAACATAAATCATGCATTGTAGGGTCAAATAGTGACCACTAGTTCAATTATGCATCGTAAAAATAAATTCCATAAATTACATGCATCATTATCAAAATTGCATCATTTTAGCTCATAAATTGCATGCATAAGCATTATAAGAAGCATATATATACTCCAAAAGTCCAAAGCAATACAGGAATTGAGCAGATCTGAAGAAATCAACCAAATGGGTTGGTGAAAGAGTATACTTACATCAGGATTTTAAAGATTCGAGACATATGTGTGCCAATCGCGGATCAAATTGCCCCAGTCATCCGTTTAGTGGAAATATTCAACATGATTCCGGTTTAAATGAGGAAGTTCCCTCCTTTCTTCACCCGAATTTGGGTGCATTGGTGTCTTTCCCTTCCTAGATCTCGAAGAAGAAGCCAACTATGCGGAAAAACAAACAATTTGGCGGAAGAAAATTGAGAAAAGAAGAAATTGAAGAAAATGAATTAAAAAAAAAAAAAACTTGCTCCGTCGGCAATGGAGGAAAAGCTCCTGAAGCAGAGAAGAGAAAAGAAGGCTTCTGCCTTCATTCCCGTAAGAAATGAAGGAGGAAAAGTGAAATTTTCACTTTTCCCCCTCCAAGTAAATCAAGTTCAGCACTTAAGTCCTCAAATTTCCAAAATTGCAAAGTGGCCATAGGACTTAACGAAAAGTTGACAAAAGTAATTTTGTTAACCATATTCGGGGGCCATCCATCCAAGAGCAAGGAAAAAGTCATATCTCCAGCAAGTCAGCCGCAAGATAAGCAGAAAAGCCAGGAAAATCGACGGCAAAGATAAGGATTTTGTAAAAATAAAGCTTCCATGAAAAAGAAAGAGCGAAAATGCAAGAACAAAAAAGAAGAGAAAGAAAAGAAAATAAAAAGTAAGCATGCAAAATAAAAAAAATGGCAAGCATGCAAAAAGAGAAAATAAAAATGCAAAATGCAAAATGCAAGCGAAAAAAAAGAGAGAAAAATGCATTTAAAAGAAAAGAAAATGCAAGAAAAAAAAACAAAAAAAAAACAAGAAAAGCCCCCACCATGAGTCAAAAGAAGCAAGAGTTGCAGAAATAGCAAAATCAGTTGAATCAGCTGCAGCAGACAAAACATGAAAAGGTAAGAAAGGTGAAGTATTCATATTCTACCTTAAATAAAAATATTTTTCTTATTCAACAACGGGTTTTGACCGGTTGAATATGGTTTTCGAAAGTTTAAAAAAAACAAAAAAAGAGGAATAAAAAAACAAAAAAAGAAGAAGAGGGGAAAAAGAAAAATCTTTTTTCGTATTCAACGACGGGTTTTGACCAGTTCAATACAGTTTTTGAAAAGTTTGAAGAAAATCCTTTTTTTCGTATTCAACGACGGGTTTTGACCGGTTGAATACAGTTTTCGAAAAATTTGAAAGTTTTCTAATTGTGTTCAACGGCGGGTATTGACTGGTTGAATACAATTTTTTTAAAATTCCTCTTAACGTGTTCAACGACGGGTTTTGACCGGTTGAATACGGTTTTTTCGAAAAATATGAAAATCTTTTTCCGTTGTATTCTCGGACGGGTTTTGACCCGAAGGACATGACATCCTCGTTGGTTGTTTGTCTTTCTTGAGGTCCAACTACGTTTGGTCTGATTTCCTTTATTAAGGAATACGTAGGCAACCTACATTAGTAGGTCCGACCATTAGAGCATTTTATTGTATATCTGCTTACAAACTACGATAACCTGCTATAACCGACTAAAAATGTCTAGGATATGGAGGTTTGGTTTGCATTATAAACTGCTACATTCTAACTGCTACCTGTTGCATCTTTCCCCCGTACTAATTGTGTGAAATTGGAGAGTCTATTTCTTATCAACGATGTTCATCTATTCAGTAAGCTGCGGGTTACCTGTAGACTCCATCGTTGAGGGGCTCTGTAGACACCCCAATTTCGTACCCCTGGTATGTAACATGACATGAAATATCAAGACAAGTTAAAACTTAACAAATGTCAAGTTACAGGGTTGAAAATGCAAAAGGACAAAGCAGGATGCGCAAAACAGTGAAATGCAGGGGCTAAAGTGCAAAAAAAGAAAAAGGAAAGCCAAAACTGGCGCCACCCATGCATGAAGTGGAGGTGGCGCTCAGTTTGATCATGGGTGGCGCCTGGTTTGAGCTACAGGATCCCCAAAGTTGCTACAGGACAGCTACAGTTCGCGTAATGTGCAAAGTATTCGGCGTTCTTTACAATCAAATGAAGCACGAAGAAGAAAAACAAAATCCCTTCGGTGTCCTCTCTCTAGGCTACCAAAAGAGCCTTTGGGGTTCACTTTCAGACACAAATTTTCTTCCCCCAAACTCTCCGCGTCGTTGTTACGCTGGAGAAATAGAGAGCGAAGTGAGATAGTGAGTGATCCTTCTCCAAAGCCTCGAAACCCTACCAAATCTCCTCCAAACTAAAAACTAATTGGTCAAAGTGAGCCTTAGCCCCCTAGCTAGGTTTCCACCCTATTTCCCTGGTCCAAAAATATCGGAAAGAGCAGTTGCTCTGCCCGAGTTAAGAGGCCAAAACAGCTAGAAATAAGTCGTTATTCTGTCTGATTTTCGCCTCCCTCAAGCATTCAATCAATCAATTTTAAGCAGTTACTCAGCCCGGATCTCGAGGCCAAAAGTAACTTTTGGAAGCAGTTATTATGCCCGAATCCCCGCACCACTTCATAAATAAATAAAAAAAGACTCCCTCTCCCTGATGGACAGAGGGAGCACACCCTAGTCCGCTAGTAGGTAAGTATTAAAATATTTATTTGTAAAAGTGCTATTTTCCATTCGGCCTAATGTAAAAAAATATAAGCAGTTGTGCTGCCCGGATTTAGTTAGGAAATACCACTAAAAAGAGCCATTATTATGGCCAAATATTTTTAAGTATATCTGTAACTATTTGTAAAGAGACGGCTGCAAGTCCGTAAATAATATAAATATGGATGTATTTGTAGGCAGTTAATGCTTTATTTATTTGCTAGATAAATATAACAAAAAGCATACTTTAAGCCAAAAACTATTTTTCAGACCGAAAGGGGGAGTTGGGTGCCTAGCACCTTCCCAACTCGTAACTTAGCCTCCGAACCCGTTTTTACAATCTCTGATTTTCTTTTTTAGTTTTGCTTTATTTCTTCCTCAAAACAAAGATGGCGACTCTATAAAACATTTTGGATCCAGGGGGCCTCGCAACATCTTTTCTTGCACTTTTCCCTTTTCCCCTATAAAAAAGAGAATGAGAATGAAAATGTGGTGTATTCCTATATCCTGGTATCCCCAAAAAAATGGATAACTTGATATAGAAAACCCAAAGCACCCATAGCGATCCAAAATAGGCCATAAGGCTATTTTTTATAAAATCCATAGTGAGGCCTCGCAACACTCCTTTCTTGCACTTTTCAGTTTTCCCCTAAAAAAGGGAAAATGAAAATGAAAGGGTGATACATTCATATATCCTGGTATCTCCTAAAAAAGGGATAACTTGATGTAGAAAACCTAAAGCTCCCATATTGGTCCAAAAATTCATTGAAAGTTACCGAGGCGTATTCAAACGTGCTATCTTAGACAGCACTCCTCTCGCACTTTTAATTTCGTTGTCCCCTAGACAAGGGAAGGTGGAATGAGAGTTGTGGATGTACCGCATCCGCACGTACACGCACCCCTATCCAAAGGCACGCGGGGGCGCGAGCGCACTTTCCCGGGAACCCACACTATATCCAAAAATATGCTCAAACCAATCGCGCTCATCTGATCGTAGGGAAAGGATCCGGAAGTCTAGAGCATTTTCATAGATTTTTATCTCCAAGGCTGTATGAACTGGGGCGGCCATTTTTGGCAAAAATGCAAAGGGATATTTGATAAAAGGAGGCAAAGGCTGAGCAGAAGAAAGGCTGAAAAGCTTAAGTGAGAAGGCAGACGGACTGATGAAAAACAAGCACTCTCTCATCCGCTATTTATACTGAAAAAATTGAGAAATAGACGATTTCTGATCACAGTACGCGAACAGTGCTGAGCAGGGATTGCACGGGGGAGACCCCTGGCACTGTCATAATGATCCCCTGGCACCGTGCCCATAACCCCTATGGGTGGCGCCAGGCTTCTGCTACTGCTCCCTCAAAACCGGCTGGTATCCTGGTTTTCGGCTTCGACAAATCTCCATTATTTCTGTCTGATCGTGAGAAAAATGAAAAGGCTAGAAGGAGATAGCATTGGCAGTAATTATATGGCTGAAAACAGGAGGAGGCAGCTACCTTTTTCTCCCCGCATATCATCAGAAAAGCCCACTCGAGCTCGAATGTGTATTCTTTTAAAATTCGTTTCTGAGATACAACATGTCATTACCCTTAGATATCGGTATAGCTTTATATTGTGCATGCGTTTTGAGTCTGCATTTTTAAATTTATTGCATCATATAAAATTATATTGCATTGCATAATAAATATTTGTATAGATTTTGGTACTGTGACAGCCCGACCCGGATTCCAATGCGAAATCCCAAGGTCGTGCCGTCAAGACAAGCTAAAAGACGGACAAGCACCCGCTAAGCGTAGTGGTGCGAGTCCAGAGTTGAACCAACAAACTCTAAACGGGAATGCAATGCCTTAACGGCGATACGGAACAACCAAAATCTAAAAATCTGCGGAAGCGAATCATAAATGAACCCAAGCTTGATAATTATAACTAAGGAATACAAGGCTGAGATACGACTATCTCTCGACAAATCTACGACTCGCGTGACGCAACATTGCGCACGTACAACAACCCATCGGCAACCTAAGGTTGGCGAAGCAACAAGAACCCAACCTGATAAACCATAACTCAACGGCTATAACACGCCGGAGGAACAATCAACTAAATGAATAAAGGATGAAACACTAACAACTAAACCAATGTCTCTCGACTAAAGTTGTCGGAGACAGAATTAGCAATAACATAATACTAGAATAAGCGAGCTAAAGCCTTGCTCGGGAAAACAACTGAATAAACTCTAATTAAATACAACAGCTCGACCCAACGAGTCGGCTCCCAAAATAAACGACAATAAAATACTGACATAACTACCCAAGTAAAGTTTACATAACTTCACGTCCGTGTCTCACAAGATAGTAAATACAATAATACTAATAAACCCAAGCTATCGCCCGGAAGACCACCTGTTATCGATCAAGCGCCCGAAGCTTCAACGCGTACTAACGAGCTTACTGCAAAAACTAAGGAAAACAAACACACGAAATGAGTCATAATGACCCAGTAAGTTACTAAATGCAATGTATGGCATAGCATGGCGTGGCATGATATAATGCACAAGCATATATAAGATCATGGCATCTTAATCGTATGCCAACAGTAAACTTGTATTAGTCACCGAGTAACATAAACTTCATAAACCACTTAGCACATTATCTTTTCTTATAAGTGCTTATAGTAAGCCACATAAGGGATAGAGAAGATACCCAAATAGTGTCGTTGTGCTGCTCCTGCAATACACATAAATACCGGGTTGTACCATCGATGCTCGTGATTACATCGACATACTGAGCGGCTACACCGCAAGGGCAGCCCTTTCTCAGTCTAGCTTAGCATGATCCATTCGCTCTACAGATTACGAGATGGGCTAACTTCCCCACTGGGGCCAACAGTGGAGGGTGTGTGAGGTCCCAGGTACGGCGATCCATAGCGAATACGAATCTTACGATTCGTATAGGCGATGTATCGTCCCACCCTGACATAAAAACCAAATCCATATAATTGCCAGCTGGGCTTTTATGAAGTGCACAAGTAGATAATTACTCTCATGCTCAAACAAGAACCAAGACCGATCATAGCGGACTTATCAAATCAAGTAGGACATAAAGTTCTACACACCAATTTAACAATGCACATATTGTACACACTTAACAAATCCAACCAACCTATCCTTTAGTCCAAGAACCACCTATTGAGGTATTCATAACCCTCAAGTCACAACCCAATCAAACGTAGCATATAAGCTCAAGAAATCACAACGTGAGGTCTATTATAGCCCTCTACTCGGGATTAAACCAAAGACTATTATTTAGTCTAAAAACAATCATAAATCCATACTTAGCATTTATCCTCACTTAAAGGTACACCGGACTCAACCATAGTCCCAACGGTCATATATGTTCGACTTCTTCGAGGCCAAACTCACGGGTATCAAAACTAAGCCGTAGTCATAACCTCGCAAGTGCTTTCATGTGCACCCGACCCAATTCCCTAAAAGAGAACTCATTTAAATAATCATTTCTTAGAGTAATACGAGATTATAGGTTGATCTCTAATGCTCCGTGCCCTAACGAGCACGCCCTAAATAAATCCCCAATAAGCCTCTAAATCTTGGGTGTCACAAATGGGACACAATTCAAGATGCTTGGGTACTCATTAACAAAACCAACCAAACCCGAACATCGTAGGGTTTTAACCTAATGCTCACCAACATGATATTGAATCCTAAAACAACTCCATTGAGTCTTAAAATCACACATCATTGAATACATATTTCATACAACCCAAAATTAGTACATCATTCAAGTTTATAGAAATTATTCCAAAATATAGTCCGGGCTTATATCCCAAGCCTAAAATCCAAGAATTCATCATAGACGTAGTCAACGAAACCCAAATGACGTAGGACTTCAACCCGAGTTCGTTAACACAATATTGAACCTATTACGACTTAGAGTCTACACACTAAGTTTCATTCTTAAACCCTTCATCCATGTCAACATTAATACCCACTTTAATTAACAACAATATATCCAATAATTTGGGCTTAGTTCTCAAGCCCTAAAATTCACAACAAAATCCCAACATAAATCAAAACCCATTTCATGAATCACATCATTTCAAATAAATGTTCCTACTTATAAATTCTAATGAGTTCATATATCCAAGCCCCAATCATAGGCATTCCTTCACAATAAGTCCAAGTAACATATAGTCATGGTTTCTAACATGCTCATAGGCCTAGAAACACAAAGAAGAGTAATCACATATTCAATAATCATAGAATTCATCCTACACATGCTCTTAACAAGTTCTCATGCTCAAATCACAAATTAAAATCATACAAGGCAAGTATGTGTACTCATTGACCTCAAATAGCATAGAGTTTGTTTTCCTTAGGATCAATGAGTACAAAATCAAAAGAAGAAGAAGTAACTTACAAGTGTTCAACACCAAGAAAGCAAAGGAAGAAAAATCAATCGGTTAGAAATGCTCCTCTTCTTGAGCTCTACACCTTTAATGAAGGATTCTTGGGCAAAGGAGGAATGGATGATGAAGACCAAGGGCAAAGCTTCATGTAGCCATGGGAGAACTCTCAAGAACTCTCTCTCACGTTTTTGGGAATGCTCTCAGAAAATGAGAAGTCAAATGGCTGAATTGTGGCTTAAAAGGGTTTAAATGTTGAGTGGGACAAGTGTCACCACATTGTGGTCACTTTCTAATCTGATTTTGTGGCTTAATTGGCCACTAATGCACTCTTAATCCATCATTACAACTAGTTAGGGATGTTAGGACTTAAGTGGGAAGGGTTAGGGAGGTTTAGGATAGGTTTAGATATGGGTTCAAGTGTACAAGTCGTCCAATTCCAAACAGGGGAAAAAATCCCGTAACAGAACCGGGGTGAGGCGGGCGCCTCACCCATGCGGCCGCCTCAACTGCAGAGGCTACTCCCAAGTCAGACCACTTTGCAAACAAGGATGCCTCGGCATTGAGGCGGGCGCCTCACTCAAGGTGCCATGCGGGCGCCTCGGCCTCGAAACCTCTAAAACTTGATCTAAACTTGATCTAAATGGTCCCAAACTTATGGGCAACCATTCTAAGGTCTAACCCAACTCAAAACAAGTCTAAAACACACCGAAGAACTCCCGAGAACAACTCGAGCGAAACCGGGAAGGGGTGCAACAACGTGCAACCGGGACGACGAACGAACTCGAAATCAAACGAGCAATGAAAGGAGACTTTTAAGGCAAGTCTAAGGGCTAATGAAGAAGCTTAAATACTTCTAGAAAGTTGAATAACAACTAGGGGAATAAGAATCCCAAAGGAGAGACGATTACGCGACTCGATTCCCGAACTACGCGATAGAGACGAACGCTATCTCCAAAGACTTCCAAATCATCGATAGACTTAAGGAACACCTCCAACTTGAAGTCTAAGGTACATCTAAACATGTTAATACAACCATCTTAAAGAGGTCTAGGACCCAAACCGAGGTCACGAACACAAAACGCAAGCAACCCTCAATCGCGTCGCACTCCGACTATCGTCGAGTCACGACTTGCGACTTTAGCAAGTCAACAACTATATGGAGTCTCTAAATGTTGTTTTGGTCTTAATATGGTCTCTCAAACACATCTAGACCCTCTCGCAAACCAAGCATGCAGTCAACAAAGGAAGAAGTGCAAGTATAGCACGCAAACCGAGATAACGAAGGAGCGGGGTGTCAAAAAAAAGAATTCGTCCCGAATTCTAAATCATGATACAAACCACAATACATCGAGTTCAAAACCACCAACCTAGACTCGAATCTCTTGAGTCTACCACCACAATACACGAGGGTCGAACTGTAATAATCCAAATCCAAAGTCTACGATACCTCAATAGACTCAACGACATCAACACTTACGGTTGAAAATGACATGACTCATACTTGAGTCGCGAATACAAACACGAACAACACTATGCCAATCATGCAAGCGAAACCCCAAATTTCAACATGAAAAACTCATTTAAGGACACTTCAACATCCAATTACCGAAACTAATTGTCTCGGGGCACATAAAGAAATTCAAGCGCAAGAGATTCTAAGTTACAAGAATTAATAATTGCCTATGGAGCAATTTACAAACAAATCAAAGATAATCAAATTGACATTTCAAACCATGTAAATCACGCTCGCGATTTCCCATCGCGGGTGAGAACACATAAGAGCACATTAATGAAATGTTTTGAAAATTCATTCCATTTCAGTCCATTCCACTTGGTAACGGGTACAGTCAATTTCTAACTTAATTCATACCAATCCTAGTCCAACAACGAACCACTTTTGATCACCAATTTAGGGTACCGGCTAAATTGGATACTCAAAAGTTTCCGTTGCAAGGATGCGAAGGTTCATGATTAAAAAGGTTTTAAGCATCCTTTAATAGTCTCCTATGCTAAGGAAATGAATGACATAATATAATAATGATGAATGAGAATTTAATATACTACAATGTAATGCATCAAGTAGGTGTTTCCTACAACTAATGCACGAATCGAATAAAAATTCAAGCCAAGTAACAAGGTCTATTACCTTGACAATCAACAATCATAGCTATCACAAAACTCGTGTACCTAGTAATCACCAATAATTTCGAATTGACAAGGCTACTAATGCCCGTAACATCCATACTCCGCAAAACTATTCTTTCTTAAGCTCTAGACCAAGTCTACAACCAATTCATACACTAAGCATCCTAACACAACGTTAACGTCTCAATACTCCACGGTGAAGCGTTAAACACTCTCCGCCCGTGATTATCCTCTAAATCGCAACCTTCAACCTTCTCACAAATCGAGTGTATATCCTACTCGCATAATAACCCTTAACAACAATATAGTATAATATTACTCATTACATAAAACATATCTTTATAGAATATACAAACATCATACTAAACCGATAAGTATCATCATACAATTCATGCTTCATTTATATATTCATATATATACATATACATACTATGGCCTTTATATATAACCACACAAAACCGTAACTCTATATATAGCATAGTCTTATATATTTATAGACTAAACAAGAATCCATACACGACGTACGATTACCTACCGGTAATTCACAAAACAAACCATGTAATATATCAATCTCACATTGGGGTATTATTCCCGATCGAGCAAATAACCAATAATACACAATACACCATATAATGTATGTATGAATGCACATGAGCTAACGATTAAAGCGCGTACTCATAATAACGGTAATAGTAGCAACGGTATAGTTTACATATATATATATATATATAAGAATATACCTTCCTATTTCGGATAGGTCTCAAAACTCCGCGATAGCTAACCGCCACGCGTGCACTGCTTCAAACTCTAGGCTGACCGTCACCATCTCTCTTGGAGCCACTGAATTGTTGACTAGTACTCCCAGACTGACTAACTCTCCTCTTCGGGCAATCTTTACGAACATGATCGCCACCACCACAAACAAAGCATTTTCCTGTTGTACCCCAGCACCTATCCTCGGTGTGTCCTGTCCTCTTACAAAAGTTACATGTCAACTCGCCACCTCGTCTTCTCCGAGTAGAAGTAGTAACACCACTCCGGCCACCCGAACGCACCTTTCCTTGACTAACTGTTTGAGGTGCTGACTGCCTTCTCTTATCCTCAGGGCCCCTATTAGTCTTTGATAATTTCTTTTGAGCGTACTCCTCGATGTCTAACTCTATCGCACATGCACGATCCACAGCCCCTTGGTAATCCGTAAGTAGTAACGGAATAAGCTGCCTACGATAATTCGTCTTCAGGCCTTTCACAAACCTCTCGGTCTTCTTAGCCTCATCTGGCACCAAGTAACTACAGTAACGAGCCAACTCCATAAACTTTGTTGAATACTGAGCCACGGTCATATCTCCTTGTTCTAACATTAGGAATTCCATCTCTCCTCTTTCTCGAGTTACTACCGGACCAAACCGTACCATAAACTCCTTGACAAAGTTTTCCCACACTCGAGGCACTCCATGCTGTCTCCAATGATCTCGTAATTCAAGCCACCAATGCTCGGCCGCACCATCCAATCCAAACACCGCTAAGGTAACCATTTCTTCTGATGTACTACCCAAAACCGCAAAGATCTTCTCCATGCTTTCTAGCCAATGTTTCGCCTCAATAGTATCTGGCTCTCCATCGAAACTTTCCGGTTTAAACTTCAAGAATTTCGCAAGAACAGAAGAATCATCTTCCAGTCCACACATCCGTTGAGGGGTCACACGCGGATCGCTAACATTCTCTCCCCTCTCGTCGCCACGAGCTGTACTCGAACAAGGTATAATAGAACTAGCTCCACACCAAGTTCCCGACATAATACGCCTACAAAGAACACTCAGCGTTAATAACTCAACAATAAACCCAACCCAAACTAGGCCAAGGAACCTATCCTGGCGAAAAAGCTAACCTATAGCTCTGATACCAACTGTGACAGCCCGACCCGGACTCCAATGCGAAATCCCAAGGTCGTGCCGTCAAGACAAGCTAAAAGACGGACAAGCACCCGCTAAGCGTAGTGGTGCGAGTCAAGAGTTGAACCAACAAACTCTAAACAGGAATGTAAAGCCATAACGGCAAAACCGAATAACCAAAATCTAAAATCATGCGAAGCGAATCATAAGTGAACCCAAGCTTGATAATTATAACTAAGGAATACAAGGCTGAGAGACGACTATCTCTCGACAAATCTACGACTCGCGTGACGCAACATTGCGCACGTACAACAACCCATCGGCAACCTAAGGCCGGTGAAGCAACAAGAACCCAACCTGATAAACCACAACTCAACGGCTATAACACGCCGGAGGAACAAATCAATTAAATGAATAAAGGATAAAACACTAACAACTAAACCAATGTCTCTCGACTAAAGTTGTCGGAGACAGAATTAACAATAACATAATACTAGAATAAGCGAGCTAAAACCTTGCTCGGAAAGACAACAGAATAACTTCTAATAAATACAACGGCGACCCAAACAAGTCGGCTCCCAAAATAAACACAATAAAATACTAACATAACTACCCAAGTAAAGTTTACATAACTTCACATCCGTGTCTCACAAGATACAAATACAATAATACTAATAACCCAAGCTATCGCCGGAAGACCACCTCGATCAAGCGCCCGAAGCTTCAACGCGCACTAATCGAGCTTCTTGCAAAAACTAAGGAAAACAAACACACGAAATGAGTCATAATGACTCAGTAAGTTACTAAATGCAATGTATGGCATAGCATGGCGTGGCATGGCATAATGCACAAGCATGCATAAAATCATGGTATCTTTATAGCATACCAATATTAAACTTGTATTAGTCACCGAGTAACATAAACTTCATAAACCACTTAGCACATTAACTTTTCATATAAGTGCTTATAGTAAGCCACATAAGGGATAGAGAAGATACCCAAATAGTGTCGTTGTCTTTGCTCTGCAATACACATAAATACCGGTTGTACCATCGATGCTCGTGATTACATCGACATACCGGCGGCTACACCGCAAGGGCAGCCCTTTCTCGCCTAGCTTAGCATGATCCATTCGCTCTACAGATTACGAGATGGGCTAACTTCCCCACTGGGGCCAACAGTGGAGGGTGTGTGAGGTCCCAGGTACGGCGGTCCATAGCGAATACGAATCTTACGATTCGTATAGGCGATGTATCGTCCCACCCTGACATAAAAACCAAATCCATATAATTGCCGGGCTTTTATGAAGTGCACAAGTAGATAATTACTCTCATGCTCAAACAAGAACCAAGACCGATCATAGCGGACTTATCAAATCAAGTAGGACATAAAGTTCTACACACCAATTTAACAATGCACATATTGTACACACTTAACAAATCCAACCAACCTATCCTTTAGTCCAAGAACCACCTATTGAGGTATTCATAACCCTCAAGTCACAACCCAATCATACGTAGCATATAAGCTCAAGAAATCACAACGTGAGGTCTACTTATAGCCCTACTCGGGATTAAACCAAAGACTATTATTTAGTCTAAAAACAATCATAAATCCATACTTAGCATTTATCCTCACTTAAAGGTACACCGGACTCAACCATAGTCCCAACGGTCATATATGTTCGACTTCTTCGAGGCCAAACTCACGGGTATCAAAACTAAGCCGTAGTCATAACCTCGCAAGTGCTTTCATGTGCACCCGACCCAATTCCCTAAAAGAGAACTCATTTAAATAATCATTTCTTAGAGTAATACGAGATTATAGGTTGATCTCTAATGCTCCGTGCCCTAACGAGCACGCCCTAAATAAATCCCCAATAAGCCTCTAAATCTTGGGTGTCACAAATGGGACACAATTCAAGATGCTTGGGTACTCATTAACAAAACCAACCAAGCCCGAACATCGTAGGGTTTTAACCTAATGCTCACCAACATGATATTGAATCCTAAAACAACTCCATTGAGTCTTAAAATCACACATCATTGAATACATATTTCATACAACCCAAAATTAGTACATCATTCAAGTTTATAGAAATTATTCCAAAATATAGTCCGGGCTTATATCCCAAGCCTAAAATCCAAGAATTCATCATAGACATAGTCAACGAAACCCAAATGACGTAGGACTTCAACCCGAGTTCGTTAACACAATATTGAACCTATTACGACTTCGTAGAGTCTACACACTAAGTTTCATTCTTAAACCCTTCATCCATGTCAACATTAATACCCACTTTAATTAACAACAATATATCCAATAATTTGGGCTTAGTTCTCAAGCCCTAAAATTCACAACAAAATCCCAACATAAATAAAAACCCATTTCATGAATCACATCATTTCAAATAAATGTTCCTACTTATAAATTCTAATGAATTCATATATCCAAGCCCCAATCATAGGCATTCCTTCACAATAAGTCCAAGTAACATATAGTCATGGTTTCTAACATGCTCATAGGCCTAGAAACACAAAAGAAGAGTAATCACATATTCAATAATCATAGAATTCATCCTACACATGCTCTTAACAAGTTCACATGCTCAAATCACAACTTAAAATCATACAAGGCAAGTATGTGTACTCATTGACCTCAAATAGCATAGAGTTTGTTTTCCTTAGGATCAATGAGTACAAAATCAAAAGAAGAAGAAGTAACTTACAAGTATTCAACACCAAAGAAAGCAAAGGAAGAAATCAATCGGTTAGAAATGCTCCTCTTCTTGAGCTCTACACCTTTAATGAAGGATTCTTGGGCAAAGGAGGAATGGATGATGAAGACCAAGGGCAAAGCTTCATGTAGCCATGGGAGAACTCTCAAGAACTCTCTCTCACGTTTTTGGGAATGCTCTCAGCAAATGAGAAGTCAAATGGCTGAATTGTGGCTTAAAAGGGTTTAAAGGTTGAGTGGGACAAGTGTCACCACATTGTGGTCACTTTCTAATCTGATTTTGTGGCTTAATTGGCCACTAATGCACTCTTAATCCATCATTACAACTAGTTAGGGATGTTAGGACTTAAGTGGGAAGGGTTAGGGAGGTTTAGGATATGTTTAGATAGGGGGTTTTAGTGTACAAGTCGTCCAATTCCAAAACAGGGCAAAAATCCCGTAACAGCAACCTGGGGTTGAGGCGGGCGCCTCACCCCTCTCCATGCAGCCGCCTGGGCTCTGTCCAGAACAAGGATGCTCTCAGTACTTGAGGCGGGCGCCTCACTCAATGCGAGGCGGGCGCCTCGGCCTCTGAAACTCCAAAACTTGGTCCAAACATGTTCTAAATGGTCCCAAACTTATGGGCAACCATTCTAGGGTCTAACCTAACCCAAAACAAGTCAGAAACACACCCGAAGAACTCCCGAGACCACTCGGAGCGAAACCGGGAAGGGGTGCAACAACGTGCAACCGGGACGACGAACGAACTCGCAATCAAACGAGCAATGAAAGGAGACTTTTAAGGCAAGTATAAGGGCTAATGAAGAAGCTTAAATACTTCTAGAAAGCCTAATAACAACTAGGGGAAATAAGAATCCCAAACGAGAGACGATTACGCGACTCGATTCCCGAACTACGCGATAGAGACGAACGCTATCACCAAAGCTTCCAAAATCATCGATAGACTTAAGGAACACCTCCAACTTGAAATCTAATACATCTAAACATGTTAATACACCATCTTATAGAGGTCTAGGACCCAAACCGAGGTCACAAACACAAAACGCAAGCAAACCTTCAATCGCGTCGCATTCTGACTATCGTCGAGTCACGACTTGTGACTTTAGCAAGTCAACAACTATATGAAGTCTCTTAATAATGTTTTGGTCTTAAAATGGTCTCTCAAACACATCTAGACCCTCTCACAAACCAAGCATGCAGTCAACAAAGAAAGAAGTGCAAGTATAGCACGCAAACCGAGATAACGAAGGAGCGGGGTGTTACTGGTACAAAAATAAAGAAAAGAAAAAAAAACAAAAGAACTAATAAGTGCAGGTATAGAAGAGCTAATGTGCGCGGGAAGACTGGCTCTTGTCAAAACCACCTCCCATGACTTGAGGACCCTCTCCGTCTCTAAGTCTATATCCTCGTCCTAGCTCGGCCCCGAGCGCGACTCGATCCGGTAGCCGCCTCATCGTCATCATCATCATCTCGGCACCTGGTCTGCCGTACCACGTCGTTCCCCCTGCAAGAAAGCTCATCCACAAGTTTTTGATAAAGCTTGTTAATGCTGAAAAAACCCCGCAGCTACCTCTTGTAGGTGGACACGTTCACCTGAAAAAAAAAAAAAAGATATATGATGAAAAGAGAAGCAGCAAAAAGTAGGAAAAGGCATATACCTCCCACGTCGGGGCAAACCCATTCAAAGTCGACGAGTCGTTACGACTGGCCCTATCTATTGAGGCATAAAGCTCGGCCAGGCCTGCTTGCCCCAATCATAATTGGTCATCTGCTCAAATCTGCCAAGCATGCCAGGACAGAAACTCTCAGGGTGGTAGAGGAATTGGCAAAAAATGACGTGCCAAGGAAAAAGAATAAGAAGGCTCGAGCAGCGCGAGCCATGGCTACGGGATCATTTTCTGGGACCCGCTCGGTGTTGTCCAGAAGCCATTTCCACACGCTGCGAATAAAAATCTCATCCGCCGACTTGTATTCCAGCTCAAAACCCAGAAGGTCTTCCACCTCATCATGGCGCTGACGGAGAGTATAGTCAGGCGCCAAGGTCCAACCAATGCCGCTAGGAAGGCCTATAATGGCAGCGAAGTCACAGGGGGTCATGGTTGCTTCCCCCCAACTAAAGTGGAATGTGTGGGTAGTATCCCAACAATAATCCCGGAGCACGTCAAAATGGGCAAAAAGCTCTAGAAAGGGCGAAAGGCATGCAAGAAAGTGCTAAAGTCGGATCCCTCCACCAAAACTTGTGCCGCCTTGGGCAGCAAACGATAAATATCTGCAACGTTGGCACAAGTGGCTCGAACCCGTTGAAAGGGCCTGCGAAGCTAAAAAAAAAAAGAACGAGAAAAGGAAAAGGTAAGTTTACTATCTTTTATTTTCCTCGCATAGAAAAAAAAATGAATGAATAATAATGAAAAAAAAATAAGGAATGATAAAGAACAAACATGTTGCATGCATCATATTTTGTAAATCATGAAATTGCAGCATAATAATTACCGTGATGCATTGTTTTTTCAAAAAACAAAGAAGAAAAACATCATTTTGCATATTATATATATATATATATATATATATATATATATATATAAAGCATTTGGCATCCATGCATAAATTTAAAAAAATGCATCTTTTAGCATTTGAAATATATTGTGGCATCACGGTAATAAAAATATGTAAGTATTGCATTTTAGCATCCAAAAATTTTAATTGCATCTTGGTATAGTCATAAAAAATAAAGGATCTTTATTGCATTTTAGAATTTTCAAAATTTTAATTTGCATCTCTAGCATCCCATAAAAAATGCATCTTTTTGCATTTAAATATGCATTTTGGCATTTTAGGCATTATAAAAATGTATGTTCTGCATTTAAAAATATATACCGTATTTTTGCATCTTGGCATCCATGATAAAATAAAAATTGCCCATGCATCATATTAGCAAGCATCCCATAATTTTTTTTGCATTGCATGTGCATCAAATAAAGTGATATATGCATCTATAATTTGCATTTATTGTCTAAATAGCTGCATTTTAGCATTAGCAAAAATAGAATAAAATCTCACCAATCATGAAAAGACAATATTCTCATGGCATTTATTATGTCCCTGCAGCATAAGCATGCATAAAAAGTGAATTTTAATGCATACAATCTCTGTTTTGTCTTGCATATACCCATAAATGCGTCCGAAAATATGCCCGAAAAAAAAATGCATCATATTCGAAAAAGTCTGTTTCATAGGCATATAGCATATAAAAATAGTCTTCGGCATAAAGCATGCATCATATAGCCCAAATTGCATCAATAATATAAATCATGCATTGTAGGGTCAAATAGTGTCCACTAGTTCAATTGTGCATCGCAAAAATAAATTGCATAAATTTCATGCATCATCACTAAATTGCATCATTTTAGCATAAATATTGCATGCATGAGCATTATAAGCAGAGTCAGTAATGCTCCAAAAAGCCAAAGCAGTGCTAAAATCTAGCAGATTTGAGAAATCATCCAAGTGGGTTTAAGAAAAAAAAAACTTACAGAAGAACTTGGAAGATTTGAGATGTGGTGTTCCAATCACGGTGAATATTCCCCAAATCATCCTTGGAATAGCGATATCTGATATAATTCCGGGTCAAAGGAGGAAGTTCCCTCCTCCTCTCGCCCGATTCTGGATGCATTGGAGCCTTCCCCTTCCTAGATCGCGATGAAGAAGCCATCTATTAGGAAAAACACGAAAATTGGTAGAAGAAAAATGAGATAAGGAGCAAACATGAAGAAAAAAGCGAAGCAGCAACAATGTCAGTTGTGGAGGAGCAGAAGCAGAAGAAACTGAAGAAGAGAAGAAGCAGTAGCTTCTCCCCCTTTCTCCCCGTCATTATAAGGGAGGAAAAACAATTTTTTTCCTTTTTCCCCCTCCAAGGTTTAAGGTTGCAGCCTTTAAGTCCCCAAATTTCCAAAACTGCAAAATGGCCCCTAATGCTTAACGAAAAGTTAACAAAAGTAATTTTGTTAACCAAATTCGGGGGACATCCATCCAAGAGCAAGGGAAAAGTTGTATCCCCAGTAGATTAGCCGCAAAATAAGCAGAAAAGTGAGAAAAATCGGCGGCAAAGGTAAGAATTTTGTAAAAATGAAGCTTGCATAAGAAAAAGAAAATAAAATAAAAAATAAGCATGCAAAATAAATATAAAAAAATGGCAAGCATGCAGAGAAAAAAAAAAGCAAAGTGCAAGGAAAAAAAAGAGAAGGAAAAAATGCATGCAAAGGAAAGAAAATGCGAGAAAATATATGTGCATGCATGCAGCAAAATGCAAAAAGAAAGAAATATATATATGCATGCAGCAAAGTACAAATATATATATATATATATATATATATATATATGTGTGTGTGTGTGTGTGTGTGTGTGTGTGTGTGTGTGTGTGTGCATGCAATAAAAGAAAAGAAATTCCAGCTGAAGCCGGAATTGTGGCAGCAAAAGAAAAAAAGTGCAGTAGGAAAAGGAGGAAAATTTCCAGCCAAGGCCGGAAATATCAGTGTAGACACCCCAATTTCGTACCCCTGGTATGTGACTGACATAAAATATCAAGAACTGTTAAAACTTAACAAATATCAAGTTACATGAGTCAAAAATGCGAAAGGAAAAGCAGGATGCGCGAAATAGTGAACTGTAGGGGGTGAAAGTGCAAAAAACGGAAGTTGAACAGTGCTGCTGGTGCCGCACCAAAGGTCTCCTTGGTGGCACCAAGCCTTCTACTGTTGCGTCTCTCAGATGGAAAATGTACAACTTTTAATGCTCGCGGTACAAGTCATTGAAGTTGCTGAAGAAAATCAAGAATTCCAGCCGTGTCCTACTCCTCGACTATAAGTAGGAGGCCTCGGCTCCCATTTTCAGTTGCTCATTCCTCCGCGATTTTAATCGCAACGAAGCTCTGTTGTTATTCTGCCGATACTATTAGTACGAGAGGTGCGAGATAGGTGAGTGGAAGCCCCTAGAATCTCCAAACCTCGTCCAAACTCCGCCAAAACAGAAACCCATAGGTTATAAGTGATCCCTAGCTTAGTTGTTAGGTATCCACCTCACTTCCCCGGCCAAAAAATCCCAAAGTAAGCCGTTACTCTGCCCGAGTAACGAGCTGAAAAATAAAAAAACTAAGCCGTGGTTCCGCCCAACCAAAAAGGCCAAAACCTACCCAAATAAGCTGTCACTCAGCCCGAGTTGACAAGCCCAAACCCTCAGAAATAAGCAGTCATTCTGCCCAAATCAAAACAACAACCACACAACAAACAACAAAAGACTCCCTCTCCCTGAAGGACAGAGCGAGCACACCGCCGCTCTAAAAGGTAAAACCTTTACGGGCCCTATTTATTGTATTTATTTACTTTTTGTCTTTTTATTTTTTTAAAGTTGTTATTTAAATCCGGTACAATGTAACCAATATAAGCCGTTGTGATGCCCGGATTAGAATAGGAAATATTATGTAAAAGAGTCGTTATAATGGCCAAATATTCTTAAATATGTCTATAATTATTGTAAGGAAATGGCTGCGAGTCCGTAAATAATGTAGCCATGGATGTATTTGTTTTAATTTCCTGTCTTTTAATACTGTGTTTATTTGCTAAATAAATATAACAAAAAGCATACTTCAGCCAAAATCCATTTTTGAGACCGAAAGAGCTAGTTGGGTGCCTAGCACCTTCCCAACTCGTAACTTAGCCTCTGAACCCGTTTCCTTTTTCTCTGGTTTATTTTTTTTTCTTTGGTTTTGCTTTATTTACCTTAAAATAAAGATGGCGACTCTAAAAACTTTCAGATCCAGTGGGGCCTCGCAACACTCCTTCTTTGCACTTTCCCGTTCTCCCCTAAAAAATGGAGAAATGGGAATGGAAGGGTGATGCATTCCCATATCCTCGTATCCCCTAAACAAGGGATAACTTGATGCGGGAAACCCAAAGCTCCCATAGTGATCTGAATGGGCCATAAGGCTATTTTTAATAAAATTCATAGTGGGGGCGTCGCAATATCCTTTTTTGCACTTTTCCGTTTTCCCCTAAAAAAGGGAAAATGGGAATGAAAGGGTAATGCATTCTAATATCCTGGTATCCCCTAAAAAAGGGATAACTTGATGCGGGAAACCATAAGTTCCCATATTGGATACAAAATCCACTCAAGGCAACCGAGGCACATTCAAACGTGCTAACATAGACAGCACTCCTCTCGTAGTTTTGTTTTCGTCTTCCCCTAAACAAGGGAGGGTGGAACGGGAGCAGTGGTGTCCCGTATCCGCTCGTACGCGCACCCCTATGCAAAGGCGCGCGGGGCGCGCGGTGCACACCTCGGGAACCTTACAATCAGCAGCAAAAAGAAAAGAATTCTAGCCAAGGCCGAAAACTGCAGCAGCAAAGAAAGAAGAGAAGATTCCCAGCCAAGGCCAGAAACTGCAACAGCAAAGAAAGAAGAGAAATTTCCAGCTGAGGCTGGAAAATGTGGCAGCAGAAAAGAGAAAGATTTCCAGCCTAAGACCTGAACCGCAAAAGAAAAGGGGGAAATTTTCCAAAGAAAAGTCGAAATGCAAAGAAAAAAAAATCCCCATCATGCAAAGATGTAGCAAGAGAAAAAGCAAGAAAAGCAAAAGGCAGAGGTCGCAAAAGCAAAGCAAAGGTAAGAAAAGGTAAGTATTTTTCCCCTTTTCTGTGCATTTGTGTTGGTGTTTCGAAACTTTCCCTGAAGGGGTACGCAACCTCGGATCAGAAGGAAAGGCTTTGTTCTCCAACAAAGGCTACGTTCCTAAGGAGGCAGTGCATTCCATGCATTTGTGTTGGTGTTTGGAAAACTTTCCCATAAGGGGCAGGCAACCCCGGATTAGAGGGAAAGGCTTTGTTCTCCGACGAAGGCTGCGTTTCTGAGGAGGCAGTGCATTCCATGCATTTGTGTTGGTGTTTGGAAAACTTTCCTAGTGAAACCCTGATCAGAGGGAAAGGCTTTGTTCTCCGACGAAGGTTATGCCTCGAGGAGGCAAGCAGCATTCCATGAATTTGTGTTGGTGTTTGGAAAACTTTCCCATAAGGGGCAGGCAACCCTGGATCAGAGGGAAAGGCTTTGTTCTCCGACGAAGGCTGCGTTCCTGAGGAGGCAGTGGATTCCATGCATTTGTGTTTGTTCCCTAGCAAAGGTGAACTACGTTCGGTCTGATTCCTTGGATAAGGATACGTAGGCAGCCTATCTCAGTAGGCACGACCGTCGCGGCATGCTTGTTTTAGTTTTGGCCTGAACTACGTTTTGGTTTGATTTCCTTTATTAAGGGATACGTAGGCAGCCTACATTAGTAGGTCCGACCATTAGAGCATTTTATTGCATATCTGCTTAAGAACTATGATAACCTGCTATAACCGACTAAATATGTCTAGGATATGGAGTTTGGTTAGCATTATAAACCGTTGCATTATAACTGTAACCTGTTGCATTTCTTTCCTATTATAATTGAACAAAATTGGAGAGCTTATTTTTTATCAACAATGTTCGTCTACTCAGTAAACCTCAGGTTACCTGTAGACTACATCTTTGAGGGGCTCTGTAGACACCCCAATTTCGTACCCCTGATATGTAACTCTGGCATGTGATATCAAGACCTATTAAAACTTAACAAATTTCAAGTTACAAGATTTAAAAAATGTAAAAGGCAAAGCAGGATGCGCAAAACAGTAAAATGCAGGGGCTAAAGCGTCAAGATTGGAACCCGGAACAGTGGGCTGGCGCGGCACCCACAGAGGGTTATGGCAGCACCCAGAAAGCTACAGTGTACTTCCAGTTAACGTATTGCACAATTTTTAAAGCGCGGAGTACAAGGAAATGAAGCGCCAAGAGAAAAATTGTAATCCCCGATAAGTCCTCTGCTCAGCCTATACATAGAAGGCTTCGGGTTCACTTTCAGGACACCGATTAGTGATCACAAACTCTCCGCGTTGTTGTTACGCTGAGAGAATATAACGAGAGCGATAGGGAGCGTACCCTTCTAAAAAGCCTCGAAGCCCTGCCAAAACTCCGACAAACCTAAAACCAACCGATCAAAGTGATTCCTAGCCCTCTAGTTAGGTATCCACCCTATTTACCCGGTCCAAAAACCTCGGAAAGAGCAGTTGCTCTACCCTAGTGAAAAGGACAAAACCCACTAAAAATAAGTCGTTACTCTGCCCAAACCGCAGCAGCAGTAGCATAAAAAGTCTCCCTCTCTCGAGAAGGATAGAGCGAGCGCACCACACTCTAAAAGGTAAAGCCTTTAAGAGCGTTTATTTATAAAAAGTTCTTTTCAAATCCGGCCCAATGTAAAAATATAAACCGTTGTGCTGCCCGGATTTAGTTAGGAAATACTGTTTAAAAGAGCCTGATATTATGGCCAAATATTTTTAAATGTATTTGTAATTATTGTAAGGAGACGTCTGTAAGTCCGTAAATAATGTAGCCACGGATGTATTTGCTTTTATTTCCTGTCTTCTAATGTTTTGTTTATTTGCTAAATAAATATAACAAAAAACATACTTTAGCCAAAAGCCGCTTTTAAGAAGTTGGGTGTCTAGCACCTTCCCAACTCGTAACTTAGCCTCCGAACCCGTTTTTGCAATCTCTGGTTTTATTTTTTGGTTTTTCTTTATTTCTTCCTTAAAATAAAGATGGCGACTCTATAAAACATTTTGGATCCAGTGGGGCATCACAACACTCATTTCTTGCACTTTTCCGTTTTCCCCTAAAAAGGGCAGAATGAGAATGAAAGGGTGATGTATTCCTATATCCTGGTATCCCCTAAAAAAGGGATAACTTGATATAGAAAACCCAAAGCACCCATAGTGATCCAAAATAGGCCATAAGGCAATTTTCATAAAATCCATAGTGGGGCCTCGCAACATCCTTTCTTGCACTTTTCTGTTCTCCCCTAAAAAAGGAAGAATGGGAATGAAAGGGTGATGTATTCCTATATCCTGGTATCCCCTAAAAAAGGGATAACTTGATATAGAAAACCCAAAGCTCCCATAATGGGCCAAAAATTCACTAAAGTTGCTGAGGCGTATTCAACGCGCTATTATAGACAGCACCCTTTCTGCATTTTTAATTTCGTCCTCCCCTAAACAAGGGAGAGTGGAATGGAAAGTGTGGTGTCCTGCATCCGCACGTACGCGCACCCCTATAAAAGGGCGCACGGGGCGCGAGCACACTCCCGGGAACCCTCTCATGTATCTCTGATATTCATCTCCCATAAGTATAATTTATGCAACATTTAATTCATTTGAGTTAAATTACGCATCGCATATATTTTTATTCTCTTAACATGAGTTATACGTCTGCAGCATTTATTTCGTTTAAATTATATTGCTATCTCTGATGTTTATTTCTCATAATATGATTTCTACATATGCATCATTTGATTTTTTTTTGAGTTAAAATATGCATTCATGGTATTTACTACCCATTATATGATTTCTTGCAAGCATTTATTTCTTTTAAGTTAAGTAAATGTGATCGATGTATTTTATACGTCGATTTCAGATACTCTTATGACTTAAATTGAGCGATTCCACGAGGCTTTTGGCTACTGATATGTGTTTTTCAGTTGTTTTATGAGTTTCAGGGTTTTAGGTGAATTATTATGAATTATAAGGCTTTTTGGTGAAAATTCCAAGAAGGGGCCAAAGTGTAAATTGAAGAAGAAACGGCAGAAGAGAAGGCTGGACACCTTGCGGCCGCAAGGTGGTCAGAATGCGTTTTCGGAGGTTTTCGAGCCAACTAAAATTCCTAAACCCCCTACAACTCCATGGTATAAATAAAGGACGGTAGCCAAAGCCCAAGGACGGCGAGAAATTAGTTTTTGATGGTTCTAGCTTAGGATTTAGAGTGTATGACATAATTAGTTGTTGTAATTACTAGTTTTGAAGATAGATTCATGTATTCTATCATCTCCATGTGCTGTTCATCTTCAAGGATGAACTAAACACCCATTAATCTAGGAGTTGAGAGGTAACTTGTATCGAATCTATGCTTTAATCATATTTTTATTCATTCAATTCTTGTTGATTGTCGTGTTTATCAATCCCTCTATTATTTCACTTTAAACAAATGAATGTAATCGTGAATAATAAAGGCCTAGAGGTGCGGATAACTGCATGATCAATGTGCATATGTCGTACACTGACTCACCACCATAATAAATTGAACCTATCGATGCACGAGAGTGATAAGTTAGGGTCAGGTTCCATATATGACTTAAGTGACAGTTAGATCATATTTTCTTGTGCCTAGGATATAAAATTGATGAATTATTTGGAGATGGAGACTGAACGGTAATTCGATAGGCTATATCTATATTTTGTGAACGAACCCAAGAAATTGAATGATACTTTATTAAAATAAGCTATAGAGGAGATACAAGTGAAATCCTAATCCTAGATTTCCTTCCATCATAAGATCTTCATAACCTGTAATTGCTGCTAAATTAGGTAACCGTAGAATAATAATTAGTTTATATTAAAATCAATATAAAAACCCCCCTTAGTTAATAATTTGCTACTGATAATCATGTTATTCGTGATCTTCTTGTCTCTGTGGTTCGACCCTTGCTTCCCAAAACTATTTTACAATAGTTTTGTCCACTTGCAAGGAATAATTAAAATAAGACATCGATCAAGTTTTTGGCGCTGTTGCCGGGGACAAGCTAGTTTGCATAGTTAGTTTGTTGGTAGCGTAATTTTTAAATTTTAGTTTTTATAAAAATAAAAATACAAAAAGATTTTATTTGTTTTTAGTTAAGTTGTTTTAATTGCTTTATTTATTTTATGCACGGTCGTAGATCTTTGAATCCTAAACTGGTAGAACTAAATCAAGATATAAATAATATTGGTAAGAATCAAGAAGATCTTGATAATCTAGCAACCCAGCCTAATAATCAAGAACAATTGAATCAAGAGGATCCTCTGGTTGATCCTCCAATGGACAATAACAATCTAAATCCTGAAAATCCAGTTCATCCGGTTAATGTGAATCAAAGAGAAGAAGAACCTGCTAGAAGAAATATGGAAGTAGTCATAAATCAAAGAACTATTAATGATTATAGTAGACCTACGTTGAATGTAGCAACATCATGTCTAGTCTTACCAGATGCAGTAAGGAATTTCGAATTAAAAGGTCATTATTTTAATATGATACCTTCTTTTCATGGAATGCCTGCTGAAGATCCAGTAAGTTTCCTTAGAGAATATGAGTATATGATAAGTACATATCCGTTAGGAGGATTGACGGAAGACCAAGTAAAAATGAAATACTTTCCAAGTGCATTAACAGAATTTGCGAAAAGATGGTTTATGAATCTAGCACCTAGTAGTGTTTATACTTGGGCTCAACTATATGATTTGTTTATGAGTAAATATTATAAACATGCATCTCTTACAGAATATATAAAACAAATCATGTTTTTTTTCAAAATGAACCAGGTGAAACATTCCATGAGGCTTGGGATAGATTTAAAATTTTACTTATTATGTGCCCTCATCATAATCTGTCTCAAGATGTGTTAGTACTTCAATTCTATCATACTCTTTTGTCTGCTTTACAAACTATGGTTGATAGTGAAGCTGGTGGTTCTATTAATAGAATGACACCAGTCGCACGAGAGGAATTATTTGAGATGTTAAGTGTAAATTCTCAACAGAAAAGTGCAAGAGGTAAAAGTAGAAGTTTATTCCAAGTTCAAGATAAACCTGATACACAAGCTCAATATGAAAATTGGTCAATTCAAGAAGCATGTGCCATGTGTGGATTATATTCTCATGCTACTAATTTTTGTCCATCTAGTGCTATGTATTCTGAACAGGTAAATGCCATGAACATGTACCCTCATAGACAAAGGAATGATCCATATTCAAACACATATAATCCTGGTTGGAGGAATCATCCTAATTTTTCATGGGGAGGAAATAAACCACTACGACCTCAACCACCACAACCTCAACAATTCCCAAATCAAGGACAATTACGAATTGAAGAAGTGCAAAATGAAGAAAATCAAGAAGAAGTAGGACAAGAAAAAGAACAAGAAGAAGAGGAACCTTATGTCCCACCGCTACCATATGTTTCTCCAATTTCGTTCCCTAGAAGACTTATGAAAAACCGAATGGATAAACAATTTTCGGAAATTTATAATATGTTATCCAAAGTGAATGTTAACCTTCCTTTGCTTAATGTTATTAAAAATATTACAGCTTATGCTAAGTTTTTCAAAGATCTTCACTCTAAGAAACACAAATTCGAAAACAATGAAAAAAATATTGATTCTGAAAACGTAAGTGTTGTTTTACAACCCGAACTTCCCCCTAAGTTGAAAGATCCAGGCAGCTTTAATATCCAAGTCTCATTGGGTAGCTCTAAAAAGATGAAGGTTGTGCTAGATTTAGGAGCAAGTATTAATCTGATGCCTTTTGCAGTCTATAAACAATTAGGTTTGGGAGAATTGAAACCCACCAATATGTCTTTACAATTAGCTGATCGTTCAGTTAAACATCCTTTGGGTATAGTAGAGGACATCCTAGTTCAGGTTGATAAATTAATCATTCCGGTCGATTTTGTGGTTCTAGAGATGGAAAGGAAAATTTGCACGAATAATGAAGTCCCTACCTTGTTAGCAGACCTTTTACGGCCACTGCCAATACAATGATAAATGTTAAGAATGGTAAACGTACAATGTCAGTCCTAGGTGAAACTGTAGAAACCTCAGTTTGTGATGCAATGAATAGACCTAGTGACATGAATGCATGTTTCTCACTCGATGAAATAGAAAAATTAACAACTCAAACCTTTGAAGAAAATTGTGAGGATGATGATTATGAGAAAGATGTATTTGTAGTTTATGATGATAGACCTGTCCCTCCCTGTGGGTTCCCGGGATGTGCTCCTACGCCCCGCGTGCCCTTGGATAGGGGTACGCGTACGTGCAGATGCGGTGACATCCACTGCTCTCGTTCCACCCTCCCTTGTTTAGGGGAAGACGAAATCAAAAATGCGAGAGGAGTGCTGTCGGAATAGCGCGTTGGAATGCGCCTCGATTGCCTTTAGTGGATTTTGATCCAATATGGGAGCTTTGGTTTTCTATGTCAAGTTATCCCTTTTTTAGGGGATACCAGGATATAGGAATGCATCACCCTTCTATTCCCATTCTCCTTTTTTTAGGGGAAAACGTGAAAGTGCAAGGAAGGAATGTTGCAGCGCCCCCACTATGGATTTTATGAAAATAGCCTTATGGCCTATCTCGGATCACTATGGGTGCTTTGGGTTTTCTACGTCAAGTTATCCCTTTTTTAGGGGATACCTGGACATATGAATACATCACCTTTCCATTCCTATTCTCCCTTTTTTAGGGGAGAACGGAAAAGTGCAAGAAAAGATGTTGCGAGGCCCCACTGGATCCAAAATGTTTTAGAGTCGCCATCTTTATTTTAAGGAATAAATAAAGCAAAACCAAAAAGAAAACCAGAGATAATAAAAGCGGGTCCGGAGGCTAAGTTACGAGTTGGGAAGGTGCTAGGCACTCAACTCGCCCTTTCGGTCTCAAAACAGTTTTTGGCTAAAGTATGCTTTTTGTTATATTTATTTAACAGATAAATAAAGCATTAACTTCCTACAAATACATCCATTTTGTCTACATTATTTACAGACTTGCAACTGTCTCTTTACAAATAATTACTGATATACTTGAAAATATTTGGCCATAATAACGGCTCTATTACATAGTATTTCCTAATCTAATCTGGGAAGCACAACGGCTTATATTGACTACATTGGGATGGATTTTAAATACAACTTTAAATAATAAATGAGCGGAAAAGTAAATGGATAAATAAAATAACGCCCTTAAAGGTTTTTACCTTTTAGAGCGGGGTGTGCTCGCTCTGTCCTTCTCGGGAGAGGGAGACTTTATTGTCGCCGCTGATGTGATTTGGGCAGAGTGACGGTTTATATATGGTGTTTTTTGCTCACTCACTCGGGCAGAATGACGGCTTAGTTTTTGTGGTTTTGGCTTACTTGGTTGGGCGGAATAACGGCTTGTATGGGTTGATTTTCAGCCTATTACTCGGGCAGAGTAACGACTTACTTTATGGTTTTTGGGCCGAGGAAATAGGGTGGATACCTAGCTGGGGGGCTAAGGCTTACTTCTACCGGTTGGTTTTGTGTTTGGAGGAGGTTTGGCAGGGTTTCGAGGCTTTTTGAGGTGATCGCTCGCTATCTCACTTCTCTCTCTATTTCTCCAGCGTAACGAGAACGCGGAGAATTTTTATCGAAGAAAAGGTTTGCTGAATGAAGAGCTGAGAGCCTGTATTTATAGGCAGAACTGAGGACATCGACGGAATTAAAATTCCTTCCTTGCGCACCAATCGGCTTGTACACTGTGCGGGAGAGATTGCACTTTGCGGCAAATGAATGAGAAAAATGGGCGCAGCGCAGAACAGAATTGGGCGCAACAAGAGGAATTGGGCACCATGCCCAAGAAAATTGGGAGCCACGCCCAATTTCTATGGTGGCCATGCCTAATTTCAAAGTTTCCACTTTTTGTACACTTTGGTCCCTGCAGTTCATCCTTTTGTGCCTCCTACTTTGTCCTTTTGAACTTTTGACCCTGTAACTTGACATTTGTTAATGTTTTAACATGTATTGATATTTTATGTCATGTCACATACTAGGGGTACGAAATTGGGGTGCCTACAACCAAATCCCAGTAGCACCCGAAGACCAAGAGAAAACCACTTTTATACGTCCTTTTGGTACCTTTGCATTTAGGAGAATGCCCTTTGGACTTTGTAATGGCCCAGCTACTTTTCAAAGATGCATGATTTCTATATTTTCAGAATTAGTGGAAAGATGTGTCGAAGAATTCATGGATGATTTCTCAGTATTTGGAAACTCTTTTGATCATTGCCTAGAAAATCTTACCTCGGTTATAAAAAGATGTTGTGAAACTAATTTGACCCTAAGTTGGGAGAAAAGCCATTTCATGGTTAAACATGGAATTGTCTTAGGTCATGTTGTATCTAACAAAGGAATTGAAGTCGATAAGGCAAAAATTGAAGTCGATAAGGCAAAAATTGAAGTCGATAAGGCAAAAATTGAAGTTATATCACAACTACCTCCCCCAACTTCTGTCAAAGGTGTTAGAAGTTTTCTAGGACATGCAGGTTTTTATAGAAGATTTATAAAAGATTTTTCAAAAATCTGTAAACCTCTATGTAATCTGTTGGCAAAAGACACTGAATTCATTTTTGACCAAGAATGCTTAAACGCATTTAATTTATTAAAGGAAAGATTGACAACTGCCCCAATTTTAACCGGCCCCGATTGGTCTCTCCCTTTCGAGATCATGTGTGATGCTTCAGATTTTGCAATTGGAGCTGTGTTAGGTCAAAGGGTGGATAGGAAACGACATGTAATTCTTTTTTTTTAAGCTAGGAAATCCTAACATAAGGGGTATCAAATTTATCCAGAGAGATGAGACCTTTGATGCGGGGAGGGAGATCAGCTGAAGACTCGAAAGAGGTGTCCATGCACTTATCACAACCAAGATTGGTAAGAGAATCCGCCACTGAATTAGCCTCACGGAAGATATGGCATATGGAATGGTTACCCTCCTCAATTAATTTTTTCCCAACCCGAATCAGATAAAGACTTTTCCAAGGAGGGATAATATAGCCTAAAACACAGGTCACAAGATTCTTGGAATCAACTTCAATAATAGCTCCTGTAATATTATTGGCAGCCAACCAAGTTAACCCTTGAAGCAAAGCTTTACATTCCGCAAGAAAGTTATTGGAATTCCCATAGAAAGAGGAGAAAGCAAAAATCAGATCACCATGGTTGTTGCGAATGATGCCCCCGCCCCCCGAGCAAGATCCAGAAGAGACTCTACAAACACCATCAGTGTTCAGCTTGAGGGAATGTGGGGGAGGTTTCAACCAACGAATAACTCGGATACACTTAGAAGACACAAATCCCAGTCTAGAGGAAAAGATAGAATTCCAGTCGAGAGACATTGGCCGAATTCCCGCATTGGATAAAATTGATTGAATCAAGAAGTTAATACGATTCTCCAAAGCCCAAAACGGAGCTCTAATGCCGTCATTAAGGACGGTATTTCTGTATTTCCAAATCTCCCATAGAATCACCGAAGGGACAATAGCATGGAGAATGGAGTGGTCTTTGGCCAGCCACCAACTAAAACAACAGTTCTGAAGAACATTGGAAGAGAAGGAAATTCCCCCTTTCTTATTATACTCCTTCCAAAGATAGCGCGCCAAAGGGCTATCGAAAAAAACATGGGAATACATTTCAATGCTGCCCACAGTGCAACAGGAACATCGAGAGGCTAATTGAATTCCTTTACCAATTATACTTTCATCGATAGGCAGCTTCTGAAGCCAAAGTCTCCACATGAACATGCAAATATGGCGAGGAGTATGTTTATGCCAAATAAATCGAGCAGAGGCAAGAACAGGCCTACTAGTACGAGCTACCTGCCAGGCTGAAGCAAGGGAGAAAGTGCCACTTTCTGTGAGGTTGCAGTGTGCTGAGTCTGGAATATTAGCAATGGAGATGCCATTCTTAATGATGGATAGAGTAGCAGCGTGACCAATATATGATCGGGCTTCATTAGAAATATGGGTAGGGGTATCAAAGAGATCATTAACAACCCTCAGCCGAGAACTGGCAGGCTGAATAAGACTCCCTTCGGGTAACCATTGATCTAGCCAAATCGAGCATGTGACTTGCCCAACAATCCAAGAGATTTTAGCGTCTGCAATAACTCAGACCGAACACATTCTGCGCCATGTGAGGGATCCCCTATTAGAACCAAGAAGAGAATGAATATTGGAGCAATATTTTTGCTTAATAAACCGGCTCCAAAGACTACTATAGGATCTGAATCTCCACCAAAGTCGAATTGAGAATGCATGAATGATATCTGAAATAGCACAGATACCTAAGCCCCCTTCGAGAACTGGCCGGCAGCAACGATCCCGGGACACCCAATGAGATTTGAGCTTATTATCAATTGATCCCCAAAAAAAATTAGAGAGCATTCTATTAATGTGCTTGACCACTGAAGCCGGAGGATTTAGAATGGCAATCTGGTACATGATAATAGAATGCATCACAGAATTGATTAAGGTCACTTTACCTGCTTGAGAAAGGTAAGCCTCCATCCAAGAATTAATTTTGGTCTGAATTTTTACTATAAGAGAATCGAATAGGCTTTTCTTCCGTCTTCCTTCAAAAAGAGGACATCCCAAATAAGTGACTGGAAGATGCTGATGATGAAAGCCAATGTATCTCTGAATAGAAGCAGATCTAGAAGCCTGAATAGTGTTGGAAACCATAAAACAACTCTTACTCTGATTAATTAACTGACCCGAGCACTGCTCATAATTCTCAAGGAGAAGGCGATGTTGGATGAGAGAGTTTTTATTGCCATTGCAAAAAATTACAACATCATCAGAAAAAGCTAAATGAGAGATAATAGGACACCCGCTAGAGGAAGAAAAGGCATAATTAGGATGGTCATATTGTAACTTGTTAAGCCCACGACTAAGAACTTCAGTGGCTATTATAAAAAGGCTGGGAGAAAGGGGGTCTCTTTGCCTCAGACCATGGGTAGAGGGAAAAAATCCAGCAGAGGAGCCATTAATCGAGACCGAAAACCAGTTGTTATAAATCACCCTCCAAATCATATCAATGAAGGATTCACAAAATCCAAACTTCCGAAGAACCTGAGTAAGATAAACCCAAGAAACCCGATCGAAAGCATTGGCCATGTCCAGCTTAATAATCACATTGGACCCATTAATTGTTTTCTTAAGCTGATGAGTCAATTCCTGGGCAAGCAAAATATTATCTTGAATCAGACGACCTTTGGTAAAAGCACTTTGGTTGTCCGATATGATGTGAGGGAGAATTTGGGCGAGCCGGGTAGAAAGAATTTTTGTAACCACTTTATTACAAAAATTGCAAAGGCTAATTGGCCTAAGATCTTTGAAGGATGTTACCTGAGTTACTTTAGGAATGGTGATAATAAGGGTACTGGTCCAAGCCTTGGGGAGCTCAAATCCGGCAAAAAATTCAGAGATTGCAAGATGAAGATCAGAGGCGATAATGTCCCAACAGAGCGTATAAAATTTCCCTGAAAAACCATCTGGCCCGGCCGCACTGTCACCATTAAGGGAGAAGATAGCTTCTTTTATTTCCTCAATTGAAAGGGGGGCAGCAAGATGAAAATTCTGGTCCGCTGTTATAATAGAAGGGATGTTGGAAAGAAGACCAGCATCAGTGGCACATTCACTAGCGGCAAGATGGTCCTTATAGAATTCAATAGCTGCTTCTTTAATAGCCTTGTCCGAATCGACAATATTCCCATGCATATCTGAGATACGGTGGATCGATAGTTTACTGCGGGTTTGCCTTACCGAAGAATGGAATAGTTTAGTGTTGCCGTCACTGTCTTTCAATCATCGAAGATGTGATTTTTGTTTCCAGAATTCTTCCTCCAGTTTTAGCTTGCGTTTTAAGTTAGCCTGGGCAAAGTGAAGATCAGCATGATTATATGAACTATTATCTGATTCATACTTTATTTCATTTTTAAAGACCTCATCTTCAGCCTGCTTAATGTCTTGAAAAATATTGCCGAAGGTCGATTTATTCCAGATCTTAAGAGCTGCCCTAACAGCCTTGAGTTTATTGGAAAATTTCACCATCGGCCTACCCCTTTGATTAGCTTGCCAGGCCTCTTTTACCGTGTCCAAGAAGGTGTTATGAGAAGCCCATATGTTTAAAAATCGAAACTGGGAAGGAGCATAGACTGAGGAAGTGTTAATAGAGAGGAGAAGAGGCGAATGGTCTGAAAACGTCCAGTTGAGATGATCCACCGATGTTCTATAAAAAGTAGCAAGCCAAGCCGAATTACAAACTGCCCGATCGATACGCTGGAAAATAGTAGCTCGACCACCTCTATTGTTGCACCAAGTGAACTGACTACCTTGAAAACCCAAGTCAGATAAATCAGAATCATTAAGGCAGGCCTGAAAATCCGAAGCTCCTTGCCTGTCCCAACCCGAGCCACCAATTTTTTCGTGAGGGGCAAGGATGATATTAAAATCACCAAAAACCAACCACGGCGAGCTAGAAATTCCTGAACTAAGGTCTATTAAATCAGACCATAGCTCCTGTCTTTCCCACGAGGTGCATTTGGCATAAACCGCAGTAATAAAGACTTGTTGTGCCCACGAGAAGTGCTTCACACTAAGAGTAAGGTGCTGCAAAGAGTCTGAATAAAAATGGCAATTAAAGGCAGATTTAGCTAGAATCCATATTGAACCAACATTGTTACAAAAATAAAATTTAAACTTGAGGTTCCTGGCAATGAAAGGTAAGTTAGTTAAATCAAGCATAGGCTCACAAATAGCAACGAATGAGATTTTATGAAGTAAAACCAACTTTTTTAATCGAACAATGGTACTGTCATTACCCACACCACGAAGGTTCCAAAATAAGGTTTTAATTGACATGGGAAACCATGGAAGTAGGGCCAGTTTGGGTTTTGTTAACCATCTGAGAACGAGTGGTGCGGTCCGTAACTAGAACAATAGGGGGCTTATGGGATTTCTTCTTGGGAGAGCCTGACAAAAGATTAAGAGCCTCCAGATTGCAAGTGGAGGTAGTAGGGTCTTCATCATCAAAAGTTTGGAGGACAACAAATCTGTTGGGAGAGATATTGGGGGCCTCATCCGTCATGCCATCTTCTGTGTCAACATCTAAATCGGGCACATTGTTGGAAGGGCAATCACTGTTTGGAGGTATTGAAAGAGCCGGCTGAGGATTATCATCACTAATAACACTAGGGTCTGAAGCCTTATTGTTAGGAGTAATATTGGTGTGGTTTTGTAGGGTGGCTTGAGTGGTGTTAGGTAAAGTGGATTGGGACTTATTGAGATCGACATTAGAAGGTTCTTGGAGATCTCCATGGTCTGCATGAGAGGAGCTGGCATGATTATGCTAGTAGAATAGTAAATGATGCACAACTTAATTATACAACAACAGAAAAAGAATTTTTAGCAGTTGTGTATGCATTAGAAAAATTTAGACCATATTTGTTAGGATCAAAAGTCATAATATTTTCGGTGTTACTACATTCAGTGTGGGTCTACTGAAATCATTAATAGTTTTTTGATTTACGACTACTTCCATATTTCTTCTAGCAGGTTCTTCTTCTCTTTGATTCACATTAACCGGGCGAACCGGATTTTTAGGATTTTGATTAATATTATTCATTGGAGGATCAACCAGAGAATCCTCTTGATTCAACTATTCTTGATAATCAGGCTGGGTTGCTAGATTTTCAAGATCTTCTTGATTATTTCTAATATTATTAATATCTTGATTTAGTTCTACCAGTTTAGGATTCAAAGATCTACGACCGTGCATAAAATAAATAAAGCAATTAAAAACAACTAACTATTAAAATAAATAAAATCTTTTTTGTATTTTTATTTTTATAAAAATTGAAAACTGAAATTAAAAATTATGCTACCAACAAACTAACTATGCAAACTAGCTTGTCCCCGGCAACGGCGCAAAAAACTTGATCGATGTCTTATTTTAATTATTTCCTTGCAAGTGGACAAGACTATTGTAGAATAGTTTTGGGAAGCAAGGGTCAAACCACAGAGACAAGAAGATCACAGATAGTACGATTATCAGTAACAAATTATTAATCTAAGGGGGTTTTTATATTGATTTTAATCTAAATTAATTATTATTATAATGTTTAACTAATTAGCAGCAATTACAGGTTATGAAGATCTTATGATGGAGAGAAATCTAGGATTAGTGGTTCACTTGTATCTCCTCTATATCTTATTTTAATAAAATATCATTCAATCTCTTGGGTTCGTTCACAAAATATAGATATAGCCTGTTGAATTACCGTTCAGTCTCCATCTTCAAATTATTCATCCATTCTATATCCTAGGTGCAAGAACACATAATTTAACTGTCACTTACGTCATATGGAACCTGACCTTAACTTATCACTCTCGTGCATCGATAGGTTCAATTTATTGTGATGGTGAGCCAGTGTACGACATACGCACATTGATCATGCAGTTATCCGCACCTCTAGGCCTTTATTATTCACGATTACATTCATTTGTTCAAAGTGAAATAATAGAGGGATTGATAAACACCACAATCAACAAGAATTGAATGAATAAAAATATAATTTAAGCATAGATTCGATACAAGTTACCTCCCAACTCCTAGATTAATGGGTGATTAGTTCATCCTTGAAGATGAACAACACATGGAGATGATAGAATACATGAATCGATCTTCAATCCTTGTAATTACAACAACTAATTATGTTATACACACTAGATCCTATTCTAAAGCTATAGAAAACTACTTTCTGGTCATCCTAAAGCCTTGGCTAACGACCTCTATTTATACCATGGAGTTGTAGGGGGATTAGATCTTCTGTCCTGGAGTGAAAACTCAAAATCTCGCATTCTGACCACCTTGCTGTCGCAAGGTATGAGGCACCTTGCGTCCGCAAGGTCCTTGATATTCCGGGGCTTGAAACTCTGACACACTGCCTATCTTGCGGAGGCAAGGTATGATGCACCTTGCGGCCACAAGTTGTCCAGCCTTGTCTTATGTCGTTTCTTCTTCAATTTACACTTTGGCCCCTTCTTGGAATTTTCACCAAAAAGCCTCATAGTTTGTATAATTTCACCTAAAACCCTGAAACTCATTAAAATCACTGAAAAACATACATCAGTAGCCAAAAGCCTCGTGGAATCGCTTAATTTAAGTTATAAAAGTATCCAAAATCAACGTATAAAATACATCGATCATTCACCATTCCACTTATTTGTGGAATCCAAGTTCAATACATGTACACGAAGCAACTTTCAATGGGGTATTGAAGAGTAAATCATGTTTTGAGCCAAGATATGCAATATGTTTATTGAATCATATTCGTAAAACAAGTAAGAAGAATTCAATCATTAACAAGGATCATGGTTATGCTCTCTCATATAACAATGTAAATTAGAAATATGAATTCATATTGTCAGGACTGGACATAATTACGTCTCATAAGTCATATTATTGAAATATACATGGAAGGTTATTTCTAGAGTAATACAAGTTAAGTTTATAACTTAATACTCATAATTCACATGACTCTCGAGGCTACCTAGATTGTCTAGGTTTACCAAGAAACAAGGTCACATGCTACTCTTTCCACATTTAAGTCCTTGAGGGTTCAAGATAAACCATGTTATAATACTACGAGACTCCATTGAAGTTCTCTAAACGATAAGGCCATGAAATACACTCAAAGAATAAACTCATAGTGTATAGTAAAGAATCTTTAAGGTGTCCAGGCGATACTAATTTGCAAGACCGAGGCAATACAAGATTTTCGAACAAGGTTTCTAACGAGTTAAGGTAGGTTCATGCTCACAAAGCAACTCTAGGAGTTGGGGTTCCTGTCATATTAAATTCCACTTCCCAAGGGTCCAATATAGTCTAGGTCACATTCTTACAAGACATAGGACTTCGTTTGAAGTCCACAAAGTATAAAAAATCTTAGTTCATAATTTGACCATTTCAAAAGTCCTTTATTTGAATCACACCTTTATGACCCGAACGTTTTCAATCCAATGGCTGGTGATAAATTCACACTCAACATTATCCAAGGACTTCAGTTGAAGTCCTAAATCATAATTTAACACCAAGCACCAAATCGATCTTAATCAATAAATTCTTGAGATTTCACCATTGAGATCCAACGAGCAAGATTAGTCTTGGGGATTTATCCCTAGGCTCAAAATAACATTTTAGAGACGCAAAAGATTTCCTTTGATTTAATTTACAAACTTTACAAATTCTAGGTCAAATCCAAATTCGGGATTTAATAATCTTCAGGTTTCTAAACCCAAATAACAAGTGATTCCATACTAAATTACTCCTATAAACACAATAAACCCATAGATATTCAAACCCACATGTTCACTAATCAAAGCCCTAATTAAATCGTTCCATTTAGACATGCAATAACACGAGGAACCAGGAGAGACAAGCCTCCAACAACCTAGCATCATTTTAAGCTAAAGAGGGAAAGTAGGGGGTGTATTCACGTACCTATATTGGCCAACAAATCTATTTGGATTGAAGATTGAATCGGTGGAAGTTGTGCTACTTGCCAAGGGCTTCGATTTGGTGGTCTCCAATCGAAAATCGGATGGCTGGATCTCCAGCAATCATGCAAGCAAGGTGAAGGACTCCAAGCTCTCTTTCTCTCACTAAGAACCCAGCAACAATGGTGGAAAGATGAGAAATGGTTTTCATGTTTGAGTTTTGGGAGATGAAGGCTCAAAGGGTTCAATCCATGGTTTGAGTTATTTGGCTTCCTATTGGAGGATTCATGTGTGCCTGTGAGGTTCCCGAGGTGCGACCCGCGCCCCGCACACCCTTGGATAGGGGTGCGCGTACGTGCGGATGCGGGACACCACCGCCTCGCTCCACCCTCCCTTGTTTAGGGAAGACGAAATCAAAAGTGCGAGAGGAGTGTGTCCTATGTTAGCACGCTTGAATGTGCCTCTGCTGCCTTGAGTGGATTTTGTATCCAATATGGGAACTTATGGTTTCCCCGCATCAAGTTATCCCTTGTTTAGGGATACCAGATATGGGAATGCATTACCCTTTTCATTCCCATTTTCCTTTTTTAGGGAAAACGAAAAAGTGCAAAAAGGATATTGCGACGCCCACTATGGATTTTATTAAAAACAGCCTTTATGGCCCATTCGACACTTATGGAGCTTTGGGTTTCCCGCATCAAGTTATCCCTTGTTTAGGGATACCAGATATGGGAATACATCACCCTTCCATTCCCATTTCTCCCTTTTTAGGCGAACTGAAAGTGCAAACAAGGAGTGTTGTGAGGCCCCACCGAATCTCGAAAGTTTTAGAGCCGCCATCTTTATTTTAAGGCAAATAAAGCAAAAACCAAAGAAAAGAAAAATAAACCGTAGAAAAAGAAAACGGTTCTGAGGCTAACTTACGAGTTGGGAAGGTGCTAGGCACCCAACTCGCTCTTTCGGTCTCAAAATGGTTTTTGGTCAAGTATGCTTATTGTCATATTTATTTCGCAAATAAATAAGGTATTAAAAGACAAGAAATTAAAACAAATACATCAGTGGCTACATTATTTACGGACTCGCAGCCATTTCCTTACAATAATTACAAACATATTTAAGAATATTTGGCCATTATAACGGCTCTTTTACAAAATATTTCCTACTCTAATCCGGCAAAGACAACGGCTTATATTGGCTACATTGCGCCGATTTTAAATAACAATTTTTAAAAATAAATGACAAAAAACGAAATAAATAAAATGAACGGCGCCTTAAAGGTTTTACCTTTTAGAGCGCGGTGTGCTCGCTTCTGCCCTTAGGAGAGGGAGTCTTTGTTGTTGTTGTGTGGTTGTTGTTTTGATTTGGGCAGAGTGACTGCTTATTTATGAGAGTTTGGGCTTGTCAACTCGGGCAGAGTGACAACTTATTTGGGTAGGTTTTGGCCTTTTGGTTGGGCGGAACCTAGGCTCGCTTTTTGACTTTTCAAATTGCTACTCGGGCGTAATAATGGTTTACTTTGGGATTTTTGGGCCGGGGAAATGAGGTGGATACCTAACAACTAGGCTACGGATCACTTATAACCTATGGGTTTTTATTTTGGCGGAGTTTGGACGGGGTTTGGAGACTTTATGGGCTTCCACTCACCTATCTCGCACCTCTCGTACTAATTTCTATCGTTGAAGACGAAGGGACAGGGCTTCGTTGTGATTTTTAATCGCGGACATGAACACTGAAAATGGGAGGCCGAGGTCTCTATTTATACTGAAGGAGTAGGACACGTTGGGAATTTCTTGATTTCTTCCTCCCGCATCGCCGCTTGTACCATGGGCATCGTAACTTGTACATTTTCCATCCGAGACAAGCTACAAGTTGATGTCTTGGTGCCACCAGGAGACCCTTGGTGCGGCACCAAGCAACAACTATTCAAGTTTCATTTTTGCACTTTCCCCTCGCAGCTCACTGCTTCAAGATCCTCGTTTTCCTTTCTCGCATTTTTGACTCCTACAACTTGACATTTGTTAAGTTTTAACAGCTTCTTGATATTTTATGTCACCACATACCGTGGGTGGGTACGAAATTGGGGTGTCTATAGAGCCCCTCAACGATGGAGTCTACGTAACCCAAGGCTTACCGAGTAGACGAACATCGTTGATAAACAATAGACTCTCCAATTTCGCTCTTTAAGAACGGAGAATGCAATTGGTAGCAGTTATAATGCACAGTTAACATGCTATCCAAACTCCATAACCTAGACATTTTTAGTCGGTTATAAAAAGTTATCGTAGTTTTAAGCAGATATGAATTTAAAGTGTTTTGATGGTCGGACCTACTAATGTAGGCTGCCTACGTATTCCTCATTAAAGGAAATCAGACCAAACGTAGTTCAGGCCAAAAAACCTAAACTACAACCAAGTGAGGATGTCATGTCCTTCGGGTCAAGCCCGATCGAGAACACAACGGAAAAATATTTTTGTGTTTTTCGAAAAAGTTGTATTCTTCCGGTCCGAAACCGTTGTCAAATACGGTATGAAGATTTGAATGTTTTTCTGCCACCACATTTCAACTGGTCAATACCTTGTCGTTGAAACATGTTAAGAAGAATTTTCAAAGTTGTGTCTGGCTGGTCGTTGCCTTGTTTCCAAACATAACCAGAGAACTTTCAAATATCCAGAAAACTGCACTCGACCGATAAAGATCCGTCGCCGAGCACGGCAAATTAATCATTCTTCAAGTTTTTTCGAAATTTGTGAAGTGGAAAACATTATTTTTCCTTCCTTTTTTCTCGCTCTCTGTGTTTTTTTTTTTTTAATATTCCTCTTTTTTTGTGTTTTTGAAATATTCCTCTTCTTTTGTTTTTGAAATATTCCTCTTTTTTTTTTTTGAAATCAAAACTCAATTTGAAAAAGAGTTTTTCTTTATTTGAAAACAAAAGCAAACTTTTTGTTCTTTTTTTTTTTGAATCAAAACTCATTTTGAAAAGAGTTTTTTTTTTATTTTGAAAAACAAAGCAAAGTTTCCTTAAAAGGAAATTATTCTAAAGGTCAGGGTAAGAATACCTGCACTGACTTACCTTTTACGCCTGTGGTCGCCATGATTCGCCGATACGATCTTGGCATTTTTGCCACTCTTGCTGGGGAATTTATTCTTCTTTTCTTTTTCTTTTCTTTCTTTTTTTTTCTTTTTTTTTTCTTATCTTTTTTTATTTTTCTTTTTTTTTGACTTTTTCTTTTTTTCTTTTTCTTTTTCCTTTTTTTTGACCCGCTGGGGGTATTATTTTCTTTGTCCTCTGGTGAATGGTTGTCAATTTTGGTTAACAAGATTAACTTTGTTAACGTTCCGTTAGGCTTAGGGACCATTTTGGAAACTTTGAAATCTAAGGACTGAAGTGTCGCAACTTCAATCTTTGGAGGGGGAAAGGGAAAAATTCCCTTTTCTCCCCTTATTATGGACGGGAGTGGGGGGAGAGAAGCCACTGTTTCTCTTTCTCTTCTTTCTTTCTTTCCTTGGCTCCGTCACCATTGTTGCTGCTGCTTGCTTCCTTTTTTTTATTTTCTTTATTTTCGCTCCTTTTCTCGATTTTCTTCCGCCAATTTCAGTGTTTTACCTAGCAAATGACATCTTCTTCACGATCCAGGAAGGGGAAAGCACCGATGCACCCAGAATCTGGTGAGAGGAGGAGAGAACCTCCTCACTTGGTTCAGAATAAACTCAATTATCGGTACTCTACGAATGACTGGGGCAACATTCTGCGGGATCGGAACACTCACATGTCCAATCTTCCTCGCACCACTGTAAGATTTTTCTTTTTTCGAGATTTTCCTGGCTATGTTTCAGATCTGCTAAATGTCTGCATTGTTTGGGACTTTTGGAGCATTCCTGACTTTATTAGTGATGCACATGCATGTCTCATTTATGCCTAAATGATGTAATTAAGTGATAATGTGTGAAATTTCTATGATTTATTTTTGCGATGCATGATTTGAACTAGTGGTCACTATTTGACCCTACTATGCATGATTTATATTCTAAATGCAAATGAGACTATATGATGCATGTTTTATGCTAAATCACATTTTTGCACGCAATAGAATCGCGAAACGGACTATTCGGAATACAAATTAATTTTTTCCGAAACGCATTTCGGGCATATTTTCGGATAAAAATAGGACAAAACAGATATTTTTAATGCCCTTAGATTCATTTTTCAAGCATGCAACTGCTGCAGGGGTATAGTAAATGCCACAAAGATATTTATTTTGATGATTGGTGGTACTTTATCTTCTTTTTAGCGTACCCCTATGGCAGCTTTTTTTTTTTTTAGGGAAACAGGGGTTGCACCCTGCTAGATTTTATTAATAAGAAGGAAAGATACAAACTTGAGGGGGACAACCAGCCTTGCCCTTATAACATGGGAGGACAAAGGAGCCTGACCTCGAATGGAAATACAAAAGCAAATAAAAAGGACTAATTAATTCTAATGTAGGGAGTGGCTTGTTTATCCAGAATAAACGGACCGCGAACACGAGAAGGAAGCAGAGCAGAAGACGAATAATTAATAGAAGAGCCATGATCCCACCCATGATTAGCTAGAGCGTCAGCAACAGAGTTGGCTTCACGAAACACATGGCGAAAGGAGAGATGAAGAGAAGCCTTAGTAGATTGGATGGCACGAATCAAATATAGGCTTCTCCAAGGAGGCTGAGCCTTTCCTTCAACACTATCCAACAGATACTTAGAGTCGGATTCCACTATGGCGCCCTCATGATGATTAGAAGCTAGCCATTTAACACCTTGAAGCATGGCCATACATTCTGCATGAAAACTGGAAGCTTCACCAACAAAAGAAGAGAAGGCAAAAAGCATATCACCATCCGAATTACGAATAATTCCTCCACATGCACTTGGACCCGGATTACCTCTACAAGCTCCGTCAGAATTAAGCTTAACCGAACCAATGGGGGGCTTTAGCCAAGAGATAGACCTAATCACCTTAGGCAAAACAGTTCCCAGCCTAGAAGAGAAGATTGTATTACCGCCTTGGAAATATGTAAAACCGACCCATTTAGATATAGAAAAAAGGGAGTGATGAATGTGGGTGATAATAGTATCAGGGGGAACGCGTTTTCCATCAAAGAAACCAGCATTCCTAGCCTTCCAAATCTCCCATAGAATGATCGAAGGGGTAACGGAAAAAAGCATGGAGTGAGGCTTACTTAACCACCAAGCAAAGCAAGCTTGATCAAAAGGGAGAGAAGACATAGGAATCCCGCCAAGCCGATTGAATTCAGACCAAATACGACGGGCTGTAGAAGACTCCACAAAAACATGGTGATAAGATTCGATATTTCCAATGGGGCAGCAGAAGCAACGAGATGATAGCTGAATTCCTTTACTAGTAAGACTCTCATCCAAGGGAAGTTTCCGCAGCCATAAACGCCACATGAACAGCCGAATTTGACGGGGCAGAAATTTATGCCATATGAATTGGGAGGAGAAGACCAAAGGATGATGAGAACGAGCAAGCTGCCAGACCGCTTTGAGGGAGAAATCGCCTTTATCCGAGCTGAGACAAGAGGGTCAATCGTGGTCTTCGTGATAGAAATGCCAAGATTGTCAATAAGAGAAGCCATTTGGGGACCCAAATCCACACGAGCAGTATCTGAAATCTGAGAAGGGTGGTCAAACAGCTCATAAACATAGTGTAAAGCGCTGGAAGGGGGGGGGGAGATTGAGCCTACCAATTGGAAGCCATTGATCTGCCGAAATGGAGCAGAAACCTTTACCAATGATCCAGCCAATTTGGTCCTCAGCCAAGTTTTTAACAGAACTCATACGACGCCAAGTATGAGAGCCCAGATTAGACAAAATAAGAGGGTGAATATTCTTGCAGATTACTCTTCATAAAGAGACACCACAGTCGCTAGACGAACGTAACCGCCACCAAAGTCTGATAGAGAAAGCAAGAATAATATCTTTAACAGCCCGAATGCCAATCCCGCCTTCATTCCCGCCTTCATTCTCTGGCCGACAACACTTGTCCCATGAAACCCAATGAGCTTTATTCTTACCCTCAATAGAACCCCAAAAAAAGTTGGAAAGCATTTTATTAATCTGATTAACAACTGAGGCCGGGGGATCTAAGATTGCAAATTGGTACATGATTATAGAATTCAACACTGAGTTAATGAGGGTCACTTTACCCGCTTGATTTAAGAAAGCGCCCATCCAGAGTTAATTCGAGCTGCAATTTTTCCAACAGATATCGAATAAATTCTTCTTCTTTCGCCCCTCAAAAGAGGGCATCCCAAATATATGACGGGAAGGGGCTTATGAGAAAAACCCACGCATCTCTTAATCGACAAGATACGAGAGGCTGAAGTAGTTTTAGAGACCATAAAGCAGCTTTTATTCCGATTAATAAGCTGCCTTTATAAGTTTTCATAATTACTAAGCAGCTGCTTATGCCTCATAAGAGAATGTTTGTTGCCGTTACAAAAGATGACAATGTCATCGGCGAAGGCTAAGTGCGAGACAATAGGGCACCCGGGAGAAGAAGAGAAAGCATATCCAGGGTTGTCATACTGAAGCTTGTTTAGACTTCTACTTAGGACTTCCACGGCAATAATAAAGAGGCTGGGAGAAAAAGGATCACCTTATCTGAGACCTTGGGATGTGGAGAAGAAGCCAGCTGAAGATCCGTTAATCGAGACAGAAAACCAATTATTAGAAATAACCCTCCAAACCATATCGATAAAGGTTTCGCCAAACCCAAACTTATGAAACACTTTGATCAGAAAGAGCCAGTCTACTCTGTCGAAATCTTTGGCCATGTCCAGTTTGATAACAGTGTTAGAGCCAGTGATTTTTTTCCCAAGCTGATGAGTCAGCTCATGAGCAAGAAGAAGATTATCCTAAATCAGACGACCTTTAGTAAACGCACTCTGATTTTCCGAGATGATATCAGGAAGAAGGACGGCAAGCCGAGAGGCGAGAATTTTAGTGATGACCTTATTACAGAAGTTGCATAGACTAATAGGACGAAGGTCCTTAAAAGTCTCCACCTGATTGGATTTGGGAATGGTAATAATCAGAGTACTAGTCCAGGACTTTGGCAACTCAAAGCCGGCAAAAAATTCCAAAATAGCTAAGTGAAGATCACTAGCTATGATATCCCAGCATAAAGTATAAAAACGTCCAGAAAAACCATCTGGACCTGCCGCGCTGTCACCATTAAGAGAGAAAACAGTGCTTTTAATTTCTTCAAGAGAGGGAGGAACATACATCATATTATTCTGATCGGGAGAGATCAAATGAGCGATAACCTCCAGAAGAGAATCATCAGAGGAACAAGGGCAAGCCTTAAGCTGCTCTTTATAAAATTCAATTGATGTTGCCTTGATAGCAGAATCATCAGTAGCATCTGCCCCATGAATATCTTTAATACGGTGAATGGCCAATTTAAGGCGGGTTTGTTTAACCGAGGCATGAAACAACTTTGTATTACCATCTCCATCCCGCAACCATCGCAGATGCGATTTTTGTCTCCAGAATTCCTCCTCTTGTTTCAGCTTAGACTTTAAATTAGCTTGGGCTAGATGTAGGGCAGCTCGATTAGCCTCGGAATTCTGATTTTCATATATAACCTCCTTCTCTAGAACATCGTCCTCAGCGATTTTAATAGCTTGAAAGATGTTTCCAAACACATCACGGTTCCAGTTCTTGAGACTTGCACGAACATTCTTTAATTTGTTAGCAAATCTGATTAAAGGCCTGCCACAAGCATTAATACTCCATGCAGATTTCACGGTATCCATAAATGAATGATGAGAAGCCCACACATTTAAAAACCGAAACTGATACGGCCAAGGCATTCTGGAACTAGTGATATTAATAAGCAACGGGGAATGGTCGGAGAAAGTGCAATTGAGATGGATAACCGAAGTCTCAGAAAAATTCGACAGCCAACTCGAGTTACAAACAACCCGATCAATGCGTTGAAAAATGGTACGTTGGCCCTGATTATTGTTGCACCAAGTGTATCTGATGCCTTCATAACCGAGATCAGATAAACCGGCAGCATTAAGACAAGCTTGAAATTCAAAAGCTCCCTGACGGTCCCAACCCGAGCCACGCAATTTCTCTTGAGGTGACAGTGTAATATTAAAATCGCCACAGACCAACCATGGAGAGCTATCAAAGTTAGAGCCCAAGTCAATTAAATCGTTCCACAAAGATTGTCGCTCTTGAGATGTGCATTTAACATAGACAACAGTCACATTTACTGGAAGCGGCCACAAGTAATGTCGAATGTTGAGGTTGATATGTTGGACAGAATCATGGGTAATCTGACAGCTATAATAAGACTTAGCCAAAACCTAAATTTTATTAGATACATTATGATAGTAGAACCGAAATTTCAGCTTTCGAGCAAGCAAAGGAAGTTGAGAAAGATCTAGCATAGGCTCAGATATAGTAATGGGAGAAATATTATGAAGAGTAACTAGCTTTTTCAAACGAGTAATTGTGGATTCGTTACCTACACCCCGAAGGTTCCAGCTCAGGAGATTAATCGTCATGGGAAACAGGAAGGTTTTTGCCGTCGTGAGTTTTATCAAGAGACATTGATCGAGTGGTTCTATCCGTAGGAGGAATGTTGTTAGGTTTTCGACCTTTCTTTTTTTGGCAAATCAGTTTGTAAATTCATAGCATCCAAACCAGCATTAGTTGTAGGAGGATCATCATCTTCAAAAGTTTGAAGCACAACAAATCTATTTTGAGAAGTAGTAATCGGCACTTCCATAGGCTGAGGAACATCCGAATCGGGATTGGTAGCATGTGAAGATTGAGATGAATCTGAAGGGTTAGTCTTATGAGTAGCATCAGACGGCTGAGACACGTGGTTGCTTGGCAAAGAAGATTCATTATTGTTAATAATAGGAGGAGAGACAGGAATATGAGGTTGATTACTTTTCAAAACTTGGTCGGCTGCAGCAGAATCATTAGCATCCAAACAAGAGGGAGAATTCTGAGCAGAGGGGGAATCAACAACAATATGAGGGGCATCAGAATTATTACCTTGCATACCTTTTGTGACTTGATCAGCCTCAAAACCTTTATTAATATCTGGACAACTAGGGGCTGTAGGAATATCATTCTGAACAGATGTAGAGGCCTTGGATTCTTTGGCTTTCCAGATATTGTGACCGCAGCTTTGAGACCAAAAGTAAGAATTTCTCTCCTCATAATCTCCATAGAAGGACGCCCGTGAGAGAACTTACCAACGAGAGAGAGCTGAAACGGCTTGGCAAAGGCCGAGACTTGAGCAGGAGTTAAACATATAGCCGGCTCTCCTTTGTATGAAGCAGGAGGAATAAACGATATATCAGGCTGAGAAGAAGGAATATTAGCGGTAAAAAGGGAAGCAAACGACTTGAGATGAGAAGGAGAGGGAGGGGCCGGACCACCTGCCTCCGTTTCCTTCATGGTCGTGGCCATGAGAAAGCCGGAAGACCAAAACGGCAAACTCCAAAAGACGGCGGCACTAGGGTTTTCTCCCCTATGGCAGCTTATTGGACAAATGAAATGCACATAATGGATGCATGAATTATTCTATATGATGTAGATGCAATGTGGAACAACTATAAGATGATGCATGAATATTTCACACTTCATTATACACATGGCAAATGCAGTCTAATATGCATTTTAATGATATTTAAGATGCAAAATTAATTATGTACATGCAAAATAAATTACATATAAAATATATTATTATTTATTATAATTTTTGTTGTTGTTGTTGTTGTTTTTTTTTTTTTTTGTAAAAGAATGCAGTATGTATGTACAGCATGTAGATTCCTTATGTTTTTTTAATGTAAAAGAATGATGTTTAATAAATGTTTATTTACATGTGAATTTATGTACATGTATGAAAAGGGTATGTGTCAATTTAAAGAATTTTTTTTTTTTATGATCTTTGTTATGAACAAGATTTTTTTTATTTTTATGCTAAAAAGAATTTATTATTATTATTATTTGTGTAAAAAAAATCATGAAGTGTAAAGCATGTAATATGTTCATTATTTATTTACTTTTACATATTTAAAAGACTGTACAGAGAAGAAAATAAGGGTAGAGGGCTTACCTTCCTTTTTTCTCCTTTTCAGGTTCACAGGGAATTCGAAAGGATGCGGGTATCATATATTGGCGCGGCTGAGATTTATGCCATGCTACCCGAGGCGACAAAGTTGTTGGTGGAGGGTTCAGGTTTCAGTGTCTTCATGCACTCCTTCACCCACTTTACCAGCTATTTGTCGATTTTTGACGAGCTCAGGGACTTCTAGTGGGACACCACCCATACCTTTCATTTCAGCTGGGGGGAGGCGACCATGACCTCGTGCGACTTTGCCGCGATCACGGGAATCCCTACCAGCATAGGGGAGACCCTGAACCCTGACTTTACTCTCTGTCGTCGTAGGGAGGAGGTAGTGGACCTCCTGGGCTTCGAGCCTCGCTTTAAATCAACGGATGAGATCTTTATCACGGCGTTCGAAGTTGGCTTAATAATGCTTCTTAAGGGTGCCGACGATGATGCCGCCATGCGAGTGGCAAGAGCATTTTTATTCTTCTTTCTTGGCACATGGCTTTTTGCCAACTCCTCTGTCACCCTGAGAGTTTCCATCCTGGCTTGTCTGGCGGATTTTGATCGGATCCCTTTGTATGATTGGGGACATGCTGGCTTGGCCGAATTGTATGTCTCTATGGATAGGGCCAGCCGGAATGACTCGCCGACTCTGAATGGGTTTGCCCCGGCGTGGGAGGTACATGCCTTTTTCTGCTTTTTTCTATCTCTCTTTTCTCTTTTTTTTTTCCAAATTTTTTTTTTATTTTTGACAACATATACACATTTTTTTAACATATACTTTTTTTTTAATTCTCTTTTCTCTTTTGCAGGTCTGGGCCTTTTCATTTTTCAGATTTTCGCCGGGTCGCCTCATTCGGCGAGTTTACCAGCCTTCGTATCTGTCCCAATATGTTGACATCAACAGGGTGAATCCGGCCGAGGACGGTGGTTGCAATGATAGGGAAAGAGTGCTGGAGCAAATTGTTGGCTCGAGTCCGGGTTCAGTGCACTTTTTTCCTTGGGAGGGCCTGGAGGGTCACTATTCCACTACTTTGATGTTCAGCCGCTGCTGGATATTGATGGTTTCCATCATGGTGGATTCTTTGTATATGGGCGAGCGGGTGAACCGTTAGCACCAGTCTTTTCTAGTGGCTCCAGTGGTGCCTCCTTGGCCTCCTTTTTGGGTGGTAGAGCCCGAGCGACTGCCGGACCGGTCTCAGTACTTGGGGAAATACCTCGCTCTGCGATGCATTATCCAAATGATGGCATACAAGGATTTCCGAGATTAGAGCCGCATCCCCCTCCTCGCTCTGTTGTGCCCGATCGGCATTCTCGATGCTTGCCAGCCGTGGTCATCTACTTCATTTCTCGACGGGAACCTGATGTTTACGGAGCCTGATGACATTTTCTCTACTTTCCAGTATGAGTGGGGTGGTGGCTTAGTAGAGCAGGTTCTTCCTGACGTCGAGATCCCGGAGGAGCGTCGCGTCCCGGAGCAGGCTCGTTCGGTAGACACATCCACCTTTATTGTCCCTTTTCTTTATTATTTTTTTATGCATATTTTTTTTATTTTCTATTTTTTTACACACACCTTTTTTTTATGCACACTCTCTTTTTTTTTAGACTAACATTTTTTATTATATATATATTTTTTTTTTCAGGTGAATGTGTCTACTTATAAGAAACTGCGCCATGGGCTTTTTCAAAGACGCAAGTTGTATCAAAAATTGGCGATGAATTTTCCCGCAGGGGAGCGCTTCGGGCGGCCTGCACGCCGAGATGACGATGATGATGATGATGATGATGATGATGATGATATTGGGTCAAGCCGCGGCCGGGGCAGAGGTCGGGGATCCAGAACTGGTGGCACAACGGGTCCCAGGGTCATGGGTGGTGGTTTTCCCAGAAGTCAGTCGTCCCGAGCACATTAGCTTTGGATTCCTGCGAACATTAGTACCTTTCCCTTTCTTTTCTTTTTTTAATTTTTGTATTTTTGAAAAAGAAACATGTACAAACATTATGATATAATGCAATATAATGTCTATGATGCAGTATGTTACACATGCAAAAATAAATTCACACAGAAAATAAAACTATACCGGACATCTAAAATGTAATGGCACGATGTACTTTAAAGAAAGGATTTTAGGAATACACCTTTGGATTAAAGCGGCTTTTAGGTGATATCGAACGGAAAACGACCGAATTTCTTATCCTTTCGCCTGCTGGTCGTTGAGCCCGTGTCAGAGTCGTCTTTCATAAGCCTCCTTTTCTTTTCGCGATCAGACACAGGAATAGCAGAATGTCAGATCACCAAACCGGGATACCATGGGGTACTTGTTTCAGAGATGATGGAGCTGATCCGAGTAATACGGCTGTCCAGGAAAACGGGGATGCCGATGATGAAGAGGGAGACACATCTGGTGGCTCTCATGCTAATGAGTCTAGAGCTTCTTCTGCACCTCGCAGAAGGAGTATATGGGCCCGACTGGGACTAAGTGCATTAATAGACCGCCTGGCTAAGGTCAGAAGAAAAGGAATTGTTTCGGGAAAACAAAGGGGTATAGGCGATATAGATATGTACAATGCAAATAATGTATAATATAGATGTCTTAATAAGTATTCCTAAGTTGCACCTTAGGACATGTAAAGTTATATTTTAGTGTTTTAATATGAGCTGCTTTGTCGTGGTTTTTCTCTTTTGTTAGTCAAGCCTCTGATGTGTCAAGATCGAGGTAGTACCTGAGGGCTTCAAATAATGCCTTCCCTCTCCTTTTTTGTTTATATATATTTTTTTACTGTCATTTTTTTTCATTCTTTTTTTTTGTGCTCTAATTTTTACCTAGGCCGCCCTTTCGGGTTTTCAACCTAGCGAGCCCTTATTATTATTATTTTTTTATTTTTTTTATATGCCCTAACTTTGCCTAGACCGCCTCTTCGGTTTTCAATTTAGCGGGCCGGAGAGGGAAGCATTAGTCGGATAGGATGGCTCAGCGTAGTACCTTGAGTTTGTCGAGGTTGAAGGCTGGACAGGTCTTCCCCTTCTTGGTTCGCGAGAAGCACGGCGCCTCCCCGATCGGATCTCCTTAACGATGTACGGTCCCATCCAGAGACTTCATTTTCCCCTAGTATCAACATAACTAGGGGTTTTTCTCGGCCACCCAGGTCTCCAACTTGGATATCACGTGTTGATTCTTATGTTAAATTTATATCTCGATCAAGACATTACATTAGTTTTATACTTCGCTGGCTAATCGATCGTCGCAGATCGATTAGTGTGGCAACCGTGTATAGAACTTTGCCTTGTATAGTTTTTGTAGGACTTTTCAGAACAAATGAAGACCCTTCTCGCTTCACCTAAGACTCGCTCAAAGCTTAAGATCGAAGACCTCGTGTCTAGCCGATCCGCTTTACGTGTCCTCTCCAAATAGAAGCTAGCCGGATTAATTCAAACTTATTTCCATATATTATTTGAATTAATCCAAGTCATTCCCCGACATGTCAAGCCGAAAGCAACTTTTTCCGAAAAGCGAAGACCTTTTCGCCCCGAAGCGAAAAGCGTAAGCGCATCGCTCTACTTTTTCGCTTCATCTCGATCCGACACCAAATCGCCCACCTTTTGAAGATCTCGAAATGATTATCTACTCTAGATATCTCTGAAGACGAAAATCCTTGATCGACGCCCCATGCATTTAATGCATTTATGAATAGAGTCGTTGAAGTCTTCGCCCTTCCAATGGATTATTTTTGAAATGCACTCATTTAAATATCGCTATTGAAGATCGAACAAATGACAATCATGTAATCAATCGAACACTAAAAGAATTGCTCAATCTTCACAACTCCAAGTCATTCAGCTCAGCATTCAATAGATCCTTACTGTGATCTAGAAGTCCTCACAACAACAAGAAGTCGCTTCAAACATTTATTGCTTTATTCTTCTTGTTGTTAACTTCCATTAACTATATTTCGCACAAATTAAATATCTTGTTTTACAGATATTTAATTCCTAGACCCAAACACAAGTCAATATTTTGTACACGATCCATTAGGGATATTCTTTGTAATTGATCTAAGTGGAAAACATAGTGCACAATTTAAATCCAAGGTTGATCGGCTTTGGTGGTGGACGTAGCACTCATTATAGTGTGAACCATCCCAAAATACTTGTGTTATTTCCTACCGTCTGCGCTATTTATTTGAACTGCTTAGTTTCATTGTTTATATTATCCATTTCCTGCCAGAGTAACTTAAGTAACTGTAAAAGGTCTACCTAGTCCTTATCGGCGACTCGAACAATTTTCTTGAAGGTCTTCCGCTACTTGATTCTTTTCATAGATTGCAAGTAACTTTCAAGGAACTTACTTAAAAGTTTTAAAGTGTTAATAAGCTATTCAACCCCCCTTCTAGCTTATTATTGTGCTCATTGGGACCCACATTGGTATCGAGCCTTACTTCGAAACAAGTTTTTCCAAGATTAAACTCTTGAGAGATACGACATAATGGCACAAACACACTATATGCCGCCTACATCTAATGCTAACCACGCCCCAATATTGGACGGTCATTTTGATGTATGGAAGGATAAAGTAATGAGATTCATGAACTCTATTGACAACAGTTATGAAATGTGTCACCGCAGTCAACATGTACCAATGAAGGCAAATCTTCTAGCCTCCATCGCTGAACCCCGCAGTTCCTAAAGAAGAATCGTAATGGACAGGACGATAGAAAGCGGTTGAACTTGACAAAGAAAAGCAATCAATATAATCACCAGCCTCTCTAGACACAAGCACATACCAAAGTGATTCGATGTACAACCGCGAAAAGAGTGGGAAGCTCTTGTAGAATACTTGAAGGAGACCAAGACACAAGAGACAACGTAAAATATACATACATCCAGCAGCTTTGATTCTTTCAAAAAGGATCCTAAGGAAACCTTGAGACAAGCATACGATCGATTCAGTTGAGGTAATAAATAGTTGCTTTTCTCTTTGGT
>CM028383.1:87876892-87904560 GCA_013146195.2 Codonopsis lanceolata
TTTATTACCTCATCGAATCGATCGTATGCTTGTCTCAAGGTTTCTTTAGATCCTTTTTGAAAGAATCAAACTGCTGGATGTATGTATATTTTCCTGTCTCTTGTGTCTTGCCCCTCCAAGTATTCTACAAGAGCTTCCCACATCTCTTTCGCAGTTGTACATCGAATTACTTGCTGGTATGTGCTTGTGTCTAGAGAGCTGGTGATTATGTTGATTGCTTTACTGTCAAGTTCAACCAGCTTTCTATCGTCCTCTGTCCATTCTGATTCTTCTTTAGGAACTTCTGCAGGGTTCCCAGCGATGGAGGCGAGAAGATTTGCCTTCATTGGTATATGTTGACCTGCAGTGACACATTTCCATAATCTGTTGTCAATAGAGTTCATGAATCTCATTACTTTATCCTTCCATACATCAAAATGACCTTCGTCCAATATTGGGACGTGGTTAGCATTAGATGTAGGCAGCATATAGTGTGTTTGTGCCATTATGTCGTATCTCTCAAGAGTTTAATCTAGGAAAAACTTGTTTTCAAAGAGTATGGCTCTGATACCAATTGTGGGTCCCAATGAGCACAATAATAAGCTAGAAGGGGGTTGAATAGCTTATTAACACTTTAAAACTTTTAAGTAAGTTCCTTGAAAGTTACTTGAAGTTTATGAAGAGTTTCAATAGCGGAAGACCTTCAAGAATTATCCTTGTCTGCCGATAAGGACTACCGGTAGACCTTTACAGATTACTTAAGTTCTACCGAAATGGATATAATGAACAAGGAAACTATGCAGTTCAAGTAATAGACAAACAGAAGGAAATAACACAAGTATTTTGAGATGGTTCACACTGTAAATAGTGCTACGTCCACCACCAAGGCAGTCAACCTTGGATTTAAATTGTGCACTATGTTTTCCACTTAGATCAATTACAAAGAATATCCCTAATGGATCGTGTACAAAATATTGACTTGTGTTTGGGTCTATGGAATTAAATATCTGTAAATACAAGATATTTAATTCGTGCAGAAGTATAGTTGATGGAAGTAAACAACAAGAAGAATAAAACAATAAATGTTGAAGAGCAGCTTCTTGTTGTTGACGAGGACTTCTAGATCTGTTGAGGATCTATTGAATGCACTGAGCTGAAAGACTTGGAGTTGTATAGATTCAGAGCAATTCTTTAAGTGTTCGATTGATTCTGTACAGTTGTCTTTTGTTCCAGTCTTCAATGGCAGTATTTAAAGCAGGTGCACTTCAAAAGAATCCGTTGGAGAGGACGAAGGCTTCAACAGCTCTATTCATAAATGCATTAAATGCATGGGGTCAAGCCAACAGGAATTGCCTTTCACAGATATCCAGAGCAGATAATCATTTCTGAGATCTTCAAAAAGGTGGGCGATTTGGTGTCAGATCTGAGAGATGAAGCAGAAAGTAGGGGACAGTCTGCTTTCATCGCCATCGCTCAGGACGTAAAGTCTTCCTTGCGGAAAGTTGCTGGCGGCTTGACATGTCGAGAATGACGGATTAATTCAAATAATATAGGAAATAAGTTTGAATTAATCCAGCTAGCTTTATGCTGAAGAGGACACGTAGAAGCAGATCAGCTGGACACGAGGTCTACCGATCTTAAGCTGAAAGGTGTCTTCCTATGAAGCTCGAGAAAGGGCTCCGCCGAACCTGAAAAGAGTCCTACAAAAACTATACAAAGTTAAAAGTTCTATACATCATGTTTCACGCTAATCGATACGCAGCCCGATTAGCCACTGAAGTATAAAACTAATGTAATGTACTGATCAGATATAAATTTAACATAAGAATCAACAAAAGCTGCACCGCCTAGTCGGGCCACTCGTGAGGCTCAAACCTATCTTCGTGGAAGGTCCATCAAGCTCATATCCAAGATGGACCCTATCAAATACATCTTCGTAAACCATCACCGCCCCACGGACGGCCAAAGTGGTCTTTTCTTCTTAATGAGTTTGACATAACTTATGTCACTCTCAAGTCTATCAAAGGAAGCGTCATTGCAGACCACTTAGCCGATCTACCCCTGAAGGCCGAAGATGCAACTGAGCCCTGCTTCAGATGAAGGTATCCTGAAATCACCGACTGTGACACCTGTTGGCAATGTTCTTTGACTGAGCCGCAAACAAAAAAAGAGGCTTTGGCATAGGAATCCTATTAATCGATCCTACTCTCATACTCCGCTGGCTATAAGGTTGGAGTTCGAATGTTCAAATAATACGGCGGAATATGAAGCCTGTATTGCTGGCCTAGAAGAAGCTCTCCAAAGGGGAGCTAAAGATCTCGAAGTCTACGGAGACTCGGCCCTAATCATAAATCAAGTCGAAGGAAGATGGAGGACCCAGATCCTCTACCGCAGCTCTATCATGCCAAGTTAATAACAGTCGCCGCCCGATTTGGTTCTATCTCGTTCCATTACCTGCCACGAGATAGGAATCAATTCGCCGATGCCCTGGCCACTCTGGCGTCACTAGTCCAGATTCCCGCCGAAACTAAAGTTCAGCCATTTATAGTCGGAAGAAGGTCACCCAAGATACTGCTTCAAAATCAACGCAGCCTCTCGGCGCATCACGAGCCCCGGTATGCCGACATCTTAAATCGCTCCAAAAATCTTTATCCTCCCGGCTTAGACAAAAGGGGAAGAGTCTCCCTACGAAGATGGGCCTCCCAATTGCATCTCAGCGTGGCACCAGTATAAGAGGCATTATCAAGGCCTCAACCTACTATGTGTCAATCAGGCCAAAGCTGAGCAAATTATGGATCAACTACATGGTGGTACCTGTGGGCCCCACATGAATGGCCATATGCTATCAAAGAAAGTCATCCGACAGGGGTACTATTGGAGTACGCTCGAAACTGATTGTATCCGGTGGGTGCGACATTGCGACAAATGTCAACGCTTTGCCAATCTACAAAGATGTGCCCCCACACGCCCTATACAACTCCACGCCCCCGGCCCTTCTCAACATGGGGTATCGACGCCATAGGCCAAATTCACCCGGAAGGGATCCAATGGCCATGAATACGCCCCGTAGCCGCCGACATTTCACAAAGTGGGTAGAAGCTCTTCCTACAAGGTCCTAAATGCCCGAAAGGTGTCCGAATTTATTCGGCCAATATCATATACCGCTATGGGGTACCTTTCGAGATCATCTCCGACAACGGCTCTCATTTTGAAGGGGACGTGAACCGTCTGCTTGACGAGTTCAAGATCCAAAGACACAAATCCTCCCCCTACCGGCCACAAGCCAATGGTGCCGTTGAAGCAGCCAACAAAACTCTCGAGAACATCATCAGAAAAATGGTCGATACAGAAGAGATCGGCCGTAAAATTGCCACTAGCCCTCTGGGCTACCGACGTCCCAAGACACCCATCGGGCTACCCCCCTCTCTCGGCATATGGCATGGAAGCGGTACTACCAATAGAGGTGGAAATTCCATCATTGAGAGTAATGATGGAAGCTGATATAGCAGAAGTTGACTGGGTCAAAGGGCGGTACGAAGAACTGGCCCTAATTGATGAACGACGCCTGTTAGCCTTGGAGCATACCCGGCATATCAAAGGCGACGCCCGAAGCTTTCAATAAAAAGTCAAAGGCCGTGATATCCAAGTTGGAGACCTCGTGCTGAGAAAACCCCTAGTTATGTTGATACTAGGGGAAAATGGAAGTCACTGATGGGACCGTACATCGTTAAGGAGATCCGATCAGGAGGTGTCGTGCTTCTCACGAACCAGGATGGGGAAGATCTTGTCCAGCCCTTCAACCTCGACAAACTCAAAAGGTACTACGCCTGAGCCATCCTATCCAGCTAATGCTTCCCTCTCCAGCCCGCTAGGTTGAAAACCCGAAAGGGCGGCCTAGGCAAAAAGTTAGGGCATATATAAAAAAAAAATAAAAAAAATAATAAGGGCTCGCTAGGTTGAAAACCCGAAAGGGCGGCCTAGGCAAAAATTAGAGCACAAAATAAAAAATAAAAAAAAATAATGAATAAAAAATAATAATAATAAAAAGGAGAGGGAAGGCATTATTTGAAGACCTCAGTACCTCCAGTCTTCAACACATCAGAGGCTCGACTGACAGAAGAGAAAAACCACGACAAAGCAACTCATATTAAAACACTAAAATATAATTTTACAGGTCCTAAGGTGCAACTTAGGAATATTTATTAAGACGTCTATATTATACATTATTTGCATTGTACATATCTATATACTGCCTATACCCCCTTTGTTTTTCCCCAGAAACAATTCCTTTTCTTGCAGCCTTAGCCCCGAGCGGTCTATCAATGCCTGCGTCCACCGAGCCGGGCCCATATACTCCTTCTGCGAGGCGCAGAAGAAGCCCTAGACTCATCAGCATGAGAGCCACCAGATGTGTCTCCCTCTTCATCATCGGCATCTCCGTTCTCCTGGGCAGCCGTATTGCTCGGACCCGCTTCATCATTTCTGAGACCAGCACCCCATACAGGAGGGGGAGGAGGAACAACTATCTCTTGTTCCTGGGTTGTCCTGCTCGCTGCCAAGCTCACCGGAGGCTCATGACCACCGCCTCAAAGCACCCAACCAGCCTGAGGGGGAGGAGCAGCTGCTTCTTGTTCCCATGGGTTATGCTGTTGACCAAAATCACTCAATCTGCGGGATGTATTGCTGGGACCCGCAGCGTCCGATCCAGGGGCCGTCCGAGTATTAAGGCCATGAACCCGTCGAAATTCTGCCTCCAGAGCCCGAGGAACAACCAACCCTGAACTATCAATGTCCTCGCCTACTTCCAACAGGCGAGCATCCACTCCATTGGTTATATGACGGCCCAACAAATGTCTCAGTACATGCCGAATGGCGCGAGACGGCCCCTCACCAGCTACCATAACCCACGCTAAATACCCAAGGGATAGAAGCATATAATCAGAATATGGGTATGCTACCTCCAGTCTTTCAGCATCTCTGAGCCACATGCCCTGGATAGTGGGACCCAGACGATCGTCGGTGAACTCCCTTCCCATGTATATAGGACGGGAGGTGTCCGGGATCACTTGCTCCCTTCCAAATTGCCGCAAGATCCGGTCCGGTTGGTAAAAAGAAGTCCGATAAAGGCCCAACATGACCACTTGGCTGTACTCATCGGAGTGACGAAGAAAAGCCGGATCTCCCAGTGGCGGACGACCCAGATTATATCCATTGAGCCCCGACGATAGAAGTGATCGGCCCAGTCAATATCAGAATAATTAGTCTGGGGAAAATGCCCGCGCATTCCATAAAAGGATGGATCATAAGGAGCTCCGAGCGGCACGGGAGCCTGAACCCAAAGGAAGTGCTCTTCTAGCCACATGTGAATCAGAATGGGGCTACCGGTAGGGAACAATTCATTCCCAGCAGCAAAAGCAGTCAGGCCCGTGAAAGTCTCTGCCAAAATCACCGGAACAATGTTCAGCCGGCGATCCCGAGCCTGTAATGCCAAGTCTATGACCCGCTCATCTACTAATCCGGGTAGACCAACTATCAAATATCTCCCTACCAAGCAGAGAAAAAGTGCTGTTAATCTACGCCGCTGATAGTCCACGTCATCTTCAATATATTCTGTGAAGGCTCCAGGAAGAACCATCAAATTGAAAGATTCCCCATTATAAAATCCTGGAGTAGCTCGCGGGTAGAATTGAAGAGCTCCCGGATAGCCATGTACGGACGCCTTCTGTAGGCGGGTACCGCGATCTGACGAGTAGGTAGCACGTAACTCCCGAATGTGGGACACACTCCTCATGCCAAAATTAAACAAGTGATCCAAAATTCAAGTGATCCTGAGACCAAAACCTGGCGGCTCCCCTCAACATGTCCCAATTAATTATGACATTTCGCCAGGATAGAAGGCACCTAAAGCCGAAAAGATGTTCAAACCAATCCCTTTCGTCAGATCGCAAAGAAAGGATCCAGAAATCCAGGGCATTTTCGTAAATCTCAATTTCCAGAGCCGTAGGAATGCGGGCGGCCATTTATAAGAGATGCGAGAAATATTGTTATGGCTGAAAAGAGCTATGGCAGGCAAGGCAGAAGCTGGTGAATTTAGAAAGAAAGAACGAAATGAATTAGTGAAGAAGCGAGCTGGTTTCCGTCAGAATTTATACTGCGAATTGAGAAAACGGACAGTTCAGCGCACAGTGCCCAAACAGTGAAGAAAACAGTGGCTGCATAGGAAAACTATGGTGCCACCAAGAAGCTTCTTGGTGCCGCACCATAGGTCTTTATGGTGGCACCAAGAATGTCCACTGTGTCGTGAAAATTCCTGCCCGGTATCCTGGTTTGGTGATCCGACATTCTGCTATTCCTGTGTCTGATCGCGAAAAGAAAAGGAGGCCTATGAAAGACGGCTACGAGCACGGGCTCAACAGCCACAGGGCGCCGAAAGGATAAGAAATTCGGCCGTTTTCCCGTTCCGATATCACCTGAAAAGCCCGCTTTAATCCAAAGGTGTATTCTTAAAAATCCCTTTCTTTAAAGTACATCGTGCCATTACATTTTAGATGTCCGGTATAGTTTTATTTTTCGTGTGAATTTATTTTTGCATGTGTAACATACTGCATCATATACATTATATTGCATTATATCATAATGTTTGTACATGTTTCTTTTACAAAAATACAAAAATAAAAAAAAGAAAGGGAAAGATACTAATGTTCGCAGGAATCCAAAGCTAATGTGCTCGGGACGACTGGCTTCTGGGAAAACCACCACCCCTGACCCTGGGACCCGTTGCGAATCCCCGACCTCTGCCCCGACCGCGGCTCGACCCATCATATCATCATCATCATCATCGTCATCTCGACGTCTGGGCCGCCGCACTGAGCTGCTCCCCCTGCAGGAAAATTCATCAGCCAATTTCTGATACAGCTTGCTGATGCTGAAAAAGCCCCGCAGCAGTTTCTTATAAGTAGACACGTTCACCTGAAAAAAAAAGTGAATAAAAAATATATAATAAAAAAATGTTAGTCTAAAAAAAAAAGAGTGTGTATAAAAAAATGTGTGTGTAAAAAAATGTATATATAAATATAATAAAAGAAAATAAAGAAAAGAGACAATAAAGGTGGATGTGTCTACCGAACGAGCCTGCTCCGGGACACGACGCTCCTCCGGGATCTCGACGTCAGGAAGAACCTGCTCTACTAAGCCACCACCCCACTCATACTGGAAAGTAGAGAAAACATCATCGGGCTCCGTAAACATCAGGTTCCCGTCGAGAAATGAAGAAGACGACCCTGGCCTGGCAGAAGCATCAGAATGCCGCCTGGGCGCAACAGGAGCAGGAGGAGGGGGATGCAGCTCTAATCTCAGGAAATCCTCGTATGCCATCACTGGATAATCTGTCGCGGGAACGAGGTATTTCCCCAAGTACTGAGACCGGTCGGGCAGTCGCTCGGGCTCTATCACCCAAGAAGGAGGCCAAGGAGGCACCACTGGAGCCACTAGAAAAGACTGGTGCTGACGGTTCACCCGCTCGCCCATATACAAAGAATCCACCATGATGGAAACCATCAATATCCGGCAGCGGCTGAACATCAAAGTAGTGGAATAGTGACCCTCCAGGCCCTCCCAAGGAAAGAAGTGCACTGAACCAGGACTCGAGCCAACAATTCGCTCCAGCACTCTTTCCCTATCATTACAACCACCGTCCTCGGCCGGATTCACCCTGTTGCTGTCAACATATTGGGACAGATACGGAGGCTGGTAAACTCGCCGAATGAGGCGACCCGGCGAAAATCTGAAAAATGAGAAGGCCCAGACCTGCAAAAAAAAAAAAAGAGAGAGAATAAAAAATATATGTTATAAAAAAATATATAAAAAAAATGATACATAAAAAAAGAAAAGAGAGATAGAAAAAAGCAGGAAAAGGCATGTACCTCCCACGCCGGGGCAAACCCATTCAGAGTCGGCGAGTCATTCCGGCTGGCCCTATCCATAGAGACATACAGTTCGGCTAAACCAGCCTGTCCCCAATCATACAAAGGGATCCGATCAAAATCCGCCAGACAAGCCAGGACGGAAACTCTCAGGGTGACAGAGGAGTTGGCAAAGAGCGATGTGCCAAGAAAGAAAAATAAAAATGCTCTTGCCACTCGAGTTACGGCAGCGTCATCATCAGCCGGCACCCGCCCGGCATTATTAAGAAGCCACTTCCGAACGCTGCTAATAAAGATCTCATCCGTCGATTTAAAGCGAGGCTCGAAGCCCAGGAGGTCCACAACCTCCTCCCTACGATGACGGAGAGTAAAGTCAGGGGCCAGGGTCTCCCCTATGCTGGTAGGGATTCCCGTGATCGCAGCGAAGTCACACGGGGTCATGGTCGCCTCCCCCCAGCTGAAATGAAAGGTATGGGTGGTGTCCCACCAGAAGTCCCTGAGCACGTCAAAAATCGGCAAATAGCTGGTAAAGTGGGTGAAGGAGTGCATGAAGACACTGAAACCTGAACCCTCCACCAACAGCTTTGCCGCCTCGGGTAGCATGGCATAAATCTCAGCCACGTCAGCACATGATACCCGCATCCTCTCAAATTCCCTGCGAACCTGAAAAAGAAAAAAAAAGGTAAGCCCTCTACCCTTATTTTCTTCTCTGTACAGTCTTTTAAATAAGCAAAAGTAAATAAACAATGAACATATTGCATGCTTTATACTTCAGGACTTTTTTTTATAACAATAAATTCTTTTTAGCATAAAAAAAATCTTGTTCATAACAAAAAGAAAATAAATAATTCTTTAAATTGTCACATACCATTTTCATACATGTACATAAATTCACATAAAAATAAACATCATTCTTTTACATATAAAAAAAAAGAAAAAAAAACAATTTTTATGTGTAATTTATTTTGCATATACATAATTAATTTTGCATCTTAAATATCATAAAAATGCATATTAGGACTGCATTTGCCATGTGTATAATAAAATATAAAAACATTCATGCATCACCTTATAGTTGTTCTGCATCGCATCTGCATCAAGTAGAATAATTCATACATCCATTATGTGTGTTTCATTTGTCCAATAAGCTGCCATAGGGGTACGCTAAAAAGAAGATAAAGTACCACCAATCATCAAAATAAATATCTTTGTGGCATTTACTATACCCCTGCAGCAGTTGCATGCTTGAAAAATGAATCTAAGGGCATTAAAAATATCTGTTTTGTCCTGTTTTTATCCGAAAATATGCCCGAAATGCGTTTCGGAAAAATTTAATTTGTACTCCGAATATCCGTTTCGCGATTCTATTGCGTGCAAAAATGTGATTTAGCATAAAACATGCATCATATAGCCTCATTTGCATTTAGAATATAAATCATGCATAGTAGGGTCAAATAGTGACCACTAGTTCAAATCATGCATCGCAAAAATAAATCATAGAAATTTCACACATTATCACTTAATTACATCATTTAGGCATAAATAGGACATGCATGTGCATCACTAATAAAGTCAGAAGTGCTCCAAAGGTTCCAAACAGTGCAGAAATTTAGCAGATCTGAAACATAGCCAGGAAAATTTCGAGAAAAAGAAAAATCTTACAGTGGTGCGAGGAAGATTGGACACGTGAGTGTTCCGATCCCGTAGAATGTTGCCCCAGTCATTCGTAGAGTATAGGTAATTGAGTTTATTCCGGACCAAGCGAGGAGGTTCTCTCCTCCTCTCACCAGATTCTGGGTGCATCGGTGCCTTCCCCTTCCTGGATCGTGAAGAAGATGCCATCTGCTAAGTAAAACACTGAAATTGGCGGAAGAAAATTGAGAAAATGAGCGAAAATAAAGGAAAAAAAAGAGAACAAGCAGCAGCAACAATGGCGAAGAGTTCAGAAAGAAAGAAGAAAAGAGAGAAAGAGAAGCAGTAGCTTCTCTCCCTTCACTCCCGTCCATAATAAGGGGAGAAAAAGGGAATTTTCCCTTTCCTCCCTCCAAAGTTTGAAGCTGCGACACTTTGGTCCTCAAATTTCAAAGTTTCCAAAATGGTCCCTGAGCCTAACGGAAAGTTAACAAAGTTAATCTTGTTAACCAAAATTGACAACCATTCACCGGAGGACAAAGAAAATAATATCCCCAGCGGGTCAAAAAAAAAAAAGAAAAAAAAAGAAAAAAAAAGAAAAAAAAAAGAAGAAAAAAAAAGAAGAAAAAAAAAAGAAAAAAAAAGAAGAATAAATTCTCCAGCAAGAGTGGAAAAAATGCCAAGATCAGCCAAATCCGCGGCAGCCACCTGGGCGCAAAAAGGTAAGTCAGGTACAGTATTCTTACCTTGACTTTAGAATAATCTCCTTTTAAGGAAAATTTGTTTTAAAAAAAAAAGAAAAAGAGGGATTTTGCTTTGTTTTTCAAATAAAAAAAACTCTTTTCAAAATGAGTTTTGATTTGAAAAAAAAAGAGGAATATTTCAAAAACAAAAAAAGAGGAATATTTCAAAAATACAAAAAAAAGAGGAATATTTCAAAAATACAAAAAAAGTGGAATATTTGAAGAAAAAAAAACAGAGAGAGCGAAAAAAAATGAAGGAAAAAGAATGTTTTCCACCTCACAATTTTCGAAAATACTTGAAGAATGATTAATTTGCCGTGCTCGGCGACGGATCTTTATCGGTCGAGTGCAGTTTTCTGGATATTTGAAAGTTTTCTGGTTATGTTTGGAAACAAGGCAGCGACTAGCCACACACAACTTTGAAAACTCCTCTTAACACGTTTCAACGATAAGGTATTGACCGGTTGAAATGTGGTGGCAGAAAAACAATCAAATCTTCATACCGTATTTGACAACGGTTTCGGACCGGAAGAATACGACTTTTTCGAAAAACACAAAAATCTTTTTCTGTTGTGTTCTCGATCAGGCTTGACCCGAAGGACATGACATCCTCACTTGGTTGTAGTTTAGGTTTTTTGGCCTGAACTACGTTTGGTCTGATTTCCTTTAATGGGGAATACGTAGGCAGCCTACATTAGTAGGTCCGACCATCAGAGCATATTAAAATTCATATCTGCTTAAAACTGCGATAATTTTTTATAACCGACTAAAAATGTCTAGGTTATGGAGTTTGGATAGCATGTTAGCGTGCATTATAAGCGCTACCAATTGCATTCTCCGTTCTTAAATGAGCGAAATTGGAGAGTCTATTGTTTATCAACGATGTTCGTCTACTCGGTAAGCCTTGGGTTGCAGTAGACTCCATCGTTGAGGGGCTCTGTAGACACCCCAATTTCGTACCCATGGTATGTGGCCCGACATAAAATATCAAGAAGCTGTTAAAACTTAACACATGTCAAGTTACGGGGAGTAAAAATGCGAAAAGGAAGCGAGGATCTGCGCTTGAAGCTACTTGAGGAAAGTGCAAAAATGAAACTTGAAAAAGCTTCTTGGTGCCGCACCAAAGGCCTTGGTGGCACCAAGCCTTCTTGTTGCGTCTCGCGGATGGAAATGGTACAACTCTTGAAGCTCGCGGTACAAGTCGTTGAAGGCTTTGGAACAAACCAAGAATTGACGAGTCCTGCCTTCCACTATAAATAGAAGCCTTCGGCTTCTCATTTCGATTGCTCATTTCCTCCGCGATTTTAATCGCGCGAAGCTGTTGTTATTCTACCGATACTATTAGTACGAGAGGTGCGAGATAGGTGAGTGGAAGCCCCTAGAATCTCAAACCCGTCAAACTCCGCCAAAATAAAAACCCATGGGTTATAAGTGATCCCTAGCCTAGTTGTTAGGTATCCACCTCACTTCCCGACCCAAAAATCCCAAAGTAAGCCGTTACTGCGAGTAACGAGCGAAAAATCAAAAAACTAAGCCGTGGTTCCGCCCAACCAAAAGGCCAAAACCTACCCAAATAAGGCGTCACTGCCAGGAGTTGACAAGCCCAAACTCTCGAAATAGCGTCACTCTGCCCAAATCAAAACAACAACCACACAACAAACAACAAAGACTCCCTCTCCACGAAGGACGAGCGAAGCACACCGCCGCTCTAAAGGTAAAACCTTTAAGGGCGCTATTTATTGTATCTATTTACTTTTGTCTTTTTATTATTTTTTAAAGTTGTTATTTAAATCCGACACAATGTAGCCAATATAAGCCGTTGTCTTTGCCGGATTAGAATATGAAATATTATGTAAAAGAGCCGTTATAATGGCGAATATTCTTAAATATGCGTAATTATTGTAAGGAAATGGCTGCGAGTCCGTAAATAATGTAGCCATGGATGTATTTATTTTAATTTCCTGTCTTTTAATACTGTGTTTATTTGCGAAATAAATGTAACAATAAGCATACTTGAGCCAAAAACCATTTTGAGACCGAAAGGGCGAGTTGGGTGCCTAGCACCTTCCCACTCGTAACTTAGCCTCGAACCCGTTTTCTTTTTCTCGGTTTATTTTTCTTTTCTTTGGTTTTGCTTTATTTGCCTTAAAATAAAGATGGCGACTCTTAAAACTTTCGGATCGGTGGGGCCTCGCAACACTCCTTCTTTGCACTTTCCGTTCTCCCTAAAAAGGGAGAAATGAGAATGGAAGGGTGATGTATTCCCATATCTGGTATCCCTAAACAAGGGATAACTTGATGCGGAAACCCAAAGCTCCATAGTGATCGAATGGGCCATAAGGCTATTTTAATAAAATCCATAGTGGGGCGTCGCAATATCCTTTTTGCACTTTTAGTTTTCCCTAAAAAGGGAAAATGGGAATGAAAGGGTAATGCATTCCCATATCTGGTATCCCCTAAAAAGGGATAACTTGATGCGAGGAAACCATAAGTTCCCATATTGGATACAAAATCCACTCAAGGCAACCGAGGCACATTCAGCGTGCTAACATAGACAACACTCCTCTCGCACTTTTGATTTCGTCTTCCCCTAAACAAGGGAGGGTGGAGCAGGCGTGGTGTCCGCATCCGCGTCAGCACCTATCCAGAGGCGCGGGCGTGGAGTCACACCAGGGACCTCACAATGGCCCTTAAGCGTAGAAACACCGGCCCATCCTCATCCCGTTCCTAAGAGGAGGAGTAACATTATGACCCCACTAGATTCGTATCCTTCGAGGCATCGGAGAGCTACACTAGGAAGCTCTCTAAAAGCATAATCCATGAAAGGGGATTTAAGGGTAAGGATTTTGCTCTCCCTGCCCACTTCAAACGTCGAAGATTGGGGCAATCTTTGTGCGGCCCCGAGCGTGGCCATTGTGGCCTTAGTCTGTGAATTTTATGCCAACGGGTGTATTTCCATTTCTGGCGAGGTAGTTGACCGTACAGCTGTTAGGGGTAGGGATGTCAATTTTCACCCCAAAGCATTAACCATTACTTTGGCACCCCTAATTTTGCGAATGGTACTGGCCAGTATAGTATCCACATCACCGACCCTGTCCCTCTCCTGGTGTTAAATGCAGAAATCGCAACACCTGACGCGGTTTGGACCTACCATCAAAATATGCCATTCGGCCCCCGCACCATGGACGAGACCCATCTCACGAACACGGCCAAGGCCGTTGTAGGTCCCAATGAGCACAATAATAAGCTAGAAGGGGGGGGGATTGAATAGCTTATTAACACTTTAAAAACTTTTAAGTAAGTTCCTTGAAAGTTACTTGCAATCTATGAAAAGAATCAAGTAGCGGAAGACCTTCAAGAAATTGTTCAGTGCCGATAAGGACTACCGGTAGACCTTTTACAGATTACTTAAGTTCTGCTGAAATGGATAATGTAAACAATGAAACTAAGTAGTTCAAATAATTGACAAACAATAAGGAATAACACAAGTATTTTGGGATGGTTCACACTATAATGAGTGCTACGTCCACCACCAAGGCAGTCAACCTTGGATTTAAATTGTGCACTATGTTTTCCACTTACATCAATTACAAAGAATATCCCTAATGGATCGTGTACAAAAATATTGACTTGTGTTTGGGTCTAGGGAATTAAATATCTGTAAATACAAGATATTTAATTCGTGCAGAAGTATAGTTAATGGAAGTTAACAACAAGAAGAATAAAGCAATAAATGTTGATGAGCGACTTCTTGTTGTTCGGCGGACTTCTAGATCTGCTTGGGATCTATTGAATGCTGGTGAAAGACTTGGAGTTTATGAAGTTTGAGCAATTCTTTAAGTGTTCGAGTGATTACATGCAGTTGTCTCTATGTTCCAGTCTTCAATGGCGGTATTAATAGCGAGTGCATTTCAAAAGAATCCGTTGGAAGGGCGAAGACTTCAACATCTCTATTCATAAATGCATTAAATGCATGGGGTGTCGATCAAGGATTTTCGTCTTCACGAGATATCTAGAAGCGAATAATCATTTACGAGATCTTCAAAAAGGTGGGCGATTTGGTTGTCGAATCGAGAGTTGTAGCAGAGAAAGTAGGGGCGATGCGCTTGCGCTTTTTCAGCGTTCGGGACGAAAAGTCTTCACGCTTTCGGAAAAGTTGCTTTCGGCGCTTGACTTGTCGAGAGGAATGATTTGGATTAATTCAAATAATATGTAGGAATAAGATTGAATTAATCCAGCTAGCTCTTTGATGGAAGGGACACGTAGAAGCGGTCATTGGACACGAGGTCTCACGATCTTAAGCTTTGAGCGAGTCTTCCGGGTGGCAGAAGGGTCTTCCGTGAACACGAAAAGTCCTATAAAAACTATAAAAGGCCTTCTATACACGGTTGCCACGCTAATCGATCACCCGATTAGCCAGAAGTATAAAACTAATGTAATGTCTTGATCGAGATATAAATTTAACATAAGAATCAACAATCTCCTCCTATTTATATCGGTCATCATTACTACAAATGAGGGCTTTAAAACAAACTATTTAATAGATAATAACATGTCTTAGAAAGTTTTATATATTAAGTAATCGGAAGACATGCCTCTATTAAGCGAATAACACCTCAAATGCAAGGGACTAATCTAAGTGCATACAAGAATAAGAGAGTCAAAGAATACGACACAGATTAGCGGCCGGTTTAAATAAATTTAAAGCGAATGTTTAAATTCTAATATAGATAAACAATAATAAGCGGCAAGAATTTAAACAATATAATTTTTGAAAAAGCAAGTAATCATCTGTATTTATAAACAAGATGTTTACATTCAACGAGTTTTCAAAAATAAGATAAATACAAAGGAAAGGGAAGAAAAGATACATAAGCTACCAAGGTCTTTTCCCTTTGCCTTTGTCTCACAACCTCCTTTCTCTTCTTTCTCGCTCTAGCTCTTCCATTCTTCGTTGGTATTCGTCATGCATCGGTCGGAGGAGTGCGGTGGGCGAGCGGTAGTCAGTTCTTCACGAAGGCGGCGTTCTCTTCCATCGACGATTACGTTGATAGACCTCATTTGCTTCTCCTCCGTGATGGCGGATCACGATCACGGTTGGCATTCATTATATCATGACGCCGTGAGCGAGTTGCGCGAGGTTGTTGAGTTCCATAGAAATGGGAGGAGCGACCAGTGGCCGAGATGAGAGTGATGGCGTGGAATAACTCGTAGAAAATGGAGCCTATGATCACGGAAACCTTCATCTCGTTGAGCTTCGATGTTGATCTTGACATCGGTGAAAGTCGTCAGCGATCATCCCAAATCGAGTCCGACATCCTCTTGAAATTGTCGAAGATTAAGGGCGGCGATCGGTCGTTGGCCTTAGGCTGCGGCGTGAAGGGCTATTTTCGGCGTGTAGCGGTAGATATGCTTGTGAGCTCGCCTAGCCGGTGGCTCATAGATGGCATCCAGCCGGGACAAAACTTCATCATTGGCGGTGATGGGAAGTAGATGCTTGCCAATGTGAATGGTGTCTGAGGTAGGTCTCGGAGAGGCCGAGTGCGGGCACGATGGGCCGTTGGAGAGGAGTTACGGAGGCGAGAAGAGGATGAGTCTTGGGTTGGTATGGTTTTGGTGGAAGAGGATATGGTTATGGGGGAAGGTGGAGGTGGTGGTGGGGAATCAATCGGTTCCATATCGGTGTCGAATTTTCACCGATGTGGGAGGATTGGGGAATGGGTTCGGTAGAGAACCGAGAAGAAGAGGCGGGGAGGTAGAAGAGGGATTTTGGTTTTTGAAGGGAAGGTTGAGGAGGTTGAGAGGTTGAGAAGGTTGAGAGGTTGATGAGTAGGGATGAATAGATGCACTCTTGACGAAAGTTCGAAGAGGAACTTAGCGGCCAGAGTCTAATGGTCTGGGAGGGATGGTTGGCCGTGGTGTGGTTGATGAAGTTGGATGGGATTGGTGAGGTGGGGAGGGGAAGGTGTAGATGGGTCGGGTGAGTAGTTGAAGGTGAGGAGGAGGAGGAGTTGGGGTTAGCCGGCTCCTCCCCGATTTTGAGCTCCTCTGAGGCTCCTCCCTCGGATAGACTCCTCAGGAGGTGGTGAATTCCTCCGAGTAGATGACTCGGGAGGAATAGATGAAGGGTTGATAGGTGGGTTGTCGGTAGATGAAGGGTTGACAGCTTGAGTAAGGTTTGGGCGTCGGTAGTTGGTTGGGTGTCGGTAGATGGTATAGATGAAGCGTTGGCAGTTGAGTGTTGGGCGTCGGTATAGGTAGTTGGTTGGCGGCGTGGGCGGTAGAGGTTGGTGGCCAGGTAGCTCTCCTTTTCTTCTTAGGGCCTTGAATAGGAGACTTCATTTGCTTCATTCGGTAGAGGTTGGAGAGGGCTGCAGGTGGCTGGTCTTCAAAGGTTTTACGAAGTTTCCTTCGTTTTGGTTTGGGAGTGGGTGCAGGAGATGGTGAGGGTGGTTGGGTGGAATGGGTAGGAGGTGAGACTTAGCTTGGTGGAGGAGGGAATGGCTAGATTGGCTGGTGCCTTCTTATTTTGGCCTTCCTTCATCGTCTCCTTATCCATTTGGCTGCTCCTCTTCGATTGGAGGTGCCACTTCCGGCCTTGTCTTCTTTGCTTTGCCCTTAGTGCCATTTTGGACCTTAGCATTGCTGCTGCTTCATCGGCCTTTGGCCTTTAGATGGAGGTCCGTGGCCACTTGATCGTCAAATTTTTGAGAGGCCTTTTTGTAGGTCTGCTCGCGCTTCATGTGCTTCCATGTTGAAGCGGGTGACCAAGATAGGTGCTGGGCTTGGCCACTTTGTCAAGAGAGGCCGTGAGACCTTTACGCATCCGGCGCTTGTTCTCGTATTGATGTATTCTTGGCAAGAACGTGAGTTTCTTGTCCTTGTTGTCAACAACTCATCTTCTTTCAAAGAAGAGTTGATGTTTGCATCATCCTCAGGGCATTGATCGGCTGACGAAGGCGTTTGCAAGTGGGGTTGTTCTTAGCTTTCTCCACCCACTGCTTTAGCTCGTCGAAAATGATGGGCCCCAGGTTGAGGCGTAGGTGGAGGAATCGGCAGTCGGTTGATTTGTTGGCCATAAACATGTCATGAGCTCCACTCTTGAATAGGAGCCGCACTGTATAGAAGATGGTAGTGCGTGAAGCGTCAGAGAGGAACAAATTTCGAACATTTTCCTTGTGGCTCCGGAGGGTGTCTACTCCCCTCATGGCTTCCCGGGCATGTAAAGCCTCGGTTCGGTTCTTTGAAAAGCTCCACCATAATGCACGCCAGATGATGGTGAAATTGATTTAACGGTGGCAGAGAGATGGGGCGGCCTCGAATCCACCCACGAAGAGCGGTCTTGTTCATGAGCTCCATTCTTTGATAAAATTCTTACGCGGGGAAAATCTTGTAGCTTTTGTCGTTGAGGCGAAGAGGCGGCGAATCGAGGCGTCCATATCCTCGCAAGCTTTGTAGGCGGCTATAGAGTTGATTGATTGAAGGTCAATGCACATGCCAGGAATAATAGCCGGGTCCAGCGACAATAATGTCATGAGGCGGGATAGGTGGGGTATCTGGAAGGTTGATATTGACGGGAGGAATGTCGGTTTCGGGGTTGAAACCCTTCCATTTGCCATTGTCGCTTTGATTTTGAAGTTCTTGCACGAAAGAAAAGCAAAATAAAAATTAGGGCTTTTCATCTGACATCTAAACAAGTAGGAATTTCAAAGTTTTCTAAAATAATTGAAATTTTCGAAGCAAAAATTTGAAACCCTAGAATGTTTAGAGAAACCACACTTGAGAAATGCATAACGAAGTTTTCATAAGAATAAACAATGAATATACATAAAAGCATTTGTTAGTATTCAAGCTTGTAAGAACAACAATGGCGAATCTTGTATAAACTCGAAAAATGACCGTTTGAATTCCAAAAGCGATTTTAGGATGATAATGAAATGCCGAAACGATTACATAGAAAATTACGAGTAGAGTAGAGAAAGCGTACCATTGTTGATGATGAGAAGAAGAAACAAGAAGAACTTGAATTTCAGTAGTTACTTAGAGAGAGAGAGAGAGAGATATTTGTTCAAAGGGTTTCGTAAAGTTTGCAAATGACGGTTCAAGGACTATTTTAAGGCGAAAAATATCAGTTTTGAAAAAAGAACTTAAGATATTTTCTTAAGTACCAAATTTTATCCTTGACCCACTTTTATTGCTTTAGAAACCTCTTTAGCAAGCAGATAGACTAAGTAAGAGTACTAACCTTTAAGTCTTCAGATAAAGGATAACTTACGTCTTCAGATTAGTCTTAAAACAAGTCTAGGTATGAAAGAAACATTAACAAAGTATTAACCTTAAGCGATGGATCAATCATACCAAGATTTCTCCTTAAATAAGCAAACTTGGTGGCATCCGGTGGTTTTGTAAGAATGTACGCCAATTGATGCTCGGTTGGAACATATTCCAAGCGATGTTACCCTTTCCACATGATCATTGAGGAAATGATAACGAATATCAATATGTGCTTTGTCTTTGTGCATCAGCTGGATTTTTGAGGCGAGATAGGCGATGTGTTGTCACACATGATTGGGCGATTTCGGTCTTGATGTTGTAGTCCACTAGTTGTTGCTTCATCCATAGCGGTTGAGAATGCATTTGCTTGCGGCAATGTGATACCTTACGTGGTTGAGTTTGCCATTGATCCTTGTTTCTTGCAAGACCATGAGACAAGTCTTTTCAGAAATTGACAAGTCCCAGCAATTGCTTACGCTTACTGCGAGGCTGCATAGTCTGTCGAGTATCCAACTAGATTGAAGTTGTTGGATTTTGAATACCGAATGCCTAGATTTGTTGTTTTGAAACATATCGATGATACGTTTGGCGGCAAGCAAATGTGACTCCTTTGGATACACTTTGAAAATCTAGCACAAACACAAGCAGACAAACATAATGTCGGTCTCTCTAGCGGTAAGGTAAAAGTGAACCTATGATTCCTCGGTACTTGGTCATGTTCTTGCTTTTTCCCTTCATCTTTGTCAAGATGGCGGTCGGTGAACATTGGAGTTTCAAATCCTTTGGTGAATCAAGACCAAACTTCTTGATTAGTTCCTTTGCATATTTGGTTTGGCTAATGAAGATTCGTCGAGAAGTGCATTGTATCTGCGGTCCTAGAAAATAGGTAAGTTCACCCATCATGCTCATCTCGAACTTGCTTTGCATCGACTTCTCGAATCTTTGCATAGGCTTTGGTTAGTTGATCAAAGATGATGTAGATCCAATAGATTTGTACGAGAAGAGAATGGCCTTTGTGCTTGAGGATGAATAAAGTAGTGTCTATTCTTCCTCTCACGAATCCTTGTTCATTAAGAACTTGGATAGAGTTTCATACCGGAGCTCTAGGAGCTTGCTTCGAGGCCGTGAGCTTTCTCTTGAGTCGGTAGGCGTGATCGGTTTGTCGAGATGACAAATCTGGAGGCTGTTCCAATATCTGGTTCTTGAAGATCACCATTGAAGGCACTCTTAACATCCATCGATACACTTTGAAGTCCATGAATGAGGCATAAGGCTAGAAAGATTCGATTGCTTCTAGTCTAGCAGCGAGGAGCAAAAGTTTCATCAAAGTCAATTCCTTCTTCTTGTCGGTAGCCACGTGCAACCAATCTAGCTTTGTTTACGGTGACATTTCCGTCTTCATCTCTTTTATTTCGAAAACCCACTTGAGTGTAGATAGGTGGATGATCGGTCGGTCTTTTGAACTAAGCTCCACACCTTACATCTTTCAAGCGGTTGGAGTTCTTCTTGCATAGCTTCAATCGATTATGATCTTGATAGCTTCATCAATCTTCTTTGGTTCGAGTTCGATACAAATCCATAAGCAAACAATGTTTCTTCTCGAACCTTATTTCTGATGCAGAACTCAGTTGAGATCACCAATGATTTGAGAAATGGGATGATCTCTTGCTTCAATACTTGGATTGGAGGAAGATCAACTTACGGTGGATTCTTCCCTTAAATTAAAGGAGATGGTAGAGAAGGAGATTCACAAATATGGTTCCGAGAAGAAATAGAGTCTTCAAAACTTTCATTTTTCGGTGAACAAGAAGGATGAGATGCAGCCAAAGGTGCTTGGGGTAAGCAGAGAAGAGATGGGTTCGGGGTCAGCCAGACGAGTTGTTCTCGTTATGGTAGAGGTCTCATCTACAGGTGAAGGATGGTCTCGATATTGGGTTCGGTATTCTTTTTACGATAAGGTGTGACAGCGGCCCGAGGCCAGGAATTCCAATGCGGAGGAATCCCAAGGTCGTGCTTAGTCAAGACAAGCTAAAAGATGGACAAGCACCCGCTAAGCGTAGTGAAGTGCGAGTCAGAGTTGAACCAACAACTCTAAACGAGGAATGAAAAGCCATAACGGCAAAACCGAATAACCAAAACTGAAATCTGCGGAAGCAATTCATAAATGGGACCAAAACCTATAGTTTTAAACTAAGAATACAAGGGGTGAGAGGCGACTATCTCTCGACAAATCTACGACTTCGCGTGGCGCAACATTGCGCAGCGCCACAAACTTCATCGGCAATTTAAGGCCGGCAAAGCAACAAGAATACCAACGATAGCGACAACTCAGCGGCTACAACATGCTTGGGAGGAACAATTCAACTAAAAGAACAAGATATTCGAATCCTAACAATTAAACCCAAGTCTCACGACTAATGTAAATAAAGTCGGAGATGACAATACTAACAATAACGGGATGAGTGAGCTAAAGCATGCTCGAAATAACAAAGGAATAACTTCAAAAGGTACAACGGCTCGACTAACAGTCGGCTACTAAAATAATACAATAACAAAATACTAACATAGTCTACCCAAGTAAAGTTTACATAACTTTACAATCGTGTCTCACAATTACAAAATAACATAATAATAATAATAATTAACCCAAGCTTTAAGCAGGAAGACCACCTTCTAGGAATCACTATCAGAAGCCGCCAGCGTACTAACGGGATCTTTGCAAAAGCTAAGGAAAACAAAACACTGAAATGAGTCATAATGACCCGATAAGTTACTAAATGCAAATGTATGGCATAGCATATCGTGGCATGGCATAATGCACCAACATATACAAAATCATGGTATCTTTATAGTCTACCAATAATAAACTTGTATCATGTCATCATGTAACATAAACTTCATAAACCACATAACACGTTCTTTTTCATATAAGTGCTTATACCAAGCACATAAAACCAAGATACGGGCCTAGCCCTTACGTATTCAAACTATGGGTCCAACCCTCAGATCATAGTGCGGGATTTAATCCTCGAATGATCATAACTCACCGATTCTCTTTAATGAGTTCCTCGTTACATTCATCCGACTCAGGGGATGAGAAATGGGAGCTTCGATATCGAGGCTAGGAGCCGCTATCTGACGAGAACCACATCCACTATCGGCCAAATAGTGAGGAGAAAGGGTACCAATGCGGCGATTCATAGCGAATGTTTCCAAAGGCCATGAATCGTCCCATTGCTTGACAAAGCGACCAAGGCATGGTGGACTCAAAATCAAGATGATCAAGTAGATTATTTACTTGTATAACCCAATAAGGACCAAGTTCATCACCAAAGAACTTATTAATTCAAGTAGGTCATAATGCTCTACAAAACCAATAAACAATGCACATACTTGTACACACTTAACATATTCAACTAACTTGTAAGTTTAGTTCAAAACCACGTATTGAGGTATTCATAAACCTCAAGTCATTACCAATTCAAGAATAGCATATAAGCTCGACAATTCACAACATGAGGTCTACTAAAGTCCTCACTCAAGATTAAATCAAAGACTACTACTTAGTCTAAGAACCACCACAATTCAAGGCTTAGCATTAAGCTTCACTTAAAGGCACACCGGACTTAGCCAAAGTCCTTATAGCCGACATCATCAAAACCCATCTCATGAATGACAAGACTACCTTGTAGTCTAAATTCGCAAGTACTATCATATGCTCGCGACTAAATTCCTTATAGTGAATTATTCGAATAACATTACTAAATGGTACTCGAGACCATGGGTTGGTCTCTAATACTCCGTGCTTTACAAGCACGCTCTAACAAGTTCCCAATGGGTCTCTATAACATGAGTGTCTCCTTAGGACACAACAAGATACTCGGGTGCGCACAAACATAAGCAAACGAGACCCGAACATCGTAGGATCTCAACCAAAAGCTTGTTATCACATTATTGGCCTCACAATGACTCCGTTGAGTCTTAATTCTATATTCCATTCTTTATGTGTTTCATAGACCCACAACTAAACACTTCCTTCATATATACTACAAAATCCCAAAGTTCCTTCGGGCTTGATTCCCGAGCCCTAAAACCCAAGAATCCATCATAATTATAATCAAACGGAATCCAATTGTCGTAGGATTCCAACCCGAGTTCACAATCACATTAATGAACATATTTCGACTCCGTTGAGTCTAAAGGCTAGGTTTCATCATTTACTTAACTCATCAATTAACAATAATTCTCCAATAGTTCGGGCTTGATTCGCAAGCCCTCAAATTCATAATCAACCCTACATAATTCATCCTCTTCACTTCATAACAATTTCCAAAGTAATTTGGACTTGATTCCCAAGCCCTAAAATCACAAAATCTTAACAAAGGGATAACCCATTTCTCCCAACACACAATATCATTCAAACATCCTCCTCAAGGCATTAACAAGTTCATAAATCCTACATTCCACAAATTAGACATATTTCCCAATGAACCCAAATAACATATAGGCATGATTTCTAGCATGCTCTTAAGCCTAGAAACACATAATAAAGAGTAATCACACACTTCATCAATCATAAAATTACTCTACAATTGCTCTTACAAGATACACTTCCAAAATCCCCAAAAATTGGGCAAACATAGCATACAAGTGTTCATTGCCCACAAATAGCATACAAGTTGTTTTCCTTAGGGCCAATGAACCAAAATCAAACGAAAGTAACTTACCTAGCTTGAGTGAAAACTCAAGAGAACACAAATCCGATCGGTGAAGTCGTTCTACTCGTCGAGGGCTTCAAGAATCCGAAGTTTGAAGGAAATCGGGTGGTCGGATCGTCTTGGATCGAAGAGAGAAGAGCTAGGGCTCAAGAGTCTCCCATGGAGCCTCTCTCTCTAGAATACGTATGTGGAGGAGGAAGAAATGAGGAGATTTTGGTAAATGGTGAAGGGGTTTGGGTATTTATACCCCCAATTAAGAAGGGCACAAGGGACATTTCTCAAGTGCAATTAGTGGAGATTAGGGGTAATCAAGCTCTAATCAACCTTAATTAACTTCTAAATAATGTTAGGACATGTTTAGGGTTAAGTATGAGAGGTTAGGAAGGGTTTAGAGGGGTTTAAGGAGGGTAGAATAGGTAAAACACGTCACAACTCAAAGCAGGGGAAGAAAATCCGTAACGCACACGGGGTTGAGGCGGGCGCCTCGGCCTACTCCATGCGACCGCCTCACCTCTTCTGCACAAGGGTGCTCTCGGTATCGAGGCGGGCGCCTCGCTCCATCCCATGCGGCGCCTCGGCTCTGAACCTCAAAACTTGGTCTAAACTTGATCTAAATGATCCCAAACTTATGGGCAACCATTCTAAGGTCTAACCCAACTCAAAACAAGTCTAAAACACACCCGAACAACTCCGAAACAACTCGGAGGCGAAGCAGGAAGGGGTGCGACAACGTGGCAGCAGGGACGACGAAGCGAACTTCGAAATCAAGCGAGCAATGAAGAGGAGACTTTTAAGGCAAGTCTAAGGGCTAATGAAGAAGCTTAAATACTTCTAGGAAGTTGAATAACAACTTAGGGAAATAAGAATCCCAAAGGAGGCGATTGCAGCGACTCGATTCTCGAACTCTGCGATAGAGGCGAGCGCTATCTCCAAAACTTCCAAATCTTCGATAGACTTAAGGAACACCTCCAACTTGAAGTCTAACACATCTAAACATGTTAACAAACCATCTTAAAGAGGTCTAGGACCCAACCAGGGTCACGAACACAAAGCGGAGTAAACCCTCAATCGCGTCGCATTCAGGCTATCGTCGGGTCACGACTTGTGACTTTAGCAAGTCAACAACTATATGGAGTCTCTAAATAATGTTTTGATCTTAATATGGTCTCTCAAACATATCTAGACCCTCTCGCAGCAACCCAAACATACCGTCGACAAGGGAAGAAGTGCAATATAGCACATAAGCAGAGACAACGAAGGAGGCGGGGGCGTCACACCCTCTCCACCTTAAAAAGAATTAGTCGAATTCTAAATCATGATACAAACCAACATTGGTCCACACTCACCCACAATAAACCACGAGGGTTAAACTCTAATAATCCAAATTCGAAAGTCTAAGAATTCCCGATAGACACAACAACATCAAGACTTACGGTTGAAAATAACATGACTCATACTTGAGTCGCGAATACACATATGAACACATTACGCCAACCATGTAGGCAAAATCCCAAACTTCAACATAAGAACACATTTAACTACCGAAACTATTTGCTTCGGGCACATCATGAAATTCAAGCACAAAGATTCTAAGTTACAAGAATTAATAATTGCTTATGGAGCAATTTACAAACAAATCAAAGATAACCAAATTGGCATTTCAAACTATGCAAATCATACTCGCGATTTCCCTATCGCGGGTAAAACACACAAGAGCACACAATGCCATGTTTTGAAAATTCTTTTCCATCTATGTCCATCCATTTGGTACGGGTATAGTCAATGTTTAACCTACTCACTACCAATCCTAGTCCACCAACGAACCTCTTTTGATCACCAATTTAGGGTGCCGACTAAATTGGATTTCAAAACTTTTAGTTACAAGGGATCTGGTTCATGATTAAAAAGGTTTTAAGCATCCTTTAATAGTCTCTATGCTAAGAAATGAATGAACATGAATTCATGAGTGAGAATTTAATATACTACTATGTAATGCATCAAGTAGGTGTTTCCTACAACTAATGCACATAGCGAATAAAAATTCGAGACCAAGTAACAAGGTCTATTACCTTGACAAACAACAATCATAGCTATCACAAACTTCGTGTATCTAGTACACTCAACCAAGATAATTTATTAATAATCACGACGAATCGACATGTGAGGCTACTATTAATGCCCAGCGTCTATACTCATAAAACTATCCTTTCTTAGGCTCTAGGCCAAGTCTACAACCAATGCATACACTAAGCATCCTAACAGGCGTTAACGTCTCAATACTCACGGTGAAGCGTCAATCTCTTCCGTGCAACGTGATTATCCTCTAAATCGCAACCGACCTTCTACTTAAGTCAGTGTATATCTTACTCGCACAATAACCCTTAACAACAATATAGCGTAATATTACTCATTACATAAAATATATCCTTATAGAATATACAAACATCATACCAAACCAGATAAGTATCAATACAATTCTTTATATATATTCATATATATATATATATATACATACTATGGCCCTTATACATAATCCCAAAAGAAACCACAACTCACATATATAGCATAGTCTTATATATACATAGACTAAAGAAGAATCCATACGCCCGTGCGTTACCTACCGGTAATCCACAAAATAAACCATATCATATATCAATCTCACATTGGGGTATTATTCGATCAAGCAAATAACCAATATTACACAATACACCATATAATGTATGTATGAATGCACATGAGCTACCGATTAAAACGTGCATTACTCATAATTAATGCGGTAATAGTAACAACGGTATAATTTCACGAATATTTATATACAAGAATATACCTTCCTATTTCGGATAGGCCTCAAAACCCTTAATGGCCATCAGCCATCTTGCGTATACGACCTCAAACTCTAGGCGTCCACCACTTTGTCTCTCTTGGAGCCCTTTGGATTGTTGACTAGTACTTCGAGGGCGATTAACCCTCATCTTCGGGCAATCCTTACGAACATGATCACCGCCAAAGCGAAACACTCTGCTTTACTGACATACGTTCTCGGCATGTCTGTCCTCATACAAAAATTACATGTTAACTCGCCGCCTCGTCGTCTCCGGACTAGAGGTAGGAGCGTCACTCGTCTACCGATGCGTGTGATTTCTTGATTAACTTTACGAGTCTTTGCTTGCCCTCTATTACCATCATTGCCCCTAATAGTACTCGAGGCTCTCTTTTGAGCATACTCCCGATGTCAACTACATTGCATGCAGCGCGATTCACGGCGACTTCGATGTCAAGTAAGTTGTAATGGAGCAGTACTACGATATTTCATCTTTAGACCCTTCACAAGCCGTTGGGTCTTCCTTCGGGTACTAAGTAACCACAATAGCGAGCCAACGCTACGTGAACTTCATTTGAATCTTGAGCCAGGTCATAGCTCCTTGTTCCAATGCCATGAACTGCAGCCTCTTCTTTCTCGAACTCTACTTAGGAATGAGCGTGCCATAAACTCCATCGTGAAGTTTTCCCACACTCGAGGCACTCCCTGGTGACTCCAACTATCTCGTAACACATGCCACCAATGGTCAGCCGCACCAATCAATTTAAACACTGCTAGGGTCACCATCTCTTCTGACGTACAACCCATAGCTGCAAAGATCTTCTCCATGTTTTCTATCCAAAGTTCTGCTTTAGAAGCATCGGGTCCTCCATCGTAGCTCTCAGGTTCCAACTTCAAGAATCTCGCAAGAAGGATAGAATTGTCTTCCATCCCAAACATCTGTGAGGTCACCGCGGATCAGTAACATTCTCCCTCTCTCGTAGCCACGAGTTGTACCCGAGCAGTCTCTGGAACTAGCTCACGCCAAGTTCGACATAATACGCCTACAAAGAACACTCAGCGTTAATAACTCAACAATAAACCCAACCCAACTAGGCCAAGGAACCTATCCTGGCGAAATAGCTAACCTATAGCTCTGATACCAACTGTGACAGCCCGACCCGAATTCCAATGCGGAATCCCAAGGTCGTGCCGTCAAGACAAGCTAAAAGATGGACAAGCACCCGCTAAGCGTAGTGGTGCGAGTCAAGAGTTGAACCAACAACTCTAAACAGGAATGAAAAGCCATAACGGCAAAACCGAATAACCAAAAACTAAAATCTGCGGAAGCAATTCATAAATGGGACCAAAACCTATAGTTTTAAACTAAGGAATACAAGGCTGAGAGACGACTATCTCTCGACAAATCTACGACTCGCGTGACGCAACATTGCGCACGCGCCACAAACCATCGGCAATTTAAGGCCGGCAAAGCAACAAGAATACCAACCTGATAAACGACAACTCAACGGCTACAACATGCCGGAGGAACAATTCAACTAAAAGAACAAGATATTCAGAATCCTAACAATTACCCAAG
>CM028383.1:87904660-87967017 GCA_013146195.2 Codonopsis lanceolata
AAGCTCCTTCCATGTATATAGGACGGAGGTGTCCGAGATCACTTGCTCCCTTCCAAATTTCCGCAAGATCCTGGCCCCGGTTGGTAAAAAGAAGTCCGATAAAGGCCCAACATGACCACTTGGTCTGTACTCATCTGAGTGACGAAGAAAAAGCCGGATCTCCCAAAGTGGCGACGAACCTGCATTATATCCATTGAGCCCCGGCGATAGAAGTGATCGGCCCAGTCAATATCAGAATAATTAGTCTGGGGAAAATGCCCGCGCATTCCATAAAAGGATGGATCATAAGGAGCTCCGAGCGGCACGGGAGCCTGGACCCAAAGGAAGTGCTCTTCTAGCCACATGTGAATCAGAATAGGGCTACCAAGGGAACAATTCATTCCCAAGTAAAGCAAAAGCAATAAAGCCCGTGAAAGTCTCGCCTAAAATCACCGAACAATGTTCACCGGCGATCCCGAGCCTGTAATGCCAAGTCTATGACCCGCTCATCTACTAATCCGGGTAGACCAACTATCAAATATCTCCCTACCAAGCAAAGAAAAGTGCTGTTAATCTACGCCGCTGATAGTCCACGTCATCTTCAATATATTCTGTGAAGGCTCCAGGAAGAACCATCAAATTGAAAGATTCCCCATTATAAAATCCTGGAGTAGCTCTGCGGGTAGAATTGAAGAGCTCCCGAATAGCCATGTACGGACGCCTTCTGTAGGCGGGTACCGCGATCTGACGAGTAGGTGCCACCCCCAGCATAGCACAGAACTCCTCGAATGTGGGACACATCTCGTTCATGCCAAAATTAAACAAGTGATCCTCATGAGACCAAAACCTGGCGGCTCCCCTCAACATGTCCCAATTAATTATGACATTTCGCCAGGATAGAAGGCACCTAAAGCCGAAAAGATGTTCAAACCAATCCCTTTCGTCAGATCGCAAAGAAAGGATCCAGAAATCCAGGGCATTTTCGTAAATCTCAATTTCTAGAGCCGTAGGAATGCGGGCGGCCATTTATAAGAGATGCGAGAAATATTGTTATGGCTGAAAAGAGCTATGGCAGGCAAGGCAGAAGCTGGTGAATTTAGAAAGAAAGAACGAAGTGAATTGGTGAGGAACTGAGCTCGTTTCCGTCAGAATTTATACTGCGAATTGAGAAAACGGACAGTTCAGCGCACAGTGCCCAAACAGTGAAGAAAACAGTGGCTGCATAGGAAAACTATGGTGCCACCAAGAAGCTTCTTGGTGCCGCACCATAGGTCCTTATGGTGGCACCAAGAATGTCCACTGTGCCGTGAAAATTCCTGCCCGGTATCCTGGTTTGGTGATCCGACATTCTGCTATTCCTGTGTCTGATCGCGAAAAGAAAAGGAGGCCTATGAAAGACGGCTACGAGCACGGGCTCAACAGCCACAGGGCGCCGAAAGGATAAGAAATTCGGCCGTTTTCCCGTTCCGATATCACCTAAAAAGCCCGCTTTAATCCAAAGGTGTATTCTTAAAAATCCCTTTCTTTAAAGTACAGCGTGCCATTACATTTTAGATGTCCGGTATAGTTTTATTTTCTGTGTGAATTTATTTTTGCATGTGTAACATACTGCATCATATACATTATATTGCATTATATCATAATGTTTGTACATGTTTCTTTTACAAAAATACAAAAATAAAAAAAAAAAAAGAAAGGGAAAGATACTAATGTTCGCAGGAATCCAAAGCTAATGTGCTCGGGACGACTGGCTTCTGGGAAAACCACCACCCATGACCCTGGGACCCGTTGTGCCACCAGTTCTGGATCCCCGACCTCTGCCCCGGCCGCGGCTTGACCCAATATCATCATCATCATCATCATCATCATCATCATCATCATCATCATCGTCATCTCGACGTCTGGCCGCAGACCGAAGCCGCCTCCCGCAAGAGAATTCATCGCCAATTTCGATATAGCTTTGTCGATGCTAAAAAGCCCCGCAGCAGTTTCTTATAAGTAGACACGTTCACCTGAAAAAAAAATGAATAAAAAATATATAATAAAAAAATGTTAGTCTAAAAAAAAGAGTGTGCATAAAAAAATGTGTGTGTAAAAAAATAAAAAATATAATATAAAGAAGAGAGACAATAAAGGTGGATGTGTCTACCGAACGAGCTCGCTCCGACACGACGCCCGGATCTCGACGCCGTGAAGAACTCCGCTCTACTAAGCCACCACCCCACTCATACCGAAAGTAGAGAAAACATCATCGGGCTCAGAAACATCGTTCACGCCGAGAAATGAAGAAGACGACCTCGGCCCGGCGAAGCATCGAATGCCGCCTGGCACAACAGAGAGGAGGAGGGGATGCACTCTAATCTCAGGAAATCCTCGTATGCCATCACTGGATAATCTGTCGCGGGAACGAGGTATTTCCCCAAGTACTGAGACCGGTCGGGCAGTCGCTCGGGCTCTATCACCCAAGAAGGAGGCCAAGGAGGCACCACTGGAGCCACTAGAAAAGACTGGTGCTGACGGTTCACCCGCTCGCCCATATACAAAGAATCCACCATGATGGAAACCATCAATATCCCAAGCGGCCGAACATCAAAGTAGTGGAATAGTGACCCTCCAGCCCTCCCAAGGAAAGAAGTGCACCGAACCCGACTCGAGCCAACAATTCGCTCCAAAGACTCTTTCCCTATCATTACAACCACCGCCCCTACCGGATTCACCCTCTTGCCAACATATTGGGACAGATACGGAGGTCGGTAAACTCGCCGAATGAGGCGAAGGCGAAAATCAAAAATGAGAAGGCCTGCACTGCAAAAAAAAAAAAAAAAGAATAAAAAATATATGTTATAAAAAAAATATTTAAAAAAAAAGATGCATAAAAAAAGAGAGATAGAAAAAGTAGGAAAAGGCATGTACCTCCCACGCCGGGCAAACCCATTCAGAGTCGGCGAGTCATTCCGGCTGGCCCTATCCATAGAGACATACAGTTCGGCCAAACCAGCCTGTCCCCAATCATACAAAGGGATCCGATCAAAATCCGCCAGACAAGCCAGGACGGAAACTCTCAGGGTGACAGAGGAGTTGGCAAAGAGCGATGTGCCAAGAAAGAAAAATAAAAATGCTCTTGCCACTCGAGTTACAAAGATCATCATCGGACCCGGCACCCGCCATTATTAAGAAGCCACTTCCGAACGCTGCTAATAAAAATCTCATCCGTTGATTTGAAGCGAGGCTCGAAGCCCAGGAGGTCCACAACCTCCTCCCTACGATGACGGAGAGTGAAGTCAGGGGTCAGGGTCTCCCCCATGCTGGTAGGGATTCCCGTGATCGCAGCGAAGTCACACGGGGTCATGGTCGCCTCCCCCCAGCTGAAATGAAAGGTATGGGTGGTGTCCCACCAGAAGTCCCTGGAGCACGCCAAAAATCGGCAAATAGCGGTAAAGTGGGTGAAGGAGTGCATGAAGACACTGAAACCTGAACCCTCCACCAACAACTTTGCCGCCTCGGGTAGCATGGCATAAATCTCAGCCACGTCAGCACATGATACCCGCATCCTCTCAAATTCCCTGCGAACCTGAAAAAGAAAAAAAAGGTAAGCCCTCTACCCTTATTTTCTCTGTATGCAGTCTTTTAAATAAGCAAAAGTAAATAAATAATGAACATATTGCATGCTTTATACTTCATGATTTTTTTAATAACAATAAATTCTTTTAGCATAAAAAAAAATCTTGTTCATAACAAAAAGAAAATAAATAATTCTTTAAATTGTCACATACCATTTTCATACATGTACATAAATTTACATAAAAATAAACATCATTCTTTTACATATAAAAATAAAAACAAAAAAACAATTTTTATGTGTAATTTATTTTGCATATACATAATTAATTTTGCATCTTAAATATCATAAAAATGCATATTAGGACTGCATTTGCCATGTGTATAATAAAATATAAAAACATTCATGCATCATCTTATAGTTGTTCTGCATTGCATCTGCATCAAGTAGAATAATTCATGCATCCATTATGTGCATTTCATTTGTCCAATAAGCTGCCATAGGGGTACGCTAAAAAGAAGATAAAGTACCACCAATAATCAAAATAAATATCTTTGTGGCATTTACTATACCCCCCGCAGCTAGCTTGCATGCTTGAAAAATGAATCTAAGGGCATGAAAAATATCTGCTTTGTCCCTGCTTTTATCCGAAAATATGCCCGAAATGCGTTTCGAAAAATTTAATTTGTACTCCGAATATTCCGTTTCGCGATTCTATTGCGTGCAAAAATGTGATTTAGCATAAAACATGCATCATATAGCCTCATTTGCATTTAGAATATAAATCATGCATAGTAGGGTCAAATAGTGACCACTAGTTCAAATCATGCATCGCAAAAATAAATCATAGAAATTTCACACATTATCACTTAATTACATCATTTAGGCATAAATAGGACATGCATGTGCATCACTAATAAAGTCAGGAGTGCTCCAAAGGTTCCAAACAAGGCGTAAATTTAGCGATCCGAAACATAGCCAGGAAAATTTCGAGAAAAAGAAAAATCTTACAGTGGTGCGAGGAAGATTGGACACGTGAGTGTTCCGATCCCGCAGAATGTTGCCCCAGTCATTCGTAGAGTACCGGTAATTGAGTTTATTCCGGACCAAGCGAGGAGGTTCTCTCCTCCTCAGATTCGGTGCATCGGTGCCTTCCCTTCCTCGGATCGTGAAGAAGATGTCATCTCGCTAAGTAAAACACTGAAATTGGCGAAAGAAAATTGAGAAAAGGAGCGAAAATAAAGAAAATAAAAAAAAAAGAGCAAGCAGCAGCAACAATGGCGAAGAGTTCAGAAAGAAAGAAGAAAAGAGAGAAAGAGAAGCAGTAGCTTCTCTCCCTTCACTCCCGTCCATAATAAGGGGAGAAAAAGAGAATTTTCCCTTTCCTCCCTCCAAAGTTTGAAGCTGCGACACTTTGGTCCTCAGATTTCAAAGTTTCCAAAATGGTCCCTGAGCCTAACGGAAAGTTAACAAAGTTAATCTTGTTAACCAAAATTGACAACCATTCACCAGAGGACAAAGAAAATAATATCCCCGGAAAAAAAAAAAAGAAAAGAAAAAAAGAAAAAAAAGAAAAAAAAAAAAAAAGAAAAAAAAAGAAAAAAAAAAAAGAAGAATAAATTCCCCAGCAAGAGTGGCAAAAATGCCAAGATCAGCCAAATCCGCGTCAGCCACCTGGGCGCAAAAAGGTAAGTCAGGCACAATATTCTTACCCTGACTTTAGAATAATTTCCTTTTAAGGAAAGTTTGTTTTTATTTTCAAAAAAAAAAAAAACTCTTTTCAAAATGAGTTTTGATTTCAAAAAAAAAAGAGGAATATTTCAAAAACAAAAAAAAAGGGAATATTTCAAAAATACAAAAAAAGAGGAATATTTCAAAAATACAAAAAAAGAGGAATATTTGAAAAAAACAGAGAGAGCGAGAAAAAAAGGAAGGAAAAAGAATGTTTTCCACCTCACAATTTTCGAAAATACTTGAAGAATGATTAATTTGCCGTGCTCGGCGACGGATCTTTATCGGTCGAGTGCGCTCGGATATTTGAAAGTTTTCGGTTATGTTTGGAAACAAGGCGACCCGGCACACAACTTTGAAAACTCCTTCTTAACATGTTTCAACGACAAGGTATTGACCGGTTGAAATGTGGTGGCAGAAAAACATTCAAATCTTCATACCGTATTTGACAACGGTTTCGGACCGGAAGAATACGACTTTTTCGAAAAACACAAAAATCTTTTTCCGTTGTGTTCTCGATCGGGCTTGACCCGAAGAACATGACATCCTCACTTGGTTGTAGTTTAGGTTTTTGGCCTGAACTACGTTTGGTCTGATTTCCTTTAATGGGAATACGTGGCGACCTACTTTAGTAGGTCCGACCATCGAGCACATTAAATTCATATCTGCTTAAAACTCCGTTAACTTTTATAACCGACTAAAAATGTCTAGGTTATGGAGTTTGGATAGCATGTTAACTGTGCATTATAACTGCTACCAATTGCATTCTCCCGTTCTTAAATGAACGAAATTGGAGAGTCTATTGTTTATCAACGATGTTCGTCTACTCAGTAAGCCTTGGGTTACCCGTAGACTCCATCGTTGAGGGGCTCTGTAGACACCCCAATTTCGTACCCCTGGTATGTGACTGACATAAAATATCAAGAACTGTTAAAACTTAACAAATGTCAAGTTACAGGAGTCAAAAATGCGAAAGGAAAAGCAGGATGCGCGAAACAGTGAAGTGCAGGGGGGAAAGTGCACAAAATGAAACTTGATAAAGCTGCTTGGTGCCGCACCAAGGGTCTCCTTGGTGGCACCAAGCCTTCTACTGTTGCGTCTCTCAGATGGAAATGGTACAACTCTTGAAGCTCGCGGTACAAGTCGTTGAAGCTGCTGAACAAACCCAAGAATGACCGACGAGTCCCTGCCTTCCACTATAAATAGAAGCCTTCGGTTTCTCATTTCAGTTGCTCATTTCCTCCGCGATTTTAATCGCAACGAAGCTCTGTTGTTATTCTGCCGATACTATTAGTACGAGAGGCGCGAGATAGGTGAGTGGAAGCCCCTAGAATCTCCAAACCCCGTCTAAACTCCGCCAAAATAAAAACCCATAGGTTATAAGTGATCCCTAGCCTAGTTGTTAGGTATCCACCTCACTTCCCCGGCCCAAAAATCTCAAAGTAAGCCGTTGCTCTGCCCGAGTAACGAGCTGAAAAATCAAAAAACTAAGCCGTGGTTTCGCCCAACCAAAAAGGCCAAAACCTACCCAAATAAGCTGTCACTCTGCCCGAGTTGACAAGCCCAAACTCTCAGAAATAAGCAGTCACTCTGCCCAAATCAAAACAAGAACCACACAACAAACAACAAAAGACTCCCTCTCCCTGAAGGACAGAGCGAGCACACCGCCGCTCTAAAAGGTAAAACCTTTAAGGGCGTTATTTATTGTATCTATTTACTTTTTGTCTTTTTATTATTTTTTAAAGTTGTTATTTAAATCCGACACAATGTAGCCAATATAAGCCGTTGTGCTGCCCGGATTAGAATAGGAAATATTATGTAAAAGAGCCGTTATAATGGTCGAATATTCTTAAATATGTCTGTAATTATTGTAAGGAAATGGCTGCGAGTCCGTAAATAATGTAGTCATGGATGTATTTGTTTTAATTTCCTGTCTTTTAATACTGTGTTTATTTGCGAAATAAATATAACAATAAGCATACTTGACCAAAACCATTTTGAGACCGAAAGGGCGAGTTGGGTGCCTAGCACCTTCCCAACTCGTAACTTAGCCTCCGAACCCGTTTTCTTTTTCTCTGGTTTATTTTTCTTTTCTTTGGTTTTGCTTTATTTGCCTTAAAATAAAGATGGCGACTCTTAAAACTTTCGGATCCAGTGGGGCCTCGTAACACTCCTTCTTTGCACTTTCCCGTTCTCCCCTAAAAAAGGGAGAAATGGGAATGGAAGGGTGATGTATTCTCATATCCTGGTATCCCCTAAACAAGGGATAACTTGATGCGGGAAACTCAAAGCTCCCATAGTGATCTGAATGGGCCATAAGGCTATTTTAATAAAATCCATAGTGGGGGCGTCGCAATATCCTTTTTTGCACTTTTCCGTTTTCCCCTAAAAAAGGGAAAATGGGAATGAAAGGGTAATGCATTCCCATATCTTGGTATCCCCTAAAAAAGGGATAACTTGATGCGGGAAGCCATAAGTTCCCATATTGGATACAAAATCCACTCAAGGCAACCGAGGCACATTTAAACGTGCTAACATTGACAGCACTCATCTCGCACTTTTGATTTCGTCTTCCCTTAAACAAGGGAGGGTGGAACGAGAGCAGCGGTGTCCTGCATCCGCACGTACGTGCACCCCTATCCAAGGGCGCGCGGGGCGCGCGGGCACACCCCGGGAACCTCACACCTCTGTGGTGAATTTTTTGGTATGTTACCTAGTCGTTGCTGATAGGGGTGGGCTCCTCACTATGAGATACTGAAATTCTTAGGGGAGTTGTTCCCTTTTCCTGGCATTGTCTACCAGGATGGCAGCTTTTGTCATCCTAGTCGTTCGCATATGAGATACATAGGGGCTGTCATCAAGGGGGCTTATTCCACAAATGTTTCGTGATAAGAAATTGTGAGGACAGTATTATGCCCTTTGCTACAAATAATGTTTGTGTTAGAATATTCAGAGCTACCACATTAAACATAGGTCAAGTAAGTGGCTTAATTGAGATGGCCTAGCCTCAAGTGCAAAAGATTATTCTCGTCTATTTGCTTGATTTGTTATTACTGATTGATGTTTGATATCTGTTAACTTGTTTTAAAATCATGAGTATTGTGTTCTATATTATTAAGTATTTTTTCAGCTTAAATTTTGATTAATTTATATTAACATACACATCAAGTTTATTTATATAAAAAAAAACACACATCAAGTTAGTGACTAGTTTTAACTTTTGGCAGGTTGAGATGTACACTGATTCCGAAACTTTAGAATTAATGGGTAAGATATCTTCTAGATTGATTCTGTTAGTTCTTTTAGTAACTGCGAAACATATTTATTGCAGATTTTGAGCATCTTTTTTGCGTCGTGGCTTATATTTGAGATGTCTTCAGGTAAAGAACATGCACTCGTAATTCCTAACCACAAAAGGCACATTGACTGGCTTGTCGGATGGGTCTTAGCTCAAGTGATTATTTACAGTCTTCAGAACTCTTTTGTATGTTTTCTATTAATCCATGAGTAGGTGTATTGGAAGTTGTGGCTTGTGAATGGGCACAGAATGCATTGGAAACAGTTTATTGCATTTTCCCTTTTACTATATTTTCTTATGAATACTGATTTCCTGTTGACAGCTTTCAGGTTGCCTTGGTAGCTCACTTGCTTTAATGAAGAAATTGTAAGAACACAAGTAGCTAGGATTTTCCAAACTACCAATGCAGTTTCCTATGTAGCTTCTGATGAAACTATAATAGAAGTCACAATGGTCAGAAAAGTTCAAAACAACAGAAGACTTGATTATAAAGTAGAAAATTAAACACAAGGGTTACCAAACAACCTATAAGCCTATGCTTGTAGATCTAGCCTCATGGCCAAAAAGATTTCACTAAATAATATGATTTGTTTTACAAAAAGTATGTGAAATCACAAAACAAAATACTCTCACAAGACAACAAGTCTTGGAGAGCAAAAAACCCACAGAAAAACAGGTACAACAAACGTGGGAAGAAACAAATAGCTTCCTAAAACAGCTAGGAAGACAAAACAGTTCCAGCACTTCATGTAGTTCCGAATGTTATAACATTCGAAGCTACATTCAACTTCTGCACAAACTGGAATCCTGAAACAACTTCTGAATTTTTCTGCTCTCTGTTATGCTTTTCTGCTCTCTCTAAATCCGTGAGTCTTCAGCCGCTGCCCAAGCTCTCTATTTATAATGTGAAAGAGACCTACACATAAAGAAGGAAACGAACTCCAATATAGAAAATGATTAGAATTAGAAATCAAATCAACTTCCTAATATACTAGATTCACTTACCAAAAAGACAAGGAGTCCAAGGGCACGAAATTAAGAAGGATTTGTACATATATTTTGTTTCCAAAATAACTCCTAAGATTTAGGACCAAGAAACCCAAAATATAATGAAATATATTGTTTCCAAAAATGACTAATCTTAGGGACCAAGAAAGGAAAAACAAAAACTAAAATAGGTCATCCATATTTTACCCTTACAGAAATCATCGAAGTTCTTGCCAGTGAGTTATATTTTCTCCAACTATAAGTCTATAACTACATGAAGATTTTACTGAATTCATTTACGTGTGATACAAACATACGAGGCACTCAAATAGTTTTCCAAGATGAAATAAAGATATGGTGAATGTTTGCAGGTCATTGGTTGGTCAATGTGGTTTTCTGAATACATCTTTTTGGAAAGAAGCTGGTCCAAAGATGAGAATACATTACATGTAGTAGTTTGTTTCTTATTAATCAAATTTGTAATAGGCTATAATTTTCTTATGTTTGCATTTGGGATTTTTTTCTACTGCAGTTAGGTTTGGAACAGCTAAATGATTTTCCCCATCCTTTCTGGTTGGCTCTTTTTGTTTAGGGTATTCGCTTTACGCAGGCAAAGCTTTTAGCAGCTCGGGAGTATGTTGCATCAATGAGCTTGCCTGTTCCTAGGAATGTTTTGATTCCTCATACCAAGGTTATATTTTCATTATTTCCCATCAATCACCTAAATGATTAGTACTTGCTTTAATAAGAATTTTCTGCTCTTGTTTCGTTGCTCTCAGAGTTTTGTTTCTTTAGTCAATCATTTGCGCTCATTTGTCCCGGCAATTTACAATGTTTCAGTTGCTATTCCTAAAGATTCGCCTTTTCCAACAATGTTGAGGTTGTTAAGGGGAAGATCTTCTACGTTAAGCCAATGGTATTTTGAATAGTAATACAATATAATCTACAACTTATCAGTGGAGTATTTTCACGATAGTTATAAAAATTGGGAAATCTTCCTTGTGCATATATCTCAACTCTTAGGCATCGTTCTTTCTCGTTCTGCCATTTTTAGAATGGAGATCAGTGGTTTCGCAACTTAATAGGTATTGAAATCTCCATCCCCTCTCTTCTCAAGGTTGACGGGCCTTATGGTCACCCTGAACTCCTCATTTTGGTGTGAATCTTATGCAAACAAATTAAGAAACTAAAACATTATAACAGTTGAATTTTACCCCTCAGGACATGGGGATATCATCCTGCACCACACAGTTGACAATTTGTGATAAACCTGTCGACTTAGGCAAATGTGATAAGCCTCGATTTTACTGGCACCATGGTGCATGTTGCATAAGCGGGCACCAGTTGGCAAAAGCTATCATATGTTCATCTATATACTGAAAAATTGAAATATACAACATGTGTCAATATGGCTTGTAGATGCAATGAAATCGAGAGCAGTATCTTTTATACAAGTACAAAAATGAGTGCCATTCATACTCATCTCCATAGCCTTTTCTTGGCTACCCAATGATGAATTTTCAAACAATTCTATTGTTTAGGTACATGTGCACATCAAGAGACATTTAATGGAGGAACTACCAGAAACATATAGTGGAATCGCACAATGGTGTAAAGACGTATTTGTGGAGAAGGTATGTGAATTTTGCATCCATGTTTGACCCTTTTTGTTTGAGTTACAAAACATAGGTGCTACATACGCCCCTTTTCATGGTAAAACTCCTATACTGCCCTTTACCCAATGTAAACAAAAACACACAGACACACATATATATTTGGAAAAAGGGGAGTGCCGATTGCCACGGCCCGCCTTGAATTTCGGGAGGCCCATGGCAAAAAAAAAAAGGGCTCGTATTAAAAATTTACGTCACTTAAAGTATTGAGAAAAAAAGTTAAATGCATACAATAGAAATTGAACCCAAGATCTCTCACTCTCTACCAAGTACATTAACCATTGGGTCACCTATTCCATAATAGAAATACAAATACGTTTTAAGTTATATATCTTTGACGGATAATAGTTCACAGACTAAATAAAAGTTTATGCCCACTAGAATCAAACTAGGAAACTCTAGCACACATAGCAAATGTCTTAACTATCGGGTAAATGGAATCAATTGTATATTTTTTGACATTATATTATATATACTAAATATAAGTTAGTACCCAAAAATTTGGGCCCCCCAAATTTATGGTAGAATTCCTATAATGCCCTTTACCCAATGTAAACAAAAACACTGACACACACTTGACACACACTGACACACTCATATATATATTTGGAAAAAAGGGGAGTGCCGACCACCATGACCGGCCCTGAATTTTGGGAGGCCTATGGCAAAAAAAAATTTGGGTCCCCCCAAAATGGTCGTCACCCCTCAAGACATTCCCCCACCCAGAGCCAGTCCTGCCAACCACTATACCCCGTAACATATGTGTGCCGGGTACGGTGGCCAGCAGTGTTTAAGACTTTTATTTAAAGTTTTTTTAAAAAAGTTTTTTGAATAAAAAAAAGGGGAAAAAGGTTTGAAAAAAAAAAAGTAAAATGCCTGACATTACTCGTAATTTTGATGGATTATTTTCAAAGATAAAAATAAGTTAGTTAGATGCTCGTAAACGATTGTAAATTTACAAAATTTAGTTATTAAATGGACAACACCACTATTCTTGAGCTAACACAAAGCGAACCATCACAACCTGAGGAGCACACTTTAGCTGTGGAATATATTTTTTGGTATATATATGCTTTTCCATAAATGCATATATATATATATATATATATATATAACAACAAGATGTCAATTTCAAAACTCAACTCTATTTTTGTAAGGTATTTTCTAAACTTTCTTTCATATTCTTGACATATACATAAAGTACTAATTTCAAATAAATAATAAAACTATTAATAAAAAAATTTGATGCTAAAAAATAATAATCTTGAGAACAACTAATTTTCAGTCATAAGTAAATAAAAATACTTTTTAAAAAAACTTTTATACATAAAAGACAAGAAAACCTGGCAAATTGTCATCCTTCATAGACGAGTGTTGCCGGAACCAGCCAGCACTCCCTTATTTTATTGAAGTCTTTTTGTGTGTGTGTTTTTTTTTTTTGGTTTAAATAGATTAGAGAGAGGTTTTGGGGTGTGTGTGTAAGTGTAAAAGAAGGAGGAGGAGCTAGCGCGTGAAGGGTAATATAGGAATTCTATCATAAAAGGGTGGTATTCAGCAAGTGGGGGGTGTGGTATTTAGCAACAGTTCTAAATTGTCCTGTTTAAGTTACCCTTTCATATGTGATGATCATTTTGGACTTACCAGGATGCTTTGTTGGAACTACATCGTACGAAGGACACATTCCCTGACAAACAAAGTCACAACATTGGTCGACCTAAGAAGTCTTTGTTTGTAAGTTTTTAATTTGGATGTTCACATAAGATCTGTAAGTTTGCTCTGTGCCTCTTCCTTTCCTTTATTCATAATTTCTGGTTGTTGCAATCACTAGGTTGTTATCATTTGGTCATGCCTCCCCATTTATGGGCTAGTTAAAATCTTTGATTGGTGTCCATTTTCTTGGGGAGAGGTTGCATTTTGTGCAGTAGTGTTGGTGCTCGTTGTGATCCTCATGCAGACCCTCATTCTATTTTCTCAGTCCGAGTATTCTACCCCTCCCACGCCTTCCCCGTCATCGGACACGTTAAACCAGCAACTTCTTCATAAGTGAGCCAACACAAAATATCAGTAAGGAATTTCCTCCAATACAAATCACCCATAGGTTCAATCAGTTGTAAACTACTCGCTGAATGTATCCCATATATGGAGGCCTTTCAGGCTGAGTATTAGTTATTGTGGTTCATTGCATTTTATATGGTCATAATATATACGTAGAAAACTACATTTTGTAACTTGGTATATAACTATATATACATATTCATTTATTCATTCATTAATATATATCCTCTGTTCCAAATTGTAGCAATATGTTGTAAAGATGACATTTTACGCTTATACTGTCATTTTGTTGGACTTCACAAGCTTGTCAGTTGCATACAAACAAGTGTCTTTGGTATCGATTCATTATGGAGGATGGTGAAATCTGAAATGGCTTCAGTCTTGACAAGTCAACTGCATTTTGAACTGAAAATTCTGCACTAACTGTCTAACTCCAAGCATTATATATGTATACAAGAAACCCCAATGTCATACATATGATCATAGGGTCAACTAGAATCTTTGATATTATCAAGATAGTAATTCTGACTCTGCAGTATTACTCTATTTCCAATCATCGTAGCTCGTCCTTGCGATGCATCAAAATTGACACCATTGCTTCTTCAAATATCTTTTCTTTCTCTCCATCATTCCAACCTAATGAATCCTCAAAAACATACCCTGACACCGGCAAATGTAAACTGCATAGTCTTCAACAAGTTTCATATTATTCCCTGCATTCCAAATTGTAACACTTTGAAGCAGAGGATGATCTCAAATAAGCATCAACAAAACATTCTACATGACACCTTAGCATTCTATGGGCTTCATGCAAACTTGGGATGATACATCATGAGCAATTGCGATATTTGGATTTTCTTCTGCTCGTTTATCATAATAATATTGCACTAGGTTATAACATTCAGTTCCGGTTTCAACAGGAGCAGAATTTTCGGCCCCCATCACTAGTTGATGGTAATATAACGTGGAGTGAATGAAGTTCTACAAACACGAAGAGCACCGTGTTAAGGTAGTTACTGCATTTTTCAAAACCGGAGACGATTTGTCGGATTATCTTAATTTGGGGTTCTCGAGTGCACGAACATGGTGAGTTTGAAGTTGGAGTTAGAGTCGACGGAATGACTACTGAAAATGTGGGATGATTTTGAATAAAATAAAAAAATATACGTCAAATTTTCATTTAAAAAGCAGTCTGTTCGACTAAAAAAAGCTAAACAGAAAAACTAATTTAGGAGCAGAGGGGGTACTACTAAGGCTTAGTTAACGGTGTCTCATAATGAATTTTGGGTGAAAAGAAAAAAAATGAATTTACTTACTAAACGATGCCGTACATCAGTAAGTCGTTGATGGCTCATAGGATGACATTTTTAATTGATGTGAATTATTGTGTACGTAAACCATGGAGGGAAATGGAGAGATTTCATTTGAGAGAGGAACCAAATGTCTTGTCCCCAACAAGAATATGAAGTTGTCCTTATTAACAAACAATTGTATGATTAGTGAGTGAGTTGACTCGCTCTTCATTTACGAGATTAGGATAATGCTTGAGCTACTTAAAATGTGCACTAAAAAATGAGCACTCAATAAGTTTGGTCCCTCTGATTAGTCAGAGTGTTAGGACCCATAAAATGTACAACCAATTAGGATGTGTCAAATCATTTAGTGTCCATTTTTTGGTGCATATTTTGAGTGGCCCAAATATTACTCGAATGACTAATTCAATGATCGGACATTTCCGACTAATATAAAGTTCGATTTTTTTTTTGGTTTATTGTTTTTAAGGTGGAAAATTAAATCAAAAGGATAATTCCTTATATAACTTTTGTAAATATGGTTGTTTCATTTACACAATACTCATTTAATTCCTAAATTATTCATCCGTTCAATTTTTTTTTAGTCAAATATTACAAAAAAAAAAAAAAAACATAGAAGAGGATCAATAGTAATTACTCCCTCCGTCCCCAACAAACAGTTCCATTTATTTAACAATCCAATCTTTTTAAAATTGTAACTTTATTTGTTTGCGCCTTCTTCAAATTGTCTTAAATTTTTTGTAGAATCTTTAGAAATGAACCTATTTTTTGGAATAAATCAAAAAAGAAAAAAAAGATTAATCATCCAAATAGTCCATATTTGAAAAATCTTATAATTAAGAGATATGTAATGTTCTTGGAGTTTGTCATAGTTGTAAAAATACTTGAGCACCACTAATATGCTTAATTACAATACAAGTTGAAGGTAAACATGCAAAACATAAATTCAGGCTGGTCCACTTTGGTAAGTTTTCAATTGCTACATGACCCTATGTTTTTTTAAACTGAGAAAAGTCATTTTTGAAGGCGAAAAGACTATGATACCCTTAATAAATTTGAGACGCACTACAGATCACTCACTCAAATGCATCGTACTGCATAAATTTTTGCATGGCGATGCATCAATTTAAATTGCATCAATTTTTACACCGTGATGCATTAATTTAACCTAATCCAATTGTGCATTACGTTGCATCAATTTTTGCACCACGATGCATCAATTTAAATTACCTAATTCAATTATGAATCGCGCTACATCAATTTTTGTACCGCGATGCATCAATTTAATTATCTAATCTAATTTTTCATGCAAAAATTGGGCATTTAGGAACAATATTTCGAAATAGACTTTAGCGGTTGAAAAAAAGAATGAGCTAATGTAACGAAAAAATGTTTGGGAAAAATATCGACCAGTAATTTTTCTAAGATAAAATGTTATAAAAATTGTAATCATATAATTTTTAAAAGTAGAATCTTTTAAGTTAGGCAATCCTAGAAATAATAGTAGACTTTTTGCATGAAACAAAAAGAATAATAGATAAGTCACACACGTTTCCACATTAGGTCAACTCGCAACACCTTAACTAAACTGTGGCAGTCAACTCGCAACACTTTTACCAAGTCCATGATGGCTGCTTGTGGCTGTAACAACTTTGCAAGTTTTTCTCTCTGATATTTAATGTTTTAACAAGTCCATGAAGGCTGGAAAAAGAAAATAAAAAATCAACCTTAAGATAATGCAAATGTTAAACTTTATAATTAAACAAGAAATTAATGTGGAAGTTTGGAGATGAGGCCAAAATAAATGAAAGATGGCCACTTATTTGACGTCTAAAGTTCTTACGCCAACATGCTCACTTCACTTGGCAAAAAACGACTTATAAATATCCTCCCGCACTTACCTCTTATAACTCATCAACAAACACTTAAATAATCCAGGTTCCCATTTTAGTATAATTGCCATGACGATATTGTGGCAGCACTCCATGCTTTTGCTCTCCCTCTATTTCCTAAATGCTTTTCATCAAGTCCTCTTGGCCACTAACTTTGTCTCTTCAAAGCAGCAAATAAGGTGCCATGACTATGAAAGCTCTGCATTGTTCCAGTTCAAGCAAAGCTTTCGCTTTTCAATTAACAGCTCTGTTTCCGTTGACCCTTATGCTTATCCAAAGCTCGCATCGTGGAAGACAAATGAATCAGGTACTATCAATGATTGTTGCTCGTGGGATGGCGTTGTGTGCAGTGAGGACACTGGTCATGTGATAGGCCTTAACTTAAGCAGCAGCTTTCTGTTTGGTCCCATCAACTCTAGCAGCAGCCTCTTCCTCCTTGTTCATCTTCAGAGCCTCGATCTTTCAGGCAATAACTTCATGCACTCTCAAATCCCATCTGGAATTGCCAGTCTCTCGCAGTTGAGAAGTCTCTACCTCTCTTTCTCTGTATTTGGTGGCCAAATACCCAAAGAAATCTCACGGTTAACGCAGTTGACTTCTTTGGATTTGGGAGGAAACGCACTACAGCTCCAAAGTCTTAGCTTTGAACATCTAGTCCAAAGTCTTAAGATGTTAGAAGAACTCTCTCTCTGGTCGGTGAACATTTCTTCTCAAGTACCTCATAGCTTGACCAATTTAACCTCTTTGAGAGTCCTTCTTCTCAGGGAATGTGGGCTGACCGGCGAATTCCCAAGCGACATATTCCACCTACCGGAGCTACAATATCTAAGTGTTAGCTTTAATGAAAAACTCATCGGCTCTTTGCCAGAATTTCGCATAGCAAGTCGACTTGAGGAAATGCAACTTTCTGGGACGAGTTTCTCAGGTCGCATACCAGATTCGATTGGGAACCTCAAATCCTTGGTTAAGCTGGATCTCCGTAACTGCTCTTTCTCAGGATCTCTTCCAGCTTCTCTCGGTAACCTAACGGGGATCACCACACTTCACCTCAGTGATAATGGTTTCAAAGGTCGCATTCCTTCTTTGGCGAGCCTGTCAGAGCTGAGGGGTATCTCACTTTCCAACAATGAATTTGATGGTGGAATCCTGCCCAATTGGCTTGGTAAGCTTGCTAAGCTAACTTACATAGACCTCTCTAACACCAATCTTTATGGCGTGATGCCATCGTCCCTGTCAAACCTAACCCAACTTACTTATATAGATCTCAATACAAATCACATATACTGTCAAATCCCATCATGGCTTATGAACCTTACCCAATTAAGTATTATAGATTTTAGAGATAATTCCTTGCAAGGCCCCATTCCAGCAACATTTTCTCAACTAAAACAACTCTGGTTTCTTAGTCTTATTAGCAACAACCTTAGTGGCACAGTGGAAGCAGATGTATTTTTCAACCTCAAGAAACTCAATTATCTTCAACTATCGAAAAACTCGATAACATTTATGGGTACGAAAAATTACACCAATGCTACTCTTCCACAGTTCAAAATTTTAGGATTGGCCTCATGCAACTTGACGGGGTTTCCTAATTTTCTTCCAAACCAAAATGAGTTGCAGCTTCTAGAACTCAGCAATAACTATATTGCTGGCCAAATACAAGAATGGTTTTTGAATTGTAGCAAAGAAACATTGGAGGTGGTAGATTTACATGACAACCACCTAACTGGCTTCGAGAAATATCCACGTGCCCTTCCTTGGGTTGGACTAAGCATCTTGGATCTTAGCTATAATATGTTGCAAGGATCACTCCCAGTTCCACCGCCAAACACCATGAATTATCTTGTACAACAAAATAGACTGACTGGAGAAATCCCGCCACAGATATGCCAGATGAGTTCTCTTCACACATTAGATTTGTCTCATAACAACTTGACTGGCATTATTCCTCCCTGCTTGGGCAACCAGATCATTTCTTTGTCCATGCTAAAGCTTAAAGGCAATAAATTTCGGGGAACGATTCCAAACTCGTTCGTCAAGGGAAGTGAATTGAAGCTGATTGATATAAGTGAAAATCTGTTGGAGGGGCAGCTACCAAGGTCATTAGAAAATTGTAGCATGCTGCAGTTTGTCAATATTGCAGATAACAGTATTGATGATAAGTTCCCTTTTTGGTTGGGAATTCTTTCAAACCTACAAATTCTGATCTTGCGATCCAACAAATTCCACGGCGAAATAAAGAGTTCACTAACAATCAACTCGGATCAATTCTCAGAGTTGCGTATACTTGATCTCTCTAACAATTGTTTTGAAGGTGAATTGCCACAAGACTACATGATCCGGAGTTGGCCAGCAATGAAAATGAAAGGTAATGATTCCAAAGCATCATATTTGCAAGAAAGCAACACTATAGCGCTACATAATGTTTACGATAGTTATTACGATTTCTCCATGAGCATCACAAACCGAGGCATAAAGAGAGAGTATGTGAAGGTCTGGAACGTTTTCACAGTCCTTGATCTCTCTAGGAACAGATTGGTCGGAGAGATTCCAACAACTATTGGACAACTCCAGGGGCTTCAGTTACTCAATCTTTCCAACAACTATCTTACTGGTTGTATCCCTACGTCCTTCCTCAACCTGACAAATCTTGAATCACTGGACCTTTCTCAAAATAGGTTTTCAGGAGAGATCCCTCAGCAATTAGCTCAACTCACCTTCCTTGCCTTCTTAAATGTCTCGAGTAACCACCTCGTTGGGCCCATCCCACATGGGCAACAGTTTTCCACATTCGAGAATAACTCTTACGAGGGTAACTTAGGTTTGTGTGGAGAGCCTTTATCCAAGAAATGTGGGATTCCCCAGGTACCTTGGACTGTTCCGAGAAATGAGGATGATGATGATTCTCTGTTGCCAACTTCTGCATTGGATTGGATTATCATAATCTTAGGATTAGCGATTGGGCTAGTTGTTGGGTTGATTTTTGGGCAATATCTAACCAATAGGCATCATGATTGGTTTGTCAGGAAATTTGGACACAAAATGCATTTGACATAGAGCAGGGTTTGAACCAGAGGGTTATGGTGTTTGTGTGTTTTTATAGGCTTTGTTTTATGTTTAGAGTTTTGTTTCTTGTTTAGTGTACGTTGTTTCCTATTATCTATATTCTGATGTATTCCTCTATGTAATGAATTTAAATCAAACTCTTTCCATTGATCAGAGTCATGATCCAACACACACACACACACAAGCCCTAATATATGGATCTATGATTGTGAATGAAAAGAAAATTGGTCTTGAAGTTGAAACAATTTTTCTTTCTTCTTTCTTCTTTCTTCAATAATAATCAAATCCCTGGTATATATGAAATGGTTGCCTTTTAGATGATCTCTTTCTCCCAAGTCCTTAGTAATGTGATCAATGACAACATAGTTACATCATCATTTTGTTTATGAATTTGGATTGCGGTAACTCTTACATAAGAATTAAATTATTGACTATATTCAATTGGTGAATTTCGGAAAAAAAATCTCTAAAATTTCGAATATTTCGTGGTTAGTTAGTACGTTACTCAGAGTTTAATTTTCATAGATTTTGTGATGGAAAAATGAAATCATTTTGCCTAACTTACTCTTGAAATTATTATTCCCCCCCCCCCCGGGGTTCCTATATACCTTTTCGGTTCCTCCTAAAAAGTGTATGTTTGAAAAGTCTAATAATTAAAAAATATAACTAAGGACCCGTATGGTGCAGCAATTTCAAAGCACATCTTTTTTAAAACGCAGAATTTTCAAAACACATATTATTTTCTTAAAAATACGTTTGAGATACTATTTCTAACACTCTTCCAAACCCATTCTAACACTCAAAGTCATCAAAGTCATCAAATCTCTCCCTCTCTCACTCTTTGTAGATTTTTTTTATATAATCAAAGTTTCAAAGTCTCGCATCCTCCTCCTCCAATCTCTCTCTCTCTCAAAATCCAACCCCTTCATTTCCCCCAAACCCACTCCCTCTAGCCTCCGATCATCTCCTCCTTTTTTGAAGTGAGCGTTTAAATCAAAGTACAGAATGATGATTAACTTATGTGGGATTCAAGGGCACATATTAAGGACAAATCCTTATACACCTACCACTTTGTTTTACATTTTCATCATCTCCCCTACTTCTATTCAACGAAATATTTATTAGAGAATAATATATTTTTATTATTCTTGTTTATTTGTAATTAGTAATTAGTGATAATTATTTGTAGAGTTCTTTCCTTATTATGTTATCTTCCTTGTATATGTTTCTTGTACCCTACTCCAAGTGTAACCCTAATTGTAACTCTCTCTATAAATAGGTGATTCAATCAATAGAAAAGCTATGACATTATTCATAAACTTTATCAGTTTCTACATGGTATCAGAGCTTTGCTCCTAAATCTTCTTCTTCTTCCTCTAAGCCGCCGCCCTAACCACCCTCCACCATGGCTAACGGAAATCACTCTCTCACCATTAAAAACCCTCTTGATCTCACTCAAACCTTCGACCTCATCAACATCTCTCACCACAACATCACCAAACTCACCTCCACTAACTACATAGCTTGGAAACTCCAAGTTGAGGCCACCCTCATTGGCTATGATCTCTACAAGTTTGTATACGGATCACAGCCATGCCCGCCTCCCACAGTCCTCACCAAGGATGCCCAATCATCCGAGGACATTCCCACCCCAAACCCGCACTACCACCCATGGATTCACCAAGACAAACTCCTGTTTGGGGCTCTTGTTAGCTTCCTGTCGGCTCCCTGGTTCCTATGATCCAACATGCCGCCACTGTTCGTGAAGCCTGGGACATCCTGGCTCACACCTATGCTCGCCCAACTCGCAGCCGCATCAAACAGATCAAAGATTACCTCAAGTGAGCAACCAAGGGAACTCAGTCGATTTCCGACTACATGTAGTCTGTCAAAAGTCGGGCTGATGAACTCCCGGCTCTGGGCAAACCGCTTGACCACGAGGACCTCATTGAGATCCTCCTCGGTGGGTTGGATGATGACTACTGTCACATAGTGGATGTGGTTGAAGGACGCGATACCACTATCTCCTTTGATGAGCTTCATGAAAAACTCATCAACCGTGAGCTGCTCCTGAAACAACCTAAGCCCGCTGTGGGTTCCCGGGAAAATGCGCCCGCGCCCCGCGCGCCCTTGGATAGGGGTGCGTGTACGTGCGGATGCGGGACATCCACTGCTCTCATTCCACCTTCCCTTTTTTAGGGGACATACAATTCGGTGGTCTCGTATGTCCGATCGGGTGGCCGGATCTCCGGGAAAAGGTAAAACACACACTAGTCTTACCTTGAATCACCCACACAAGAGCTCTCTACAATGGAGGATGATAAATATCTAATGGAGGAGAGGTAATGAGTGGACTCCTCCAGATATGGGACTCCACTTAGGTTAGTTAAGTGAGTGGGGCACATGTCACCTTCCTATTGGTTGAATTAAGGCCTAAGCAATGAGGATTTAGGACTAAACTCTAATTAGTATTAATACATGCTAATCAAGTCCAAATCCAGAAATTAAGGTAGGGTTAGGCCGGATTGGAGTAAGGGTACCAAAGTAATCAACCAAATTCCAGAAATCACAAAAGCCTGGAAACCACATAGTTCGGTTGAGCAGGCCGAACTTCCCCCTATATGTTCGGTTCCTAGGGCAAAACACCTCCCAAAGAGTTCGGTTGGCAAGATGGAACAAATCTTCAAGTCACATGCAAGGTCAATTTGGTCCAGAATTGAAGGTATAACACACATAAGGCATAAACAACTCAAAGAAGCATAGGAATGTGTACTAAAGATCATGTAACAATGATACAAGGACTCTCATGGACTTAGCTAAGTCCCAAAAGATCCATAACACGAATCAAAGCAAGCAAAACGAGAGCATACATGCATAGGAGTTGCATACGACAAGTTAGACTCAACCAAGGAACGTAACCATGTCAAACATGTTAGGCACATCTCTAGCATGTTAAGTAAGCATTATAAACATATATAAACATTAGGGTTTGGGTTATCACACCTAGCCCACACCACAGCCCAACTGCCTGCCCTCCCCACGTCCCTCCCCCAACCTCCACCACCTCCTGCCCAACCTCTGCCACCTCCCGCCCAGCTTCCACCACCTCCCGCCTAGCCTCCACCACCATCTCCACCCAAAATAAAAAATAGTTTTTTTTTTCCATTTAATTGAAAACCAACTCCCGCCCACCTCCACCACCTCCCGCCCACCTCAACCACCACCAATCTTTTTTTTTTTCATTTAATTATAATTTTCAATTTAATTTTGAAATTGAACAAAGGGTAAATTGGTAAACTTATTTCAAAAAGTGTTGTATTAAGTACCTATTCTTTTCTATTTATTCATTTTAAGAAATTTGTTGTGTTTTCAAAATTTCCTTTTTATGGGTACTAATTTATAAAATAAGGCTCTACTCCCTTAGAGTTCAGCCCATCAATATGGTGTGTCGGATCAAGTAGATTAATCTTACAGAACATATCTTTATTCATAAGTTTTTGTCTTTAGGTAAATCTTTTTCTCATTTTATCCTTATATTTTTCTGCTTTAATTAAATATGAGTCACATGTACAAGGGTTTTAAGAATACCGCATATCATACCAATATTTATAATATAATCAGTTAACTTTTTTTATTCTTAATTTATGTGCCAAGTTAAACTTGAGAATTATTTAGGAACAAAGAGAGTATTACAAGCTTGATTTTATGGCAGAAAATGACATAAAATAAAAATTCTACATATTTAATTTTGTAAATGTCTTTTTGGGCAATCCCAAGTTAAATTTTTAAAATTGTAATTTACTTGTTTGTATCTTATTCAAATTGTCTTAAAATTATTACTCCTTCCGTCCCTAAATAATTGTTATGTTTGACTGATTAATAAAAAATAATTAACTCCCTTATTAATGTTGGTATAAGATGTAATATATATATATATATATATATATATATATATATATATATATATATATATATATAATGGCAAAGGTAAATTTCTCCCTAAAAAATCTCATTTTTGAATTATTGACTTTTAAGTTATCATTTCACTCTTTCTCTCTCCCGTCTCCTCCCTATTTTCTCTCTTATTACCACCACCCCCTCTCTCTTAATTATGTTTAAACATTTTTCTCTCTTTAGCATAAAAAATAGTAACTAAAACAAAAATAATAGTTCCGGAGTCGAGAAAACAAAAATATAAGAGGTTAGTAAAATAAAAATAATTTATGAAGCAAGCCACTATAAAAATAAAAGTTACAAAATCAACAAAATAAAAATAATTTAATGCGGAGGTTAGTAAAATAAAATAATTTATGGAACAAAATATTTAAAAAAATTCATAAAAAATATATACTTAAAACAAAAATACGTTAGTAAAATAAAAATATCTTATTGAACAAAAATAATAGTTATGAGCTGCCCAGCCCAATAGGCCCAAAACATAGGTCACGTGCCTGACACATCTTCATCGCTCACGAGCAGAGCACGTGCATTCCAAGGTTCAAGGCACGGAGAAATGGGCAGCGACCATTAATATATTGCAAGCTGGGGGGCTTAGTTTCCAGCGGGCAAGGGCACAGCGAGCTGGGGGCCTAACCAGTGGGCAGCAGTGCGCAGCGAGCAGGGTTGGCCATGCTTGTTTATCAAAGAAAACGGTTGTCTTAGATATAGACAGTTACTTTCGGGGAATTCTCCACCATTATCATAATGTTACTGTTGTAGTGAATGAATGGTACAGTTAATGGGGCAGTTAACATGCCCGCCATTCACGCCATGATCATTAATGGGCAGTTACCCTCTGGCACTAGCTATAAAAACCCCTCCAAATTAAGGAAGGAGGTACGTGATTCTAATTACTAGCCTAAACTCTGCCAAATTGTTGACTTAGTGAACTGTTGTGTTAATTCTTACACCGGAGGGCTTTTGCAGGGAGTGCCCCTGCCTAGTTTACGGTTCTTTTCATTGGTTTGCAGAGCTAGGCCTTGAAGATTGAGGATAAGTTGAAAGCCAGTTATCCTATTGAAGAAGCCCAGTGTGTCCTGAGATTTACTTGGACGTATCAGTTGGTTTCGTTGCCGGGAATCGAAGAAACATTCTGTGTGAAGTGAAATTTTGTTCTTGGTAAGTTTTAATTATGGCCGAAAACGGTGTTAATGGTGGTAACCTGGTGGAGGAAGTGCACACAGCTACCCCAAGTATGAATCTTCCGGCTGCCAATAATCCATTACCGCCGCCTCATGATGCACGCCACCAGCTCAATCAACGACGTGGGTTAGACTCACTGGCTAGGAGTGCAGTAGCTGCTGTTGGATTGGCCAATGAGTTTCGGGAGGAGGCTCTTCGTCAAAAGGCTATCTATTTGGGGTAGATGCATCATCTGAACCTGCAGTTGATTGCAATGGGTAAGCCGCCTCTACCCATTGAGTTGGACCCCCTATCTGCTTTACCTGCACCAAGCCAGGCAGCAAGTGGATCAAGAACCGGGGGCAATCAGTAAATCCAGTACTCGTTCCTTCGCATCAACGTGAACGGGAATCAAGGGGATGTAATCAGCAGGAAGGCCGAGCTAATCACAGGATTGTGCCAAATGTGCATTCCCGGCTGGGGCCCTGGGTGGGGGATGATTCGGCACAGTCTCGCCGTCAACGTCGATCACCTTCTCCACGAAGGTCGCATCATCACCGACCACGTTCGCCATCACCACGGAGGTCGCATGCTTGCAGTCATCGCTCTCCGTCTCCCAAGAATTCACGTGCTCGTCATCACAGGACACCTTCTCCTAGACGGTCTCGAGTACGCTTGTCACATCAATCCAAGGAAAGAAGGGAGTTGCAGCAATCAGACGCTTAGAGAAATTTGGTAGCTAATCGAGCCAGTTGCTCAGCTCGCTGGGGTAGCTCAGGCACAGGTGGCGCAGGCCGTGGGAGTTGCTCAAGCTCTAGGAGCTATGGGTCCCCCACAGGCCCCTCTCGTGCCCGTGGCACAGCCTCAGCCTGTGGGTGGTTTACCTCCAACAATTAACATGTAGGACTTTGAAGACTTGAAACACCGAATGGAAGCATGGAAGCAGGGCAAAGCCCTTGATGGAAATTTTATGGGGACTTTAGCCAGCCCTTTGGCTCCTTGGATTGAGAATGCACCACCAGCACAGGGACTCATCTTCCCGAACATCAAAGAATATACAGGGAAGACCAAGGCGAGAGATTAGTTGATGTCATTCGAGTCCTAGATCGGCCTGATTACATCAGACGAGGCCATAAAAATTTGAGCTTTTGTGGGTTGCGCTACAGGGAAAGGCATTAGCATGGATGGGAGCTCTTCCGCGCAGATCAATCAACAATTGGGCCAACTTGCGAACAAAGTTTTTAGCAGATTTTGGGACATCGGGCACACTTGCAAAGACAAGGGCTGACTTGTCTAAGGTTAAGCAAGGAACTCACGAATCGACCGCTAGTTATTTAGAGCGGTTCACCAAAGTACTGGAGCAGGTTCCCTGGCTGACCAAGCAGGAAGTGACCTTGTGCTTTGAAACGGGTTTGCTCGAGGGTGAAGGCGGACTGAGGTCGGAGCTAAGCATGCGTGAGTCCAAGACACTGACTGAAATGTTAACGCGGGCTCAGAAATGGTGTGCGGGTGAGACCGCAAAGAAAGACAAGAAGAAAGAGAATGCTGAGGTTGGGGGTAATCCCAAGGGTAGCGGTCAGGCTACGGACGGGGGATACAACAAAAGCAAATCGGGTACGACCGCCCAAGAGAATTTTTACGGGAGTCTAGACCTTACCCCGCTTAATACATTGCGGGAAGACATTATGTATGAAATTCGGGACGAGTTGCCCCGACCACCGCGTATGAATCCTGAGACAGCAAATTCCAGGGACCGGAGTAAGAGGTATGCCTATCATGATGATTACGGGCATACAACGGAAGAATGATGGCCGCTGAAAAAGGCCATTCAGAAGCTGATTAATAAAGGCCGGTTAGACCGGTTCAAGAGGGGTGGAGGAAACAGGGGGAATGTTCCCCGAAGAGATGCACCCCCGATCAAAGGGGTAATAAATGTGATTATGGATGAAGAGCCCACACCAACTCAGCTCGGCAAGTAGATTTATTCCTTGTCAAAGGTGGTAGATCGTCCAACCACTTTGTAAGCGGGGGAAGAGACTATTCAATTTACTCGCAGCGAGTTGGCGAGTAGCGTGGTGGCAGGCGAGCAGTCCTTGATTGTCTCTACTTTAGTAGATGGTTGGGTTGTGCACAGAATCTTGGTGGACACTAGAGCTTGCAGGGACGTGATGTATTATTCATGCTTTCAAGGCTTAGAGTTGAGTGATGACCGCCTCAAGCCTTATGCGGGGACGCTGGAAGGCTTCACCAATCATAAAGTACCTATGAAAGGTACGGTAGAGCTGGAAGTTTTCATTGGTGAAGGAAGCCGTACTCGGGTCGAGAAAATCACTTTTATGGTGATCGATTTGAAGTCCCCTTACAACATCAGCTTGGGGGTACCGAGCATGGCAAAGTTTCAAATGGTCGCGTCCATCCCTCACCATTGTGCTAAATTCTACACCGATCAAGGAGTGGGGGTACTAAAGAGTCAGCCCAGGGCAGTGCTTGAGTATGTGCGTGACAATCAGAGGAAGAAGCAAAAGTTGACCCTGGAAGACGGCGAGCAGAAAATCACCATTAGCACCAAGGAGAAATCTCACGTGACTGTGGGGCCATCGACAATTGCTATGGTTGTTGAGGATGGAGCTTGTTCTTTGCCAACGTCGGGGTTGGCGGAGAAAATTGAGCAGGGTGTTGACCCAGGATTGGTACCAGTTGCAGGAGATTGCAAGGAGGATACTTGTCCTTTGCCGACATTGGGGTCGGGGGGACAGGTCGAACAGGATGTTGATGTGGGTTTGGTGCCAGATGAAGGTTGCGAGAAGATTGTTGGTCCTTTGCCGACATTGAAGTCGGGGGGACAAACCGAGCAAGTAGTGGACATGGATGTAGATCAGCTTGATACAGTTGAAACTCAGGCTGAAGAAGAGGAGAGAGTGGAGTGTGACACGCTCCAAATGTGAGATGAACCGGAATTCACAGCTCACGACGGGCTTGAAGAAGTTGTTTTTAATTCTGCTTATCCCGAGCTGAAGATAAAAATTGGCAGGGCACTGTCAGTAGAAGCTCAGGCTAATTTGATTAGGCAGCTTCATGACAGCTTGGATGTATTCGCGTGGAGACCAGAGGATATGCAAGGGGTGAGCGAGGATGTAGCTCTCCATTATCTCAGTGTGGATCCAGCTTTCAGGCCAATTCAACAGCGGCCTCGAGTGTATTCTACCGAGAAGGATCAAGCTATCAAAGAAGAGGTGTAGAAACTGCTTAGTGCCGACATCATTGAAGAGATTCATTACACAACTTGGTTGGCTAATGTTGTTATAGTTAAAAAATCCAATGGCAAATGGAGAATGTGCGTAGACTTCACCGACCTGAATAAGGCTTGCCCGAAGGATTGTTATCCCCTACCTCGCATTGACAAGTTGGTGGATGCTATAGCGGGGTTTGAGCTTCTAAGTTTCATTGATGCATACTCCGGATACCATCAGGTGAGGATGAGCAAGAAGGATAATGCCTTGACAGCTTTCCGAGCAGCAGGGGGCTGTATTGTTACAAAATGATGCCATTTGGCCTAAAGAATGCAGGGGCTACGTATCAACGGATGGTGAATAGGGTGTTCAACTTGCAAATTGGCAGAAACGTGGAGGCCTACATTGATGATATGGTGGTGAAGACCAAGGGGCACGACCATAAAGTGGACTTGGGAGAAACTTTTGCCAACCTTAGGAAAAACAATATGAAGCTTAACCCGAGCAAGTGTGTGTTCGAGGTGAAGGCAGGCAAATTCCTGGGGTTCATGGTGACTAAAAGAGGTATAGAGGCCAATCCAGAGAAAATTAAGGCATTGGTCACTATGAAGCCTCCTCGATGTATTAAGGACGTTCAGAAGCTCAACGGGCGAGTTATAGCTCTTGGTCGTTTCATTTCCAAGCCGGCGGAGAGGTGTTTGCCGTTTTTCAAGGTGCTTCGGGGAAACAAAGGGTTTGAATGGATGAAGGAATGCCAGGAATCCTTCAAGCAGCTGGTTGAGTATCTTGGACAGCCTCTATTGTTAAGTAGTCCAGTCCTCGGCGAGAAGTTTTTTGTGTATTTGGCGATCACAGAGTAGGCTGTAGCTGTTGTGTTAGTTAGAGGGGAATGTAACTTACAAAAGCATGTATATTATGTTTCCAAGGCACTCACCGCGGTGGAGGGGCGATATTTTAATGAAGAAAAGTTAGTGTATTCGCTTGTTGTTGCTGCTCGGAAACTTCGAGCTTATTTTTCTGCACATTTTATCCTTGTGTACACGGACACGCCTCTCAGGAAAATTTTGCACAAGCCAGATTCCTCTGGTCGTTTACTCATTTGGTCCATCGAGTTAACTGAGTTTGAGATTGATTACCAGCCTCGCCGGGCAATTAAGGCACAAGCTTTGGCAGATTTTTTGGCTGAGACTAGCTTTAAGGATTCGAGCAAGGAGGAGGTTTTGCCCACGACTGCGTCAACTAGGGAACCAGTTCAAAGGCCCCGGCCAGATTATTGCTGGGAGTTACACGTGGATGGTTCAGCCAGTAGGTTTGGAAGTGGAGCCGGTTTGGTGTTAGTCCCGCCCGAGAAGGATGTGGAGTTTGAAAAGGCATTACGTTTCAAGTTTCCAGCATCCAATAACCAGGCAGAATATGAAGCCTTGATTGTTGGGCTTGAGCTCGCGCAAGACGTAGGAGTACAAGAGGTGATTGTTTATTGTGATTCACAGTTGGTTGTGAATCAAGTAAGGGGCGATTATGCTGTACATCATCCAGTGTTAGTCCGCTATTGTGTTGTGGTAAAGGAGATTTTGAAGGAATTTGATTACTGGGAGCTGGTGCGAATAGGTCGTGAGGATAATATGCGAGCAGATTATTTGTCCAAGATGGTCGAAGACGAAATTCAATCTCTGCATTCAGGGGTTATGATTGAATACTTGGAGGTCCCAGTGATAGAAAAGGAGGTAATTATGGACATTGAGCCGGCCACGAAATGTTGGATAGATGATTTGAAGGCTTACATCGAGCAGCGAACCTTGCCCGAGGACAAGTCGGAAGCTCGAACCATTCAGAAGCGGGCATGTCGCTACATCATTCTGGATAAGATACTTTATCGACGGTCGTATACTAGACCCCTGCTCAGGTGTGTGCGATCAGAGCTGACCGAGGGAATTTTGGGAGAGATTCACGAAGGAAAATATGGTGGGCATCCAGGCCAACGGTCTTTGGCAGAGAAAGTTTTGGCCGCGGGATTTTATTAGATCACTTTGAGGCGAGATGCAGAAATGTATGCTTGTCGTTGTGATAAGTGTCAACGTTATGCCGATATACCTCGGTTACCTTCTACCGAGCAGACTCCAGTGGTGGCGTCATGGCTCGTTTGACATGTGGGGTATAGACCCCATTGGCCTGTTTCCTTTGGCTCGTTCGAAGTTTAAATATGCAGTGGTGGATGTTGACTATTTTACTAAATGGGTAGAAGCCAAGCCTTTGGCAACCATTAGCGAAGTCAATATGACCGACTTCGTGCACGAGCATATATGTTGCCGTTTTGGGGTACCCCGGGCAATAGTATCCGATCACGGCACTCAATTTTCAGAAAAGTTCACAAAGGCATGCGAGCAGATGCGCGTGAAGCATTGGCAGTCATCGGTTGCTTATCCATAGGGTAACGGTCAAGCTGAGGCCTCTAATAAGCAAGTCTTACATGTTCTTAAGCGAAATCTTGAAGATCGATAAGGCAGGAAGATAGGTGGATGAGTTACCCTCAGCCTTGTGGGCAGTTAGGACAACGGTCAGGGGGCCAACGGGGGAGACGGCATTTTCTATGGCTTATAGATCTGAGGCCATGGCACTAGTGGAGATGTATTTGCCCAATCATAGAGTATCACACTATAATGCCGAAACCAACGGTGTAGCTCGGGCAGCCGATCTTGATCTGTTAGAAGAAAAACGACTAGAGTTGAAATTGAGAATGGCTAATTACAAACAGCGAGCAAAGGCCCACCATGATAAAAGGGTTCGTGGTCGGTCCTTTGCTGTGGGCGAGTGGGTTCTCCGTAAAATTGAAGCAACGGGTCATCGAGCAGAATGGGGGAAGCTTTCTCCTAATTGGGAAGGTCCTTTTTCAGATTGTCAAAATTGTTAAGGAAGGAACCTATATGTTACGAACAGAGGAAGGCAGCGAGTTGAAACATCCTTGGCATGTAGATCATTTGAAGAAGTACTATCGATGATTGACAGCGTACAAGCTATTTGTCTTTTTCCCTTGTCTTGAAAGTTGAGGTGAAATTAATGAGCGTGTATTGGTTATCATTTTTTTGATTATTCCGCTTACATCATTTAGTGCATAACTCAATTATACTTTTGGCGGGCAGGGTAGTTTCCTTGCCCGGTGTTAAAGTTGGTGTTTGAGTGAGTTAATGTTATCTCGATTATTCTCTTTCTCACGAGCATGGGGTATCTCTACTCATGCAAAAGGGTTGGTGTTCGAGTTAGTTGTTTTGGTTATTATTCGCTCTTTCACGAGCATGAATTGCTTCTGCTCGTGAAAAAGGGTTGATGTTCGAGCTGGCTGTTTCGATCATGCTCCTTCACAGTCACCAGCTATTTTAGCCCGGGTGAAGGAGGTGTTCGAGGGCCTTGCATTTTTTCATTCTGGCAGGCTGGAATGAATTGTCTTAATTTAAGAGATTCTTTTTTCAAAAATAAACAGTTGGAATATTTATGAAAACGCAAGCAAACAGAATATTAGCAGCGAGGTCAAAAGCAGAAAAGTAATATTACATAACCAGGAAAAACCAGAAAAATAAATTGTTCAAACGACCAGAGACACAAATTGTTTTTGAAAAGAAATGTGGCACACAGGCAAGAAAGTTTCAGGCATCGAGGGGAATGGTTGAGGTGGCTGCTTGATCGATGTTTGAGGCTTCCTCGGGACTGGCTTCAAGGATGACTACCTCTTCTTCGTTGACTGGGTTAGCAGTGGTTCCTGCTTCCTGAGGTTGAGTCGTCCAGATTTGTGTCATTAGCTCGCTTATTGTGACTTGGGCAGTAGGAGGAGGGGTCCACGGAGATGGTCCTTTTTCTGCATCGGCTTCGGCGAGAGACTCCAGCTCGTTTTCAGTGTAAGGTACAAGGGCATGGCCAGGACGAGCTGAGGGGCAAAAGGGCGGGTTGGTTCCCCATTTAGCGAGTAATTCTGGTTGGATCTCCAGGCCGCTGCATGATATTTGCCTCAGCACGTGATGCACCCCTTGGAGGAAGAAAGGGTAAGCTTCACTCTCGACGCAAGAAGCAAAATCTTCAGAATTTTTGTAGTTGTCAATAATGATTTGTTTTTGCCCTTCGTCGGGACGAGCTAGCTCTTCCCTTAGTTTTCTCTCCTGTTCGGCAGCAGCGGCCTTGGCTTCTTCTAGTTGGGTTTGGCAAGCTTGGAGCTCTTTGCGAACTAGGGAGATGTTCTTCAGGGTTGTCTCTTCAGATTTCTTAGAAAAATCCAGGTGGGTCTCTAAGGTCTTCTTTTCTTCTTCGACCTTGGAGAGCTCAATCACTTTAGCAGTGAGAGTCTCCTCGATCGCTTTGAGCTCGGCCCGAAGAGTGTTGACAGTCTCCTCCATCTGGTTCTTATCTTTCACCATGGCAGCATTGGAATTGACATTGTCTATAAGTCGATCATACATCAGCGCAGCTTTCGTGGCTATCTGCAAATCAGGACATAGTCAGTATGTTTGAAAAAGTAAAAAGAAACGGATCACAAGATCAGAGATAGTTACCTCAGTCAAGCACATCCCCACTTCGCCAATCAGTACCGAGCTTGCATGCTCGACACTTTTCTTCCTAACCCCTCCATGTCGCTGCCTTCTCACTAGGCCCAGCCCCACAGTAGCAAGGTAACCACTGCGCTTAAAGATGTTGATTTTTTCTAGATCGGGCACATTGGCTAGCTCGCTGATAAGCGCTCCAGCTTTTTCTCGATCCTCAGGCATGAAAAAGTTGTCTTTATGCCATGAAGGAGTTGGCGGGCTGGCATCTCCCAGCACGGTTTTTTCTGCCCGGTGCTTACTCCTTTTTTCTCTAGGGGGACTTTTGGTTGGAGTGGCTGCACTGGTAGTAGGTCTGGTGGGTTCATTTGTTTGGCTAGTTGGCACTAGGGGTGCGGGTGTGGCAGTTTGGCTTGGTTCTGGTTGATTTCATTTGGTACCTCGTCCAGTTGAAGTAGCAGGAATGGTTGGCAGTGTGGCAGGAGTTTGAGTGGCTAGTTGTTTGTTCCTGCTGGTCGCTCTTCTCATGGCGGCCTGGAGAAATTTGCTCGCATCGTTGAGTTGTTTCATGTCTGCAAGAACAACAAATAAGATTAAAGAAAAATTGTAGGACGCAATTTTACAAATAGTAAAAAGCAGCGACATAGAAAGTTTTGAAGACAGACCGGTAGTTGAAAAGGGAGGTGTACAGTTGGTTCCTGATCGCGCACAAGCAGGACATTCACTAGGAAATTTGCCTTCGTGGCATTTCCCCCAGTAAGGATGTGGTTGCTCAGTTTCAATAGTGACCCGTGGCTCGACTCCTTCCGCGGCCAATTTATGATACCAACTTGACGAAGTAAGGTGGGGTCAGACGTGAGGGCTTGCCAGTCGAGCACCCAGTCTTGTCCAGCTCGTCCATCATGTCCCTCTTTCACTCCGAGCAGGGATCTGAAAGCTCTAGCTATTGGGGGTTCACCAGCTCGGTAGGTGGCCTTGTCATATTTTGGAAGACCAAAATCATGTAGGTAGGGAGCAAAAGGCCATCCAACCTGTGACTCAACGAGCACTGCCTTTCCATCCCAGGAATCAACCTTGTTAGGGCCGTCGGACAGAAGCTTGAAGTAATTGGGGTTTGAGCGCCCTGTATTGTGCCCGGATTTTTTGTTTAGGGAGAAGAGGAAAAACTTCCTAAATAGAGTCATCTAGGGTTCGAACCCGAGCAGCCTACATGCGACGGTATTTGCGACCAGACAACCTCACCGTTGTAAGGGTCAGGTCGCAGGGGAGGGAGTTGGTCATGTTCAGAAACTCTACAATGAATGGGTCTAAAGGGAGACGAAGTCCTACAATGAAGAAGTCGAAGTAGAATACCATCCGGTCCCCTTGGTAGTTGTGTCCATTCTCATTGATATCCAGGTCAAAGGCTTTTACCCGGTAGTTCTTGGGGTCCATACCCAAGGAATAAAACCAGGCACCGACATCGTCTTCACAGGTCAAATCGTCCCATTTGATCGAGGAGGAGATGTTGGGGACGATCTCTTTGCCTCTAAATGTGTTCTTATTTTGTTCAGATTGTGGGTTGCTCGAGCTGGGGTGGTTTTCAATTCGTTCATCCTCTTTGGAAACGTTTTGTTTGTCTCTACTCGCCTCCGCTTCTGCAAGGTGTTGGGGTTTTCGTGTCCGACGAATTAGGGAGATTTCTTCCAGCTCGCTTTCTTCGGAACTGGAACTAGAGGATACTGAGCTCTCCTCGGTTTCAGTGGGAGCACCATGGTCGTAGCTACGGCCTTCGATTTCTGAGTGGGTTTCGTCGCTGGACATCCTACAGGAAACAGGAATCGATGAATACATGTTAAATCTTGCTCGGGTAGTTAGACAAGAACAGATCAAGTAAAACCCATGGCAAGAGCCTATCCTAAAATCGTGAACGGGGCACCGGTCAAGTATTCCTCGATTCCCCTACTTGGACCGGAATGGTTTGGTGACAGAAAGGGGGACAAGATGAATAGAAGAAATGAGAATCGAAAGCATAGATTTTGGCAGATTGTACTATAAGCCTAAGTTTTCAACAGGTTAATTGCAGGAGAGTTTGTATGTGGATAAATGGCACTGTTGAGCCCTAATTTGGGATTATAACAGTAAAACTATGGACAGAAATGACAATAAGGATTAAGTAAAGTACCTATTGATGTTGAAGAATGAAGGTTGAAGATCTTGGAAGTTAGTTCTGGATTGAGCACTGATGCAAGCAGGATTGGCACCGGTATGATCTTCAAAATGATCTTCAAATGCACAAAGGAAAGTTTCTTCTAGTTTGAAGTTTTTTGAAGCGGTAAAAATTGGAAATGGGGAGGAACTCTCGCTTTTATATCGGTTGAAACCGCCGTTTGGAGCTACTCATCATTTAGGGCTCGGGAATCGAGGCAGCATTTAATGGCTCATTGGGAAGTGAGCCCGTGTAAGTGCAGATAGGCGGCGGATGACAGCTTGTCTCTTTAAAACCCTTTTGGGCTGCCATCCCCTTAAAAATTTGATCATGGGCAACTCGATGCACACACAAAAAAAAATTAATTACATTTCAAGAGCGATTTGGTCTGTGGATTCAAGGTTCTTCTCCTCGCTCCGAGCATGAATACTCGGTAGACAAGGAGTAGGGGGCTACTGAGCTGCCCGACCTAATAGGCCCAAGACATAGGTCACGTGCCTGGCACATCTTCATCGCTCACGGGCAGAGCACGTGCATTCCAAGGTTCACGACACAGAGAAATGGGTAGCGACCATTAATATATTGCGAGCTGGGGGGCTTAGCTTCCACGGCAAGGGCACAAGGGGCTTAACCCGGGCAGCAGTGCAAGGCGTGGTTTGCCATGCTCATTTATCAAATAAAACGGTTGTCTTAGATATAGACAGTTACTTCCAGGAATTCTCCACCATTATCATAATGTTACCGTTGTGGTGAATGAATGGGACAGTTAATGGGGCAGTTAACATGCCCGCCATTCACGCCATGATCATTAATGGGGAGTTACCCTCTGGCACTAGCTATAAAAACCCCTCCAAATTAAGGAAGGATGTACGTGATTCTAATTACTAGCCTAAACTCTGCCAAATTGTTAACTTAGTGAATTGTTGTGCTAATTCTTACGCCGGAGGGCTTTTGCAGGGAGTGCCCCTGCCTAGTTTACGGTTCTTTTCATTGGTTTGCAGAGTTGCGCCTTGAAGATTGAGGATAAGTTAAAAGCTAGTTATCCTATTGAAGAAGCCCAGTGTGTCCTGAGATTTACTTGGACGTATTAAGTTACAAAGTCAATAAAAACAAAAACAATTTAAACTGAGGTTACTAAAATAATAAAAAGAATTTATGGAACAAAATTTTAAAACCAATTCTTAAAAATAGCTATGTAAAACAAAAAATACATTAGTTAAATAAAAATATTTGATGGAACAAAAATACTAGTTACGGAGTCAATAAAACAAAAATAATTTAAACTGAGGTTAGTAAAATTATAAAAATAATTTACGGAACAAAAGTTTAAAACAAATTCTTAAAAATAGTTATGTAAACCAAAAATACGTTAGTAAAATAAAAATATTTGATGGAACAAAAATAATAGTTACATAGTCAATAAAACAAATCAATTTAAACTGAGGTTAGCAAAAAAATAATAAAAAATTACGAAACAAATTTTTTCCATAAAACAAATTCTTAAAAATAAAACAAAAATAATAGTTACGAAGTTTATAAAAAATAGAATTTATTAAAATCAAAATAATTTACAAAACATAAAATAATAGTTAATGGTAAAAATAATTTCATTATTTTGATTTTAGCTTATTTTCTTCTCAGAAATTTCTTTATTCATAAAATACAAATATAATTTAATAAAATTAATCATTCAAAAGGAATAACTTATTTGAGTTCAAATTATATTTGCAGGGCAGAAAAAATTCAAGTTTGTTAAAAAACATTCATTATACATAGTTTTTAAATAGTGTAAAATGTTCGGGATTGTCAGGCCATGAATTGACACTTAAAATTAGTGTTGCAGTAATGCTATTGAGAAATATTGACCATGCTGGGTTGTGTAATGGAACAAGACTAATCATTATAAATCTTGGGGATCACATTGTCGAAACAAATTTTTTGAAATGAAACAATGTTGGAGAAATTGTTTTTAATTTTTTATCCCAAGATTGTGAACATGTGCGGAGTTTCTTGGGGTTAGCTGGTTACTATCGAAGATTTATTGAGGGATTTTCGAAGATAGCCACACCTATGATTTCTTTGACACGGAAGAAGACACCGTTTGTATAGAGCGACAGATGTGAGAACAATTTCCAATAATTGAAACGGCAACTGACTACAGCTCTAGTTCTTGCTCTACCCAGTGGTGGTGATAACTTTATTGTGTATACTGATGCCTCCAAGGAAGGTTTGGGTTGTGTGTTGATGTAGAACGGTAAAGTTATTGCATATGCTTCGAGGAAGTTGACTCCTTACGAGCAGAACTATCCTACCCATGACTTGGAATTAGCTGTGATTATTTTTGCTTTACATAAGTGGAAGCATTATCTTTATGGAGCCAAGTTTGAAGTCTATACTGATCATAAAAGTTTGAATTATCTATTCTTGTAGAAAGAACTAAATCTGCGACAATTTAGATGGATGGAAAAGCTTTAAGACCACGATTGTTCTATCTTGTACCATCCTGGTAAAGCCAATGTGGTAGTAGATGCATTGAGCAGGAAGACTTATCTATCTTGCTTGTTGGTTCGAGAATGGAAGATGCTTGAAGACTTGAGGGATTGGGATCCTTGTGAGTATGTACATGGGGTATTGTTTGCTAGTGTTCGAGCTACACCTTTGTTATTTCAGAAGATAAAGGAAGCTCAAAAGAATGATTCAGAACTACTAAAGATAGTGGATGGCCTGAAAGAAAGCAAGACACCTGACTTCGTAATTAATAGCGATGGAATCTTAACCTTCAGAGGTAGATTATGTTCTTGTGATGGAGTGAAACAACAGGTATTTGAAGAAGCCCACAAGGCTAAGTACACTATTCACCCAGGGAGTACGAAGATGTACAAAGATCTGAAGCATCATTTCTGGTGGAATAATATGAAGCGAGAGATTGCTGAGTTTGTTGTGAAGTGTTTAACTTGTCAACAGGTGAAGGCTGAGCATCAGCGACCTGCAGGCTTGTTGTAGCCACTTGAGATACCAGAGTGGAAATGGCAGCATGTGACTATGGATTTTTTGACTGGGTTGCCTCGTACTCGACATGGTCACGATGCAGTATGTGTTGTTATTGACAGACTGACTAAGTCTGCTCACTTTTTACCAGTTGCGATGATTTATACTTTGAGTCAGCTAGAATCTTTTTATGTTCGGGAGATTGTTAGGTTGCATGGTGTGCCGGTTAGTATTGTATCTAACAGAGATCCAAGGTTTACTTCTCATTTTTGGCAGTCTTTACAAAGTGCAATGGGGACTCAGTTGAGCTTTAGCACAGCCTTTCATCCGCAGATAGATGGATAATCTGAAAGATTGATTCAGATTGTCGAGGATATGTTATGTTCTTGTGCAGTTGATTTCAAGGGCAGTTGGGACACTCACTTGCCTCTTGTTGAGTTTGCTTATAATAATAGTTTCCAGTCCAGTATTGATATGGCTCCTTATGAAGCTCTGTATGGGAGGAAGTGCAGATCTCCTATTTGTTGGGACGAAGTTGGTGAAGCCAAGCTTTGGGGCCCAGAGATGGTTCAACAGTCAGCTGAGAGTGTTAAACTGATCAGAGACAGATTACAAACAGCTCAAAGCAGACATAAGTTATGCCGATAACAGACGGCGTGATCTTGAGTTACAAGTTGGCGATCATGTGTTCTTGAAGGTATCACCTCGCCGGGGTACTAAGAGATTCAGGAAGAAAGGTAAATTATCGCTGAGATACATTGGGCCGTTTGAGATCCTTGAAAGGGTCGGGAGTGTGGCTTATAGACTTGCATTGCCACCATCTTTGGCAGATATTCATGTTGTGTTTCATGTCTCCATGTTACGGAAGTATTTGAGGGATGAATCTCATGTACTTGAGTATGAACATATCACATTTCAGCTAGTTTTGTCCTATGATGAGATACCAGTGAAGATTTTAGATACTAAGGAACAGATCCTATGTACTAAACGAATTCTTTTTGTTAAAGTGTTATGGCGGAATCACGAGATTGAGGAAGCCACTTGGGAGACTGAATTGTATATGCAGGAACGATACCCTCACCTCTTTGATGGTTTCGGTAAGAGAATTTAGGGACTAAATTCTTTTTAGGGGGAGAAGGTGTAACACCCGGGAATTGCATATTTTATTAATTGTGCATTAGGATGCATTAGCATAATTAATTACGTGCTACGTGTTATGTTTAATGTGTTTATGTGTTTTGTGTTGTGGACTTGGGTAATTGCCCTACGAGAGTCCATTGGAACTCAAGATATGTTGGGCTTGACATGTGACGTATTTAAAGTCCATATTAGACTTTGGTTATGATAGTTATGATTTATAACGTTTGAATAATAAATGACACGTTAAAACTAGAAAATATATATTTTCGGCTAGATTGACCTGAAATGTATCATACGTTATGTGTATCTTTTATATTGTTAAAATATATTTTTATTTTAACATTTACTAATTAATAATGATTAATTAGTGTTTAATTGGATCAAATTCAAGATTAATTGATTTTGACAATGTTGACCATTGACCCACCGATGAGATTTGTACCTTAAAAATTAATTCACTATTTATTCGTCAACACATGTTTGACCATGAGATTCTTTGGCTTGAAATTCCACCGGAGGAATTATCAAAACTAGTTACAACATTTTGTCTTCATTTTCTTACTTTGTCGGAGAGAGAAATTCTCAACTTGGTGCCACCTCATGCCGTGGCTCACGTTTATTGACCAAGTTGAATAAGAAGTTTTGTTCAACCGACTTTCATAGGTTTCTTCCACTTTGTTCATCTTTTCTATTGTGCGAGTGGAGAGTTCGGACATTTTTATCAGTTAAGCTTAATTTGCTAACGAAATATTATCCGTTTTTTATTCCAACTCCGCAAGGGTATTCTATGTGTTGAGGGCTACATTTACACTTGAATATTTTGTGTTTTCGTCGATATTTTTCGGTAGAAGTAAATTACTATTCCATTCCCTTTGTATGTAATAATTGCATACATGAACTGTGGGCTACTCCCATGTGATTTGTTTTAAATATGGAGTATAAGGCTCCGTTTGTTTCACTGAAAATCATTTCCAGAAAATGATTTCTGGAAAATGATTTTCGAAAAATCAAAAGATTTCATTTTCAGGTGTTTAGTAAATCTTTTGAAAATATGTCAGAAAACATTTACGGGTGTTTGGCAAATACACGAAAAATGTGACGGAAAACAATATATGAATAAATACAAAAATAGAAAATGAACAATATTTAGGATGTCCCTAGAAAATCAATAAGGACCATCTTTTTTAATGAGGTCTATCTTTTTTTAATCTCACAATTACAAATAATTTTTTTGATAATTGATATGAAAAAAAACGTTTTAAAATAGAAAATAGACAATGTTTAAGATGTCCCTAGAAATTGTTACGGAAAACTATATATTAATAAATACAAAAAAACATATTCTAATATTAATGCCTATATTGAATATAAAATAGTGTTGAACTTTAACTAATTTTTCTTTAGTAACCCTCAATTTATCATTAATGATGTCAAATCAATATCTATCTTTTTTCAATCTCACAATTACAAATAAAAAAAATTGATAATTGATATGAAAAAACTTTTTAAAATAGAAAATTAACAATGGTTAGGATGTCCCTAAATTAACAATGGTTAGAGTCTCCTTGAGTTTGTGGGTTTCTAGAGGAGTGTAAATAGTGTGACCCTCCAAAAAGATTTTCTTACTTTTTGTAATTTTTAATTTCTTTTGTATTTATAAGCATTGTTTACTCGGGGATGAGCAAAGTCTATGTTTGGGGGTATTTGATAGACGTATTTTATACGTCTTTATCACGTACTTTTATAGCTTAGAAATAGAAATTCCACGAGACTTTTAGCTACTAATATGTGTTTTTGAGCTATATTGTGAGTTTCAGGGTTTTTAGGTGAAATTATAGGAATTACAAAGCTTTTAATGAAGATTTCAAGGAAGGGTGCAAAATGCAATTATTGAAAAGAAGACAGAAAATGAATCTGGACACCTTACGGACGCAAGGGTATGAGACCTTGCCCCCCGCAAGGTCTCCAACGTGCAACCTCATCCAGAAAAAGGCCTTGCGGCCGCATGCCATGAAGACCTTGCCCCCGCAAGGTACCCAGAAACCGCCTTTACGGGAATTTCACCTGCATTGAATCTCTCCCTCACCTCAAACACCCTGGTATATATAAAAGACATGTAGCCAAAGCCAAAGAACGTCCAACAACACCAAAGAACACCCGGAAACGTTTAGATTTAGTTTGTAATACATAGTTTAGTAGTTGTAATTATAGTTTTAAAGATCGGTTCATGTATTCTTTCATTCCGCTGATTGGTTCATCTTCAAGGATGAACTAACCGTTGATTAATCTAGGAATTGGGAGGTAACTTGTATCAAATCTATTGCTCAATATATTTTTATTTATTCAATTCTTGTTGAGCATGATGTTTATCAGCCCCTTTACTGTCTAGCTTTGACCAAATGAATGGAATCGCAAATAGTAAAGGCCTAGAGGTGCGGATGGCTGCACGACCAAATGCATATGTCGTACACTGGCTCACCATTGTGATAAATTGACCTTATCGATGTACGAGAGTGATAAGTTAGGGTCAGGTTCATATATATGACGTAAGTGACAGATAAGATTCATATGTTCTTGTTCTTAGGATATAGATTGGATGAATTATTTAGGATGGAGACTGAATTATAATTTGACAAGCTATATCTATCTTTCGTGAATGAACACAAGTTATTGATTAATACTTTATTTAAAAGAGCAATAAAATAGATCATATGAATTCCCAATCCTAGATTTCTCTTCTCCATAAGATCCTCATAATTGTGATTGTTGCTTAGTTTATTAATTAAATTTCCTGTTTTAGTAGAATAAATTAGATTAAATAAAATAAAACAAAAACCCCCCTTAGTTTAATTGCTACCGATATACTTGCTACTTGAATTCTTCTTGTCTATGTGGTTCGACCCTTGCTTCCCAAACTATTCTGCAATAGTCTTGTGCACTTGCAAGGTATAAATTTAAGATACGATCACCCGGCTAGCAATCATTAATGCCTGGGAAATAATCAGACAAGTCCTAACCTCCATGTGAGTAGGACAGGGCCATGCCCAATCTAATTATGGTTCGGATGCCTGCCAAATAAGGCAGTAGTGGTCGTGCCTACATACAAAATAATTACTAACTACCCTTGATTTTTAGTGACCATGTACCACTATTAGTTGTTATTAATACTCGAATGATATACTGGCAATAGCTCTGGTGTAAAGACACCAAACAGGGCCATGCCCGGTTTGCTAGTCATCAAAAAAGTTGGGCCATGCCAGCTAGGTAGTTACCCGAATGCCTGCTAACATTAGCAGTAGGGGCCGTGCCCGACAAGCCTTGGCAGGAACCAAGTGCTTCACTCGAAATAAGGGCAACTCCTGAGCATAAAAACTTATACGATTGATCATTTTAAATAGCTTAACTGTTTTTTTGTTTATTCAAATTTCACGCAAGCATGCATGCTCGCGCTCAAACTATGAATGATCAACTCGATGTGTTCACATTTGTAATTTACTATTTTTGCTAATAGGCACATACATATTTGCGAGTACTAATTGTTTGCATGAAAAAGCAAGTAAATTGAATGCAGTTGAGAAAGACAAAAATTGCATCAAAATTTGGATTGATTACATTATGGAAACAAAATGATCAGGCACGCAGGCCAGACAAACAAAAATGTTAAAACATCAGGCCATGTTCGGAGGAGGGGGAAGAATTGAAGCAGAAGCCTTGAAAGCATTAGCAACTTGGGCATTACAATCCTTTTGGGTAGCTTCATCGGCAGCGGCCTTAGCCTATTTCTCTGCCACAATCTGCTTGCAGACCTGGTTTATATTGTCGCCCTTTTTATTCTGCATGTCCGTGATTAGGCATGCAGACATTAACGACCAAAGGAACAGGAGGAGTCAACGGATCCAAGCCCTCTACAGCGTACTCCCCACGAAGGCAGTCCATCTCATCCTAGTTATACGGAACTAGGTGATGGAACTACTGAGCCTCCTGGCCGTAAGGATCAAGCAAGGCCTATTCAACCATGGTCTCCATGCTTATCGGTCCACCCCCATGACCGGCAAACAGCCAGAGGATGTGATTCGTCTTAGGGAGAATAGTAACAAGGGGATTCGCCCCGGGTACATCAACATGCAATACCCCGACCAGGCGCAAGTACCTCTGGTTGTACACTAGCTCTTTCCAATCAAGAAAGAGCCACAGACCTACCTCTTGTCATTTTGCTCGATCACTCCTAGCACGACCTTGAGCTCGGATAGTAGTCGGGTCTCTCTTCCCGATTGAAAGGAGGAGCGAGAAACTGTGGGAATTTTCACCCTGCTCCTACTCATCGATACTATCGGCCACCCTACTCAGGAATCAATTACAACCATTCTCTTATCCCAAGTCTCAACTCTTCCCGGGACGTCACTAAAGACCCTCAAATAGATTGAGTTGGATCAAACACTGATCCGGCCAGAGTTGCTCTGACTGAAAATGAACAGCTTCCGAAAAATGAACATGCCTGGTTCAAAGCGATGTGAGAACCCCGTTTTGTGACCCCTTCGCATGAAAGCGAGTTGGTTTGAAAACATAAATGTGTGGAATAAGCTTAGTGTCGTCGTGGACTCTAAATGTGTATGTACAGATTCGCCACCTCTATTTAATGTTAAACAGAGAAAAACTAAATGTTACTAGAAAATGTGTATGTCCGGGGGCTAAGTTACGAGTTGGAAAGGGGTTAAGCACCCAACTCGCTCTTTCGGTCTCACTTTTGGGGTTTTATTAAAATAACATGCTTTTTGATGTATTTAGTCTAGAAAAGTATTATATATATATATATATATATAACAATAGAATGATGTTTATTATAAATTTAACTATATAAAGTTAAATTAACATTATCTATAAACATGCATAATTATTTTATTTACATTTTATTTATTATTTACTACATTTCTATATTTAACTGATCAAAACAATATTTAATGTTTATATAGCATGCATGATATAATTATTCTACATTCTATCTACAATAACGGAAAAGACTAGTAGGTGAGCGCCTACCTCTTGAAACGTGAATGTTTGAACCTGGTATATACGCCTAGGCTTTAGCCCATTAGGCGTTTGAAGTCTTTAGGTGTGCTTCCCCTATCCTTCTGAGAAAGGAAGTCATTCTTATCTTATCATGTCGTGTCTTGTTTTGTTGTGTCGTAACGTGTCGTGTTGTGTCGTGTTGCTTTAGGCAGCGTAACGGTATCTTATTATTTTTGGATCGGTTTGCCATGGCAAGGACTGGATCTTCAGATGGCTCACTCGAGGTGAAGAGGCTTCCTTGGGGCAAGGAGGAGGAAATGCTCACTTGCTCGGGCAAGGGAGGAGGCTTTCTTCTTCGTCGGTAGAGGGAGGAGGCTCTTCGAGATGGTGTGTGTGAGTAAGTGTGAGTGTGTGTTTGAGGGTGATGTATTGATAGATTCATGGAAGATGGATGTTGGATGTTGTGAGAATGAGAGCCCAAGGCCTCTATTTATAGGAGAAAAGGCAGACGGGCAACCGGTGGCGTTGGATCTTTAACTGGTTTTGCATGGCGCCAAGTGTAAGCCTGAGAGCGATACAGAGGGCAACTAATAGAGTAGCCGCCTCATGTATTTTCAGAAATGGCAGTGTTTCACCGATGGGAAGAAGAAGGAAGGGGGCCCAGCTCCCAGCCTTGGGAGCGGCTCCAAGGGTGGGGCGCGGATCCTTTTTGTTTTTCACGGCCAAATGATATTTTCAGTTTAAGCTCTGGTATACTTTGTTGTTTTCTATTAACTTTGGTTAAGTCCTGTTACCTGCAACATTAACGAAAAGTAACGTTCGTTAGTCCATTTGTTTTATAAATTATATTTTATCATTGTTATAGGACATCATATCGTAGGGTACGAAATTGGGGTGTCTACAGAGCCCCTCAACGACAAATTTGCAAGTGAACGCGAGTTTACAAGCAAACGAACGTCGTTGATAAAAAAATAGACTCCCAATTTCGGGACATGCATTGTAGGAAATATTTTTTTTTATAGTATTTTGAGTTTTAAATCATTTGCAATGCAAGTCGGGGCATGGTGGAAATCTCCTCCTCTCCTCCTTTTTTTTTTTTTTTTTTTTTTGTGTATATTGAAATGACATGTATATTGAAAAGATATGTATATGAAAATGACATGTATATTGAAATGACATGTATATTGAAATTTCAAGTATATGGAAATGATATGTATGTTGAAATGACATGTATATTAAAATGACATGTATATGCAAATGGCATGTATATTAAAATGACATGTATATTGAAAAATGTGTATATTGAAAGACATGGTTTTAATGATGGTTGTAATTAAAATGACATGTATATTGAAAAAAAAATGTATATTTAAAGATATGTGGAATTGAAAATGCTTTATGAAATTTAAAAGACATGTGGAATTGAAATTTCATTGTGAAATTTAAAAGTGCTTTATCAGAATGTGATGTTTGTGGAATTGAAAATCTTTTGTGGAATTTAAAGACATGTGGAATTGAAAAAGCTTTATGAAATTTAAAGACGTGCAAATTAAAGAGTATATGTATATTGAAAGACATGTCTATTGAAAAGACGGTATATGTATATTGAAATAGCATGTATATCTAGATGTATGTGTATATTGGAAAATATGTGTGTATATTGAAAAATATATGTGGAATTGAAAGATTTTGTGGAATTTAAAATGTTTTGTCAATTGAAAATGCTTATGAATTTAAAATGCTTGTTCAGAATGTGATGCTTGTGGAATTTGAAAATGTTCTATATATTGAAAATGCGTGTGAATTTAAAGTGCTTGATTAGAATGTGATGTTTGTGGAATTGAAAATATTTTTGTGAAATTAAAAGTGCTTTTATCAGAATGTGATGCATGTCATGTGTGTATCATTTGGATAGATTTTCCTTCGAAAAGCTAATATGAACGTGTTGATAAAGATGTTGTGCTGTTGTGGAATGTGACAGTTTAAAGTGTGATGTGCTATGAAAACCAAAAGTTCTCTTTAAGATGTGATGCTGTAGAGAATGTGATGCATGAAGATTATATGTGACATATTTGATGCATGCAAATGTTAAAATGCAATGCCTTTGTTATTGCTGTTGTGGATATTTGGGCGAGGCAGGATGTTGTGTTGTTAGGCGGGGGCCACCTGCAGTTGTCTTTGTTGAATGTCATCAACTTCCGTTAAGTTGGAGTTTGTTTGGAGGGGCCAACCTGCAAGTAGGGCATCTAGGGGGTTTATGTGTTAATAATGCAAACCTAGAGGGATGGGAAGGAAAAATTACTTCTCCTTTTGAGCGCACGGGCAGTAGCAGCGGCCATTATTGCCGCTTGATGTTTTTCTTCCATTTCTCTCAAATTTCTTTTGTTTCTACTCATTTCTTGCTCAAATCAACTGTATTTGTTTGTTTAATGGCTTCCTCCTCAAGATCTAACAAGGGAAAAAGCCATGCACACCCCGAATCAGGCCAAGATGCTCGAGACGAGAAACCCTTGAAGAGGAACAAAGTTTGTTATCATCTTTCTGCCGACGATTGGGAGGATATGCACAGAGATCCATGCTCTCATATCTCTTGACTCCTTTGGTAAGTTTTTCTTTGATTTTGTTCAAAACCAAATACTTTAATTTTTCAATTTTTAATTTTATCGGATAATTTGTGTATCATGTTGGATATATCCTGCAATGTTTGTATGTAGAGATAATATATAATGCAATGACAAAATATATTAGCATGAAAATATGTATTTTGTAGTAAAAATATTGAGTGTGCATATTTTGATTGTGTATTTTGAATGGGTAAAAGGTATTAACTTAGCAAACGTGGTAACATAATTTGTGCAAAGGGATGTACAAAGATATAAGACTTATGTGTACAATAATCATGCCTAAAGTTAGAAAAGATATATGTCATTTTTGACCCAATGATCAAATGACATAAAGAATAGCAAATATAAATATTTATGTGCATCAAAAATTTTTTTTTGTCATATATTTATCTGTTGGATGGAAAGAGTTAGATTTTAAGACCCAAAAGTAATTTTGTGAAAAATATTTTATTCATTTATTTATTTATATGTATATGTATATATATTAATTGTTATTTATTATTATTATTATTATTATTATTACTATTATTATTATTATTATTATTATTATTATTATTATTATTATTATTATTATTATTATTGAAAGAAAAAGATATATTTAATAATATAGGATTTTTTTATAACTTGTGAGTTATTTTGTAGATAAAAATTAATAAAGATAAAAAAAAGATGTTTTTTGACGAAAAATGACAATTGTTTTATGTATGAAATGAGATATGGATTAATAATAATAATATAATCATCGTGAAAAAAATTCCGGCAGATAAGGAGGATATGTGACAATTAATAAATGTATTTGTTGACAGAAGACAAAAAAATGATATACATGCAATTAACGTGGCTGACGTAGGGGCCGAATACGCTGGCTTTGGCGTAGAGGGCAGCAGTTTGGAATATCTCTACGTGAGTGCACGTTTGTGAGTTAGTTAGGAAAGTTGGAAACTTTTTACAGTAATATAAAACAATAAAAATGTCTATCTTTTTATTATTATTTTTTGTGTGGATTTTCTCGGCTGATTAGTTTGTAATTCCCATATGGGACGAAGTGATCACACGAGACGGGGTTAAGCACCCAACTCGCCCTTTCGGTCTCACTTTTGGGGTTTTATTAAAATAACATGTTTTTTGATGCATGATATGTATCGTATCGTGTCGTGTCGTGTCGTGTTGTTTTAGGCAGCGTAACGGTATCTTATTGTTTTTTGATTGACTTGCCGAGGCAAGAACTGGATCTTTAGATGACTCACTCGGGGTGAAGAGGCTTTCTTGGGGCAAGGAGAAGGAAATGCTAGCTTGCTCGAGCAAGGGAGGAGGCTTTCTTCTTCTTTAGCAGAGGTGTAGACACTCCAATTTCGTACCCCTGTTTATGACATGCCATAAAATATCAAGACATATTAAAAGGACTAACGGATGTCAAATAACGGGGTTTAAATCGAAAAGATGCTAAAAAAAATGCATAAACAGTGAATTGCATGGGGCCAAAGTGCCAAAATTGGAAAGGAAAAAGGTTGGGCGCCGCACCTACTCCTGCTTTAGGTCGCGCCTACTTTACCCCCTGCATTGTAGCTTTTGCCTTTTGGTCCAATTATCTCAGCACGCAGTACAAGCTGCTCAGGCACGATTGATGATACTTAGTAGCGAAGGAAGTCCCAATCCTCGGCTATAAATAAAGCCTCCTCGGCTTCAGAATTTCACACACTTCACGCAGCAGTTTGTGAAAGTTCTCCCGAGAGAACGCCGAGGTTATTTCCACTCCAGTCCCAAAGCTCTGCCAAACTGTCAAATCTCTCCCCTAAACACTTAAACTCTCCGGCCAAAGTAAACCTTAGTTACCCTGCTAGGTTTCCGCCCTATTTCATCGGTTCCAAAAACCCAAAAAGAGCAATTGCCTTGCCCGAATCCAAACGTCAAATCCAGCCAAAGCAAGCAGTTTTACTGCTCGATTTTAGATTTGATGACAACACAAGCAAGCAAAAAGCAAGTAGTTGTACCGCTCGGATCCCAAGGTGAAAAGCAACTAAAAGGAGCAGTCACGCTGCCCGAAATCCAGAAACAACAAAACAACAAAAAAAAAGACTTCCTTTCTCAAAAGGACATGGGAAGCACATGTAGACCGCCTAGTGGGCTTAAGCCCAGACATACCGGGTTCAGACACTCACGTTCCGGGAGGTATGTTCTGACCCCCTAGTTATTAATTATAATCTATAACTTAAAAATAAATATCTAATTAAGTTTCATTTCCGTTTATACTTTAATGTAATAATAGTTATATTTCATTTTCATTAAATTATTTTTCTTCCCGTTTATTTTAATATAATAATAGTTATATTTCATTTTCGTTTAAATTAGTTTCTTTTATGTCTTACTTTAAATGTAATAACAATTATATTTCCTTTCTGTTTAATTAGTTTCTTTTATATCTTTTCTTTAAATGTAATAATAATTATATTTTTCTTTTATTTTAATTAGTTTATTTTATGTCTTTACTTTAATGTAAAGTAGTTATAATCTCTTGCAGTTTAATTAGTTTCTTTTCTGCACATACATTAAAATATAGAAATTGTTATGTTTTTTATTATTAATAAGTTTCTTTCCTGCTTTTACGTGTAATGTAAATAAAGTTGATTATTAGTATGAATGTTTTATCCTTAAAATAGCTTATAAAAATGTTGTAATTATTCTTTAAGTTGTATTATTTCAGTTGTGATTTTACTTTCTTTTCTTTAATAAGTGTAAAGTTATTTCTCTTTATTTCTTTCTATCGTATATAAATGTATTATTCTGAGCCAGGTGTATAAAATAAAACAAGCATATTGATAAACTCATTGTGAGACCGAAAAGGTGAGTTGGATGTCTAACCTCTTCCTAACTCGTAACTTAGCCCTCGAACCCATACAATCTGGTATTTTTTTTTTTTCTCTGTTTAACCATAAAATAGAGATGGCGACTCTATTATACATATTTTGGGTCCACAATTGAGGCCGAGCGTATTTCACGCGCTTCGAAGTTTCGAAACCACTCCGCCTTTCAGTGGCGCTGATCCGGTTAAAAAATGTGGCACTCACAGTGGCGACTCTACTAGGGTCTTTATTGTTTTCTTTAAAACAAAAGAGGCCTAGACTCACGTTCTTTGGGATTATTAAATGCTTATTTTTTTTCTATTGCATTTTTTTGGCTTCTTTTATGTATATAATTTTCAATCTTTCAAAAAAAAAAACAACAAACAAAAAATCTTATTTCCTTTAATATCAATATGCTTGTTTTTTTTCTTTTCTCTTTTATATTCCTTTGACTTCCTTGTATGTATATAATTTTCAATCTTGTAAAATAAAAATAAATAAACAAATCATTTTGTTTTAAACGAAGGTCATCTTCTAAAAAAACAAAAAAAAAACGTTTTTTTAATATCAAATAAAGTAAAATAATAATAGTAATTTCGTTTTTCAAAAAAAAAATTCAAAATAAAAAAAAAACTTCAAAACAAAAGAAAACTCATTCATTCAAAAAAAAGTCACTCATCCAAAACAAAAAAAAATCATCTCTTTAAAATTTTTTTTTAAAAAAACTCATTTTTCAAAAAAAAATTGTTTTTCATTAAAAAAATATTATAATAATAATTTCGTTTTTATAAAAAAAAATGTGTTCAAAAAAAAGGGAGAAAGTTTTCTTCAAAAGTTCAAAAAACAAAAAAAAACATGAAAACGCTAAATGGGGTTAAAAGACAAGAAGGAAACAAGAGGGGGTCTTAGTGTTAAAGGAAGAAAAGGTTCAAGGTTAAAGTGCCAAAAGCAAAAAGTGACTATGAACATTTCATGTGGGGGCAGTGCCCAAATTGGTGTTGGACTGCGCCCACCCTTTTCCTATGTGGCCCATTCCTTATTTTAAACAATTTTATTCGATGTTGGGCTCATTTTATCTGTCGGGTCGCCTATTTTTACCGTTTGGTGCAATCATTTTTCTTGTTACTCCGTAATTCAAAAAAAAATCATCAAAAATAAAAGGTTTTTTTTTTCCTTTAATCTAGTTTTGTTTTTATGCATAATTTTTTTTATGCATATTGGGATCATTGTTGTTTTCCTTTGTTACCACTAACTATTTTACAGGGGCTGAAATATAAAAGAATTGATTATTTATCATTTACTCTCCTGAGAGGATTGTCCAAAGGTATGTAATCGTCACATCTCATTTCAATGATCACAAAAAAAAAAGAGTTTTCTAATAATAATAAAAAAATCATGTGTAATACTTAGTTCTCTTTTATTTTCAAAAAAATATAATCATTTCTTTTCTTAAAAAAATTATCATTAAAAAAAAGAATTTTGTTCTCTCCAAGTAAGAAAAAAAAACTCTATTCTTTCAAATTCAAAAAAAAAAGATTAGCAAAATGAAAATTTCTCTGTCAGAGTTGAACTACGATGACCTGAGCCTCGAAATGAAAAACGTAGGCAGCCTTCGGGTTCGATCAAATACTTTGATTTACTCTTCAAAAAAGAGGTGTTTTCTATGTGTTTTCTTTTTGTTTCCCAAAACATGTAAAGATAGGAAATCTCCTCACCATTATACTCAATTGCAATCTCCAAATCCATCTTCCTCTTAACTGTTCATAAATGCATCACTAGTTGATTAGTGCATCGTTCACTCTCGATTTCAAAAACAAATTTCAGTAAGTCCTACTTCAAGATATCAAGGTCTACCACTTAAAAAAAGACTAAAAAATGAAAAAAAAAAAAAAAAACCGATAGGGAGCCAAGAAAGAAAGGAAAGCTTGAAAAGCCAAGAAGCCAAGAAAGCAGAAAATTCTGGAAAGCCGAGAAATCCAGAAAATTAAGCCATGCGACTCAATGATCATACGCAACAATTCAGGACTAGGGCTTTCAAACCCAAGGGATGTCTCTTTTTCTCATATTGATGCCTACAACCCATCCTTGCAAAGTATGCTCACTAATCCATTTGGTCTCCATTATTTCAAAAGTTCAATCAAGTCCTCAAATCGAGCTTTCCAAATGTATTTATCTACATTCGAGTCTGGTAAAATTCTTGCTTCTCCTACATTAGCTTGTCGAGTCTTCTTCTTGGTCTTTAAGCACCACCTATTGCCGAAGTGTCTGCTAAAAAAAATGAGTCAACTCATGAAAAAACATGATAAAACTACACAGGTTGATAATGAGTCATTTCGAAATATGGACCCACAAACCATTAAAAATGTTCGTTCACCTTCTGCCTTGGTGAAATGTCATCTTCGACCCATTGCGACCGAGCTATTAAATGGCACACTGGGGGCTACCACCATATACCAAAAGCCTAACCATCTCTAAGATCCAGCTTCCCAAAACTGGGGCTGCTCCACCCTTATATATACATCCACCAAGAGTGACAACCTTCTTTTATCCCAAGAGAGAGAAGACAAATATCTCTTCAAGCACACTCCCAAATTTCTCCGAGAGGTCAACAACAAAAAAGAAGGAAAAAACAAAGAAAGAAAGAGCAAGGTTGAAAAAAAAAAAAAAAGAGGTCTATGCATAAAAAGAAAAAAAAAACCTCTCCTGAGCGACTTCCTCAAAATCTCTCTCTCGCAAAAAAAAACAAAAGAAAAATAATCAATCACTCTTGGACAACCCCTTAACCCACAACCAAAGCCAAAAATCAATCTCCCAACCACATCCACAACCAGGTCAGAAATCAACTTCTCATCTAAACCCACAAACCTAGAAGGCCAGGCAATGATTGCTTTTGATCGTCTTTCCAAAAATAACCAAATCCACAGCCCAAAATACCTTTGAACCAGTGGCCAATCAGATCCTCAACCCAAAAGCCAATCCATCATAAACACTTAAACACTATAGTCTAACCTAGTTGCCACATATAGCTTTGTTTCAATCGATTATAACGTGATCTGGGTCTAGGATAGAACTCCTTGCTAAAAAAACATATAAAATCGTCAAAAGATAAATGTTAAGTAGGGTCCATGAAACATGTGATACTCGGCAATAAACTCTGGATCATGGCTCTTTTTTTTGTCCATTAGAGTCATCTCTTTTTCTTTGAGCATGCTCATTTCTGTCTCCCTCAAAAGTCTCACCAAATCGAGTCTTTATGGGGCTGTCCCTATTTAATCTTTTCAGGAACTTTCCCATCCGATTTTACAAAATTTGGTTCATCGAGTCATCCTGGGGCTTCTCCCACCAAACTCATTGGATACATAAAGGCTCATCATCTCCAGAAACAACTATCCTTTCCATCTCGCCTGAAGAAACGAAGAGGCTACAAAGGCTTGATCCCTCAAGAATAGGTGGTTTATCTTCCATGCATTGAAAGATCGGCTCCCTATGAGGTAAAGGCTCGCTAGGTTGAAAACCCGAAAGGGCGGCCTAGGCAAATGTTATAGCACAAAAAAAAAAAAAAAGTGGTCCCTCCGAGGCATCGATTAGTAGGACTCACTAATCCTGATTGAATTCCTTTCTTGAATGATGCACTAGTCAAAATACTAAAAAGTAACCCTAAACTTCACCCACCTTCATCTCAAATATCACCATCAACTCCTACACTCATAACCATTCAAAGCCAACCTGAAGCCACATCTCAAACTCTTATATTACATTTCCATCACCTTGCCTTATCTTGTCTTAACATGTTTAAGAAACTGATGGCACACATGCACATTCAAGAGTCCATTTTTTAAGAAAAAGAAAGTTTCATTCGCATGCTTGCATCTTTTGTTTTCATTCTTTTACTACATCTTATCAGGTCTTCTGTCCCATTGGCCCTTGGAAAAATACAAATGTTCTTCCAGCATCTCGCCAAGGACCTCTTCCCAAATATCCTCAGTAGCATCAGTCAATACTGCCGAAGATGGCACATCTCATCAAGAATGTCGAAGAGGGAATATCATCAAGTCTCGCCGATGATGGCACATTATCAATATCGCTGAAGAGGGCGCATCATCATAACTCGCCGACGATGGCACATAAATCAAACTCGCCGAAGAGGGCGCATCATCAAAATCGCCGAAGAGGGCACATCATCAAAACTCGCCTAAGAGGGCGCATCATCAATCTTGCCAACAATGGCGCATAAATCAAGAATGCCGAAGAGGGCATATCATCAATATCACTGACGATGGCGCATAAATCAAGAATGCCGAAGAAGGCACATCATCAATCTCGCCGACGATGGCGCATCATTAATATTGTCGACGAGGGAACATCATCAATATTGCCGAAGAGGGCACATCAAAAAAAATCCTGCCGATGAAGGCACATATATTAGAACATCACTGATGAAATTTCAGAAGATACAACTATCGTGTTTACTGGGTTAAATCCCTAGGAACATAGACCATCCAACATCCTGTTTACTAGGTCCACCCCTAGGAACATAGATCATCCACCATCGTGTTTACTGGGTTAAATCCCTAGGAACATAGACCATCCAACATCGTATTTACTAGGTCTACCCCTAGGAACATATATCATCCACTATCGTGTTTATTTGGTTAAATCCCTAGGAACATAGACCATCCAACATCGTGTTTACTAGGTCCACCCCTAGGAACATAGATCATCCACCATCGTGTTTACTACATCCAACCCTAGGAACATAGACGTTCCATCATCGTGTTTACTAGGTCCACTCCTAGGAACATAGACTTCCATCATCGTGTTTACTAGGTCCACCCCTAGGAACATAGACTTCCACTATCATGTTTACTAGGTCCATCCCTAGGAACATAGACGTTCCATCATCATGTTTACTAGGTCCACCCCTAAGAACATAGATTTCCATCATCGTGTTTACTTGGTCCACCCCTAGGAACATAGACTTCCACTATTGTGTTTACTAGGTCCATCCCTAGGAACATAGATGTTCCATCATCATGTTTACTAGGTCCACCCCTAGGAACATAGACTTCCATCATCGTGTTTACTAGGTCCACCCCTAGGAACATAGACTTCCATTATCGTGTTTACTAGGTCCATCCCTAGGAACATAGACATTCCATCATCGTGTTTACTAGGTCCACCCCTAGGAACATAGACGTTCCATCATCGTGTTTACTAGGTCCATCCCTATGAACATAGATTTCCACCATCGTGTTTGTTGGGTTAAATCCCTAGGAACATAGACCATCCCACCATCGGATCTTGAGAGGGTCCGTCCCCGAGATACAATGTAGTTACTGTGTGCCCCATCATCGTGCTTTTGCGAGGAAGGTTTTGCCCTGGAAGCATGATATCCCACCCAGTGCTTGTTATTGCTTGTCGGTTTGAACCGAACTACGTTTGGTTTGATTCCTGAGAAAGGGATACGTGGGCAGCCTACTTAGTAGGCACGACCATCAGAGCATATCACTTGCATATCTGCTCTAAAAACCAATGATAACCAACTAAAACCAACTAAATTTTTTAGGGTATATGAGATTTGGACTACTTCATCCCAAACTGTTACATCATAAACTGCTGCATATTGCATTCCTCCCCATTATAATTTCCACTAAAATTGGGAGTCTATTTCTTATCAACGATGTTTGTTTACTTGGTAAGTTTCGGTTTACCCGTAAACTCCATTGTTGAGGGGCTCTGTAGACACCAATTTTGTACCCCTGTTGTATGACATGCCATAAAATATCAAGACCTGTTAAAAGGACTAACGGATGTCAAGTTACAAGGTTTAAAATACAAAAGATGCAAAAGAAAAGAAGAATGCATAAACAGTGAATTACAGGGGGCCAAAGTGCCAAAATTGGAAAGGAAAAAGGCTGGGCGCTGCCCTAACCCATTTTGGGCGTCGCGCCCACTTTACCCCCTACACTGTAGCTTTTGCCTTTTGGTACAATTCTCTCAGTACGCGGTACAAGCTGTTCAAGCACGGTTGATGATACTTAACAACGAAGGAAGTCCCAATCCTCGGCTATAAATAAAGCCTCCCGATTTCAGAATCTCACACACTTCACGTAGCAGTTTGTGAAAGTTCTCTCGAGAGAACACCGAGGTTATTTCCTCTCCAGCCTCGAAGCTCTGCAAAACTGTCAAATCTCTCCCCTAAACACTTAAACTCTCCGGCCAAAGTGAACCCTAGTTACCCTCCTAGATTTCCGCCCTATTTCATCGGTTTCAAAAACCTAAAAAGAGCAATTGCCCTACCCGAATCCAAACGTCAAATCCAGCCAAAGCAAGCAGTTTCTCTGCCCGATTTTAGACTCGACGACAACGCAAGCAAGGAAAAAGCAAGAAGTTGTGCCGCCTGGGTCCCAAGGCGAAAAGCAACTAAAAGGAGCAGCCACGCTGCCCGAAATTTAGCAACAACAACAAAAAGACGTCTGTGGGTCCCAATGGGCACAATAATAAGCTAGAAGGGGGGGTTGAATAGCTTATTAAACACTTAAAACTTTTAAGTAAATACTTTGAAAGGTACTTGCAATCTATTGAAGAGATTGAAGTAGCGGAAGACCTTCAAGGTAGTTGTTCCAGGTCTGCCGATAAGCACTACCGGTAGACCTTTTACAAGATACTTAAGTTCTGCTGTAAATGGATAAAGATAAGGATAAGTAATAAACAGGTCAATTGGAAGACAAACAGTAAGAAATAACACAAGTATTTTGGGATGGTTCACACTATGAAAAGTGCTACGTCCACCACCAAGGCAGTCAACCTTGGATTTAAATAGTGCACTATATTTTCCACTAGTTCTATTACAAGAATATTCCTAATATATGGATCGTGTACAAAATATTGACTTGTGTATGGGGTCTATGGAATTAAATATCTGTAAATACAAGATATTTAATTCATGCAGAAGTATAGTTAATGAAAGTAAACAACAAGAAGTCAAAACAATAAATGTTGATGAGCAGCTTCTTGTTGTTGACGAGACTTCTAGATACGTTGAGGATCTCTTGATTGCACCTTGTAAGACTTGGAGTTGTGAAGTTTCAAAGCAATCCTTTAAGTGTTTGATTGATTAAATGCGGTGCTATGTCTCCAGTCTTTAATGGCAGTATTTATAGCAGGTGCACTTCAAAAGATCCGTTGGAGAAGAAGAATACTTCAACAGCTCTTTTATGAATGCATTAAATGCATGGGGCTGTCAGTCAAGGTTTTTCGTCTTCACAGATATCTAGAGCAGGTAATGATTTCTGAGATCTTCAAAAAGTGGGCGATTTAGGTGTCGATCGAGAGTTGTTGCGAGTAGGAGACAATCGCTTTCACCGCTTTCATCGTTCAGACGAAAAGTCTTCCTGCTTTGCTTTCGGCTTGATATGTCAGGGAATGTCTTAGGTTAATTCAAACAATGATAAGGATAGGTTTGAATTAACCCAATGAGTCATTGCTGGATAGGACACGTCATAAGATACTAGGTGGACACAAGGTCTGCCGTTTCTTTAAGTTTTGAGCAGGTCTTCCGGTGAAGCTTGAAGAGGTCTTCCGCTGAACCTGTAAAGTCCTATAAAAACTATTCTTGGCAAAGTTCTATACACAGTTACCACGCTAATCGATACGCAGCCCGATTAGCCACTGAAGTATAAAACTAATGTAATGTACTGAACAGATATAAATCTTAACAAAATAATCAACAATCTCCTCCTATTTATATCTGGTCATCATTACTACAAATGAGGGCAAAAACAGACTATGTGATAGATAATAACATGTCTGAGTATTTTATATATTGAAGTACATGTCTCTATCAAACAGACAAGCACCTCAAGTGTAAGGAACTAATCTAAGTGCATACAAGAATAAGGAAATCAGAGAGTAGCACACAGATCAGTAGCAAAGACAATTCAAATATAAAATTTAAACTGAGTGTTTAAATTTCGAAAGAATAGAGAAAATAAAGAAACAAGAACTTAAACAATACAATTTTGAAGAGCAAATAATCTTCTGTATTATAAACAAGATGTTTACATATTACAGAGTTTTCAAAATAGGATAGATACAAAGGTAAAGGGAAGAAAAGATACAAAAGTTACCAAGGTCTTTTCCCTTTGCCCTTGTCTGCGGCTTCCTTTTCCCTTCGTTCTCTTTCTAGCTCTTCCATTCTCGCTCAGACTGGCCTATCTACATCGCAGGAGGTCTGGTGGAACGAGAACGGTAGTCCAGTTCTTCACGAAGACGGCTGTTCTCTTCCATCAGCATTCTATTGATTGACCTCATTTGTTTCTCCTCCGTGATGGCCAGATCACGATCATGATTTGCATTCATAAAATCGTGAGCAGAGTCTCGAGCAATGCGGTTGAGCTCTAGAATAGGAGGGCGACCGCTGCCAAGATGGAGAGTGATGGCATGGAAAAGCTCATAGAAAAGGGAGGAGCAGATACGCACACACTCATCTCGCTGAGTTTCAACGCTGATCTTGACATCGCGGTCGTGTCTCGCCCAAAGCGAGTCCGCATATCCTCTTGAAATTGTCGAAGAAGAGCGGCGCTCGGCCATTGGCCTTGAAGCGGCAAGGGCTATTTCGGCAGTAGCGGTAGTGATGCCGGGTAAGCGCGCCTCAGCCGCTCATATATGGTGTCCACCGTGACAAAATTTCATCTATTGGTACGGGCCGATGAGAAGAGGGCCGGCCAATATGAATGGTGCCCAGAGGTAGAGCCTGCGGGCGTAGCCGCATGGAGTGGAGGAGTGATGGAGCCTCAAGAGGACCAGTCTTGGGTTGGTATGGTGTGGAGGAAGATATGGTTATGGGTGGAGGGAGGCGGGGTCATGGGAATCAGCCCATATCGCTGTCTAATTTTCACCGATTTTCACCGATGTGGGAGGATTCGTGAAGAGGTCGTGAGAAAACCGTAAAGAAGCGGGCGGGTGTAGAAGAGAGATTTTGGTTTTCTTAGGAAGGTTGAGGGAGAGGGTATGGGTGAATAGGTCTGTGGGTCCCAATGAGCACAATAATAAGCTAGAAGGGGGAATAGCTTATTAACACTTTAAAACTTTTAAAGTAAGTTCCTTGAAAGTTACTTGCAATCTATGAAAAGAATCAAGTAGCGGAAGACCTTCAAGAAAATTGTTCCAGTGTCCGCCGATAAGGACTACCTAAGACCTAGACCTTTACGTATTACTTAAGTTCTCACTCCGCCGAAATGGATGAAGTAAACAATGAAACTGAAACCGAGCAGCCTCAATAATTAAACGTACGTAGGAAATAACACAAGTATTTTGGGATGGTTCACACTATAATGAGTGCTACGCCCACCACCAAGGCAATAACCTTGGATTTAAATTGTGCACTATGTTTTCCACTTAGATCAATTACAAAGAATATCCCTAATGGATCGTACAAAATATTGACTTGTGTTTGTCTAGGGAATTAAATATCTGTAGAATACAAGATATTTAATTCGTGCGTATATAGTTAATGGAAGTAAACAACAAGAAGAATAAAACAATAAATGTTGAAGAAGCGCCTTCTTGTTGTTGACGAGGACTTCTAGATCTCGCTGAGGATCTATTGAATGCACCGAACCGAGCCGAAAGACTTTGAGTTGTAGATTCAGAGCAATTCTTTTGTGTTCGATTGATTGCATGCATCGTTGTCACTCTTTTGATCCAGCTTCTTTCAATGGCGTATTTAAAGCAAGTGCACTTCAAAAGATCCGTTGAGAAGACGAAGACTTCAACATTCTTTTTCATAAATGCATTAAATGCATGGGTCAAGTCACCATAAGGAATTTGCGCCTTCACGTATAACTAGAGCAGTATAATCATTTCTAGATCTTCAAAAAGGTGGGCGATTTGGTGTCGATTCGAGAGATGAAGGTAAAGTAAGTGACAAACTGCTTTATCGCTTACATCAAGCTCAGATTTAAAAGTAGTTCCTCGCTGAAAGTTGTTGCTTGACATGTCGGAGAAAGACTTGGATTAATTCAAATATCAAATGAGAATAAGTTTGAATTAATCCATTAGCTTTGATCCGAGAGGACACGTAGAAGCTGCATCACCGACACGAGGTCTACCGATCTTAAGCTTGAAAGGTGTCTTCCTGAAGCAGAAGTGGTCTTCCGATGTTCCCCGAAAAGGTCCTACAAAAACTATACAAGGCAAAGTTCTATATTACTTGCCACGCTTAATCGATACGCAACCGATTAGCCAATCAAGTATAAAACTAAAGTATGTAATCGACGATATAAATTTAACATAAGAATCAACAATCTCCTCCTATTTATATCCGTCATCATTACTACAAATGAGGGTTTTAAAACAAGCTATTTAATAGATAATAGCATGTCTCGAGAAAGTTTATATATTACGAAGCGGTAGACATGCCTCTATTAAACGTAATAACACCTCGATGCAAGGGACTAATCTAAGTGCATACAAGAATAAGAGAGTCAAAGAATAGCACACAGATCGTAGCTAGCTTTAAATCAATTTAAACCGAATGTTTAAATTCTCATAAATAAACAATAAAGCAAAGAAGAATTTAAACAACATAATTTTTGAAAAAGCAATCATCATCTGTATTCATAAACAAGATGTTTACATTTGACGAAGTTTTCAAAAATAAGATAAATACAAAGGAAAGGGAAGAAAAGATACAAAAGCTACCATGGTCTTTTCCTCCTTTTCCGCAGCCTCTCCTTTCTCTTTCTCGCTCTAGCTCTTCCATTCTTCTTGGTATTCGGCATCTCGCATCGCTGAGGTCCGGTGGAACGAGAACAGTAGTCCGCTCACGAAGACCTGTTCTCTTCCATCGATTCTCGTTGATAGATCTCATTTGTTTCTCCTCCGTGATGGCCGATCACCGATCCCTGGCATTCATAATGTCATGAGCGTAGTTTCGAGCGAGGTTGTTGAGTTCCATAATAGAGTACGACCGTGGCCGAGATGGAGAGTGATGGCGGAAGAGCTCTGAGATGGAACCCATGATACGGCACGCCTTCATCTCGCTGAGCTTCTACGTTGATCTTGACATCGGTGAAGTCGTGCCGCATCTGTCCAAACGAGTCCGTACATCCTCTTGAAATTGTCGAAGAGTAGTGGCAATCCTGCCGTTGGCCTTGGCCGCCGCAGCGGCTACTTCAGCAGAGCGTAGATATGCAGCGAAGTTCGCTAATGCCGGTAGATGGCATCTAGTCGACAAAATTTCAAAGATTGGCCGGCCGATTGGAAGTGAGGCTTGGCCAACGTGAATGGAGCCTAGAGGCGTAGTCCTCAGCCCCGATGGGTCGTTGGATATGGGGAGGCCGAGGCGTAAGAGATGAGTCTTGGGTTGGTATGGTTTCGTGGAAGAGGATGGGTTATAGGGGAGGGAGTGAGGGAGTTGGTGGGGAATCTCAGCCCATATCGTCGAATTTTCACCGATGTGGGAGGATTGGGGAATGGGTTCTGAGAGAACCGTAAAGAAGCGGTAAAATAGGATTTTGGTTTTTGAAGGTCAGAGGTTGAGAAGGCCGAGGAGTGTTGATGAGAAGATCCGCCACCGACGAAAAGTTCAAGAGGAACTTGGCAGCCACAGTGGTCTAAGGGTTGTGGTGTGGTTGAAGAAGTTGGTTGGGATTGGGGTGGTGAGGAGGTGTGGATGGGTCGTGAGTAGTTAAAAGGAAGGAGGAGAGGAGTGGGGTTCGGCCGGGCTCCTCCCCGATTTCAGGCTCCTCCCGAGGGATAGACTTGGTGAATTCCTCCGAGTAGATGACCTGTAAGGAATAGATGAAGGGTTGACAGTAAGGCTGGGCGCCTAGTTGGTCAGTTCGGTAGATGGTATAGATGGGGTTGACAAAGTGTCGCACTAGAGGTAGTGGGTTGGTCGGCGAAGAGGGTTGGGCAGCTCCTCTTCTCCTCACCGCCGAATAGGAGACTCACCGCTCATCTGCAGAGGTTGAGGATTCTGGTCGGTCTTCAAAGGTTTTACGAAGTCTCCTTCTCGCTTAGGTTGCGAGGAGGTGGTGAAGGTGGTTGGTCGGATTGGGTAAGGCTTGGCTTGGGTAGATGGAGGAGAGGAATGGCCGGATTGGCCCGGTGCCTTCTTCTTCTCGCCTTCCTTCATCTCTTTACTGATCCACCCTGGCCGGCTCCTCTTCACCTTCCGCCTTGTCTTGGCTTTGCCGGTCGCTATTTTGGACCTTAGCAGCCAGCCTCGCCTCATCGCCCGCACCTTTGGCCTTTAGATGGAGGTCCGTGGCCACTGATCATCAAATTTGCGCAGGCCTTTTCAAGCGATGCTTGCGCCTACATGTGCTTCCATGTTGAAGCGGTGACCAAGATAGGTGCAGCTTGGCCACTTTGTCAAGAGAGACAAAGCAGACCTTCTGCATTCTGCTTGGCTGTGTTCAGTTGTATTTACCGAAAACGAGGTCAGTTGTTTTTCCTTGCCACCATACAACTCATCTTCTTCAACGAAGAGTTGATGGTCGCATCATCCCCTGGCGGCGCAATTCCGACGAAGGGGCGCTTTTGCAAGTGGTTGCTCTTTTTCTCCACCCACTTTAGCTCGTCAAGATGATGAGCCCCCCTGAGACGAAGTCAGAGAATATAGCACTTGTCGCCTTTGATCTCTGGCTGGCAAGAAACATGTCATGTGCTCCACTTTGAATAGCTTCTCCCTTGTCAAGGTGACTGTGCAGACGCCAAGAGGGAACAAGTTTCTGAGCATTTTCCTTGAGGCTCCCCTGAGAGCATCTACTTCCCTCATGGCTTCCTGTGCATGTAAAGCCTCTCCTGGTTGCCGAAATAGCTCCTCCGTAATGCACGCCAATAATGGTGTAAATAGATTCGCTGCGACTTTTAGATGGGACTCTCGCTCTCGAATCCACCCACGAAGAGCAGCCCGTCTTCACGAGCTCCATTCGTTGATAAAATTCTTCGCCAGAAGATACCGTAAGTTTTGTCGTTGAGGCGTAAGAGGGGCAATCCCGAGGCGCCCATATCCTCGCAAGCTTTTTACCCGCAAGTAGTAGAATTGATTGACGCAAGGTCAATGCACATGAATGTATAGCTTAGTCCAAAGCGACAATGATGTCGAGCGGCAGGATAGGTTGGATATCCCGG
>CM028383.1:87967117-87996990 GCA_013146195.2 Codonopsis lanceolata
GAGATTAGGGGCGGGACTTGAGTTGGAAGACTTCACCCCCCCCAGCGCATCTAGGGAACACGTCAGGCGTTTCCTAGAGAGAGAAAAAACTACCTCCCAGAACCTCTTCCCATGAAGTCATCCCTCGACACACGAAACCCGAGGAAAAGATGCAACTTCCACAACGAGATCGGCCATGTCACGGAAGAATGCATACGGCTCAAAAGAGCAATCTGAGTGATAAGCGAGGGAGATCGAAGGTTTGTGGCGAGAGGCCAATATTCGCGCCCAAGGGGGCTCCGGGCGACAAGAGCTGACGACAGCAGGCAGTGGTAAATACCATTCGAGAAAAACCCAAGTATCACGTTGAAGAATGCAATCAAGCTGCTTGAACAACTTCGGCGAGAAAGCATCATGGAAGGGATGGTCGAGCGCGAAATGGTCTTTAGGGATCGTGGCGGTCGATGATTATGCTCGTCAAAACCGTTGACCACGCAAATTGGTATACACAATGACCTAGTCAAGCGGGTCTTGATAGATCTGAGGTTTGGAAGGGATGTAATGTACTACAAGTGCTACGGCACTAGGACTCGGCGACACCCACCTAAGCTCCAAGCCGAGTCAAGCTGGAGGTTTTCACAGGGCCACAAAGTCACGGCAAAGGCAGTGGCCCTCGAGTCGGCCTCGGAGAAGGAGACACGCCGCTGAAGTGAAGAAATCACTTTTCGGTCCTCGATCTCTCCATTACAACGCCATCCTCGGCGCACCATCTCGAGCCAAATTCTCGAATGGTCGCATCAATGGCCCATCGTCACCGGTCAAGTACATGACCTCGTTCGGGTGGGGGTCCTCAAAAATGATGCCCGCACTACTGGAATACCTCATCAATGAGAAGAAAGGCGAGAAAAGAGAGATTGAAAGGCCGGAGGAGGCCGAGGCGGGGGAAAAGAAGATGAACAAGTTGCCAAAGCGAGCCCGAGGGCTCGATGGGGAGGCTCTACAGTAGCAATCAAAGCAAGCCAAGGAGGTTGGCCGTCGGGGAAGAAGGAACATCGGCGCCGAGATCGAGCGAGATCGGCGGCCTCGATGTGCGAGACCATCCGATCTTACGACCTATGGAAGATGTAGAGGAAGTTATCATAAACTTCAACTACCCCGACCAAAAAATAAAGGTGGGAATGGAAATAGCGGGCGACGAGAGAAGAGCTATCATCGAGTTCTTAAGAAACAACACGGACGTCTTCGCATGGCAAGCCGAGGATATGGAAGGGCATTGCCGAAGTAGCGGTTCACCGATTAAGCATCGATCCGACATTTGTACCCATTCGGCGAAGCAAAAGCCGAGGTATTTCTCTCTGAAAAACAAGATGCAATTAAGGAGGAAATAGCCAAACCGCTTCGGCCGAGATCATAAGAGAAATCCACTACCCACGTGGATCGCAAATGTTGTGATGGTCAAGAAGAACAATGGAAAATGGAGGATGTGCGTGGACTTTACCAACCTGAATGAAGCATGCCCAAAAGACTGGTACCCATTGCCGAGGATAGATCAGTTGGTCGATTCTATATCGGGCTACAAAATTTTAAGCTTTGTGGACGCCTACTCAGGGTACCACCAAATCAGGATGTGGAAAGAGGATCAAGGGAATCTGACTTTCCGAGCGGCGTGCACTCTCTTGCTACAACATGATGCCGTTCGGCCTAAAAATGCACGAGGGGCCACTTACCGGCGAATGGTAAACAAAGTTTTCGGGACCGTTAGGGAGAAATGTGGAGGCCTACATAGGCGATATGGTGATTAAGGCGAAGGAAGCGGGCCACATAGGCGACCTCGGAGAAACCTTTGCAAACCTCGGAAAGAATAAAATGAAGCTCAATCCATCGCCAAATGTGCCTTCGGCGTACGGCGAGGAAGTTTTGGGGTACATGGTAAAGCAGCGTGGCATTGAGGCAAATCAGAAAAAATAAAAGCATTAGCCGAGATGAAGGTCCCAATATGCATCAAACAAGTGCAACGGTGAATGGGAGAATAGTGGCCACAGGAAGATTCATCTCGAAATCGGAAAAAAAAGCCTCCCCTTCTTCAAAATCTTAAAGGAGCGAGCGAAAGTTCACATGGGACGAGAGAGTGCGACCTCGCCGAGCTCAAAAATACCTCGGCGGCTTACCCTTGCTCACCGGGAGAAAGACTCTACGTCTATCTCTCGGTCACGGACACAGCCATAGCATCGGTGCTGTTGCGAGAGGAAGAAGGACTTCAGAAACCCATCTACTATGTGTCCCATGCAGCGACCGAGGTAGAGGCGAGGTACATGCAGATCGAGAAGGTGATTCTCGCGTTAATGATACTGGCGAAAAAAGCCGTATTCAAAGCCCATGAAATCGGGTATATACCGACTTACCTCTGCGAAGAATCTTGCGACGTTCTTTGGAAGAATGATGAAGTGGGCCATCGAATTGACGGAATATGCAATTGTTTATCTTTCAAGAAAAACCATTAGAGCTCAAATCCTGGCTGATTTCATTGCTGAAACCTCTTTCACCTCGGCGAGAAGGAAAGAGCGATGCAGGATCAAGGACCCTCCACCGGCGAACAAGTGCCCGAGCAAAGTGGCCTCGCAAAGCGACCATCTCGGCCACGGACATTGTTCGTGGACGGATCGTCTAGCAAAAATGGCAGGCGGGCATCCTCCTCGTAACATCAGACGGAGATCGGTAAAGCCCTTAAGCGAATTTCCAGCGTCAAACAACGTTGCAGTCTGAAGCATTGATAGGCGGTGCCGAACTAGCCGTCGAGATAGGAGCTACTCAAATCTTAATCTTGGCGACTCGGCTCGTCGTGAAGCGATTTCGGGGAGTATGGGGTAAACCACCCAACCACGGACAAATCGAGAGCTAGCCGTGGGTGTCCTCGCCCAATCGAATCTTGGGAATTGGAACAAATAGGAAGAATTTGAAAACACAAAGCGGACCACCTCTCCAAAATGGCCACCCGGTGAGCTCGGCGAGCTCCCAAAATATGGATTGAAATCCTTGATACCCCGTCCATTGATAAAGAAAAGATAATGATCTTTGGAACAAGCTACGAGTGTTGGATCGATGACATCAAAAAGTACATCGACCAGGGGACATTACCCAGCGACAAAGAGCAAGGATGGGCAATGGCAAGAAGGTCGGCCAGATACACTTTAATTGGGGACGTACTATACAGGCGATCTTTCACTAAGCCTCTCCTAAGGTGTGTCAGGCCGAGAAATCACACAAGGATTACTAGCCAGAGGTACACGGAGGGTATGTGGAAGCCATCCGGGGGCTCGAACTTTGGCCAGGGTCATTTTCCACGGATACTCTTGGCGTTGAGAAAGGATGCCGAGGCATATGCCCGAAAATGCGACAAATGTCAAAGGTTCGCTAACATTCCAAGATTGCCCTCGGCACCTCAAACCCCGGTAATCGCAGCATGGCCTTTCGAAATGTGGGGACTTGACCTAATCGGGCCATTCCCTCTCGCCAAAGGAAAGAACAAGTTTGTGATAGTTGCGGTGGACTACTTCACGAAATGGATCGAGGCGAACCCTAGCAAGCATCACCGAACAAAGGGCCATCGACTTCATTCGAGACAATGTCCTCTGCAGATATGGATTACCGAGGGCCATTGTGTCGGACCACGGCACACAGTTTTCAAACAGATTCACGGCAAGTTGCGAGGAGAGAGGAATTCGCCATTGGAAGTCTTCGTAGCACACCCCGAGGAGCGGCCAGCGGAGGCTGGAAACAAACAAATACTTCATGCCTTGAAAAGAAGGTTAGATGACAAGAAAGGTGCTTGGCTCGAGGAGCTTCCGGCCGTCTTATGGGCAATCCGAACGTCTCGCCGAGGTTCAACCGAGGAAACACCCTTCTCCTTGACGTATGGAACCGAGGCCATGGCCCCAGTCGAAATGGCTCTTCCCACTGCAAGAGTCATCCATTTCAACGAAGAGGCGAACACAGAATCAAGGACTCTAGACCTTGATTACCTTGAAGAAAGAAGGCTCGAAGCCAGAATGAAGGCCATCAACTACAAAAAGCTAGCCAAAGCCCATCATGACAAAAGGCTGAATCCTCGCACGTTCTCGATCGGCGACCTGGTATTGAGGAAAATCGAGGTGACTGGAAACAAGCCGGGAAGAAACAAGCTTTCTCCCAACTGGGAAGGACCGTACAAAATCACAGACAGCATTCGAGCAGGAACCTACAGGCTCGCGAAACCAGATGGAACCCCACTAAAAAACCCCTGGCATTCAGACCACTTGAAAATGTATTATCAATGATCTGTTATCTTGTTATAAAAGAAAAAATGTCGGTGAAAAAACTTCTCTTTAAACTATGTATTCAAGACCGCTTTGTCTTGCCATTTCTACCTCCTCGCTAGCCGAGGAGAGGCCAGGCTCTAATGCCTTCAAAAACCTCCTCGCCTAGCCGAGGAGAGGCCAGGCTCTAATGCCTTCAAAAACCTCCTCGCCTAGCCGAGGAGAGGCCAGGCTCTAATGCCTTCAAAAACCTCCTCGCCTAGCCAAGGAGAGGCCAGGCTCTAATGCCTTCAAAAACCTCCTTACTTAGCCGAGGAGAGGCCAGACTCTAATGCCTTCAAAAACCTCCTCACCTAGCCGATGAGAGGCCAGACTCTAATGCCTCGAATATAATACTTATATCAAAACCAGTAAAAATAAAGAGCGATAAAAAATAAACAGGAAAACCAAATAAAGATAAGCAAACAAGAATAAAAATGCATGCATTGTACAACAAGAGTAGAATTACAGATTGCCATCAAAAACCATTGTCTTAAAAAGTTTCTAAAGAATGCCTATTCTAAGTCCCCTCCCCTCTCACGGGCCTCCTCCTCGCGAGCTGCCACTTGCTCAGAAATGTATTGGCTCTTGGACAGCTCGTCCCTGCTCGTCTTCTGGCCCTCCAGCTCCGCCATCAGCTGGTCACCAACATAGTGCGCCTGTTGAGGGGAGGCATGCCTCGGCACCGTGAAGCAACGGTAGCTATCCTTTATATATGCATTCTCCTGAGCCAACAGGGCGAAAAGGTTGTTCGCCTCAGCAGGAGGAGGCAGCCACTCGGGAGCTTGAATTGCAGCATCGGCATCCCTTATCTGGCCCAGCTCGGCATCGTCGAAAAGGCACGAGCGAGGAAACATCTCGGCATTCCGGACCGAAAGAGGCAAGGTTCGCCATCTTCACCACTTCCGGCATCGGCACACCAATTGCCACCGCTGCTCGAAAAGCCTGAACCCGGCTGGTCTCCATATAATTTAGAGACTCTATCCCATAGGCCAGCGAGTCCCGATACCTTCGCAAGACCTCCTCCTCACTGGGCTTTGTAGCTAGCTCGGCCCTTAGATGGTCATTCTCGTCGAGCGCACCTTTCAACTTGGCCTCCAGCTCGGCCACCCTCCGATCCTTCTCACCGGCCTTATCCTTCAACATCTTTTCCTCGACCAGGCGGTCTTCTCAAAGATTAAAGGCGGGAGATCTCTTCAGTTTTCGACTGCAAGTCCCCTTCCAAGGACTTCACCTTCTCGGCAGAAATAGAGATCTCCCCCTTCGCTTTTTGCAGAGCCCTCTCCAAGACCCTTACCGATTCGACAGCCTTGATCAGCTTGGCATCGTAAGTCGCAAAACCGACGCCGAGCTGCAAAAACAAAAAATAGAATAAGTAAATAAGCCGAAGCTAAAAGCAAAAATTGAAGAAAAAGGGTCCCCCGAGATCAACCTACCTCGCTCAAAGCCAACACACACATATCGTTCAGTTGAAATTCCTTAGCCGGAAGCAATGCCACCACCACAATTGGCCTTCCTGTTGACATCGCTTTTGCCCATAACCCGTGAACGATTCCGGAAAACTGTTGATCGTCTTGACGACATGACCAATAACATACTCGTTGTCAGCCGCCTCCTCGTTCGCCAGATTAGGGGACTGTGCCGAGGGCGGTGGAAGTTCGACAGGAGTTGAAGGGAGCGGGGGCCGGTGCTGAGTTTTTTTGTCGCTTAGCCTTCGGGGCTTTCACGACTGTAAGGTTCCCGGGGTGCGACCCGCGCCTTGGATAGCGGTGCGGCGTGCGTGCGGATGCGGACACCACGCTCTCGCTCCACCCTCCCTTGTTTAGGGAAGACGAAATCAAAAGTGCGAGAGGAGTCTTTGTCATGTTAGCACGTTGGAATGTGCCTCGGTTGCCTTGAGTGGATTTTGTATCCAATATGGGAACTTATGGTTTCCGCATCAAGTTATCCCTTTTTTGGATACCGTGATATGGGAATGCATTACCCTTTCATTCCCATTTTCCCTTTTTTAGGGGAAAATGGAAAAGTGCAAAAAAAGATTTTGCGACGCCCCCACTATGGATTTTATTAAAAATAGCCTTATGGCCCATCCAGATTACTATGGGAGCTTTGGGTTTCCCGCATCAAGTTATCCCTTGTTTAGGGGATACCAGGATATGGGAATACATCACCCTTCCATTCCCATTTCTCCCTTTTTTAGGGAGAGCGGAAAGTGCAAAGAAAAGAGTTTGCGAGGCCCCACCGAATCTGAAAGTTTTAGAGTCGCCATCTTTATTTTAAGGCAAATAAAGCAAAACCAAAGAAAAGAAAATAAACCGAGAAAAAGAAAACGGGTTCGGAGGCTAAGTTACGAGTTGGGAAGGTGCTAGGCACCCAACTCGTCCTTTCGGTCTCAAAATGGTTTTTGACTGAAGCATGCTTATTGTTATATTTATTTTGCAAATAAATAAGGTATTAAAAGACAGGAAATTAAAACAAATACATCCGTGGCTACATTATTTACGGACTCGCATCCATTTCCTTACAATAATTACAGACATATTTTAGAATATTTGGCCATTATAACGGCTCTTTTACATAATATTTCCTATTCTAATCCGGGCAGCACAACGGCTTATATTGGCTACATTGCGCCGGATTTTAAATAACAACTTTTAAAAATAAAAGACAAAAAAAGGTAAATAAATAAATGAACGGCGCCCTTAAAGGTTTTACCTTTTAGAGCGGCGGTGTGCTCGCTCTGTCCTTCAAGGAGAGGGAGCCTTTTGTTGTTGTTGTGGTTGTTGTTTTGATTTGGGCAGAGTGACTGCTTATTTCTGAGAGTTTGGGCTTGTCAACTCGGGCAGAGTGACAACTTATTTGGGTAGGTTTTGGCCTTTTTGGTTGGGCAGAACCTAGGCTTAGTTTTTTGACTTTTCAGCTCGTTACTCGGGCAGAATAACGGCTTACTTTTGGATTTTTGGGTCGAGGGAGTGAGGTGGATACCTAACAACTAGGCTAGGGATCACTTATAACCTATGGGTTTTTATTTTGGCGGAGTTTGGACGGGGTTTGGAGACTTTAGGGGCTTCCACTCACCTATCTTGCACCTCTCGTACTAATTTCTATCGTTGAAGACGGAGGGACAGGGCTTCGTTGAGATTTTTAATCGCGGACATGAACACTGAAAATGGGAGGCCGAGGTCTCTATTTATACCTTGGGCGAGTAGGACACGCTGAATTTCTTGATTTCTTCCTCTCCCAGTGGCTTGTACCATGGGCATCAGAACTTGTATATTTTCCATCTGAGACAAGCTACAGTGGATGTCTTGGTGCCACCAAGGAGACCCTTGGTGCGGCACCAAGCAACAACTATTCAAGTTTCATTTTTGCACTTTCCCCCCTGCAGTTCACTGTTTCGCGCATCATGCTTTTCCTTTCGCATTTTTGACTCCTGCAACTTGACATTTGTTAAGTTTTAACAGTTCTTGATATTTTATGTCGATCACATACCATTGCAAGAATTGGGGTGTCTCTGAGCCCCTCAACGATGGAGTCTACGGGTAACCCAAGGCTTGAGTAGGCGAACATCGTTGATAAACAATAGACTCTCCAATTTCGCTTCTTTAAAACGGAGAATGCAATTGGTAGCAGTTATAATGCACAGTTAACATGCTATCCAAACTCCATAACCTAGACATTTTTAGTCGGTTATAAAAAGTTATCGTAGTTTTAAGCATATATGAATTTAAAGTGCCCTGATGGTCGGACCTACTAATGTAGGCTGCCTACGTATTCCTCATTAAAGGAAATCAGACCAAACGTAGTTCAGTCCAAAAACCTAAACTACAACCAAGTGAGGATGTCATGTTCTTCGGGTCAAGCCCGATCAAGAACACAACGGAAAAAGATTTTTGTGTTTTTCGAAAAAGCCGTATTCTTCCGGTCCGAAACCGTTGTCAAATACGGTATGAAGATTTGAATGTTTTTACGCCACCACATTTCAACCGGTCAATACCTTGTCGTTGAAAGCGTGTTAAGAAGAATTTTCAAAGTTGTGTCAGGGGCCGTCGCCGCCTTGTTTCCAAACATAACCGTAAAACTTTCAAATATCCGTAAACCGCACTCGACCGAGATAAAGATCCGTCGCCGAGCACGACAAATTAATCATTCTTCAAGTATTTTCGAAATTTGTGAAGTGGAAAACATTCTTTTTCCTTCCTTTTTTTCTCGCTCTCTCTGTTTTTTTTGTTTTTTCAAATATTCCTCTTTTTTTTGTATTTTTGAAATATTCCTCTTTTTTTGAAATTGAAAAGATTCCTCTTTTTTGAAAACAAAAAATTTTTTTTTTGAAATCAAAACTCAATTTGAAAAAGAGTTTTTCTTTTATTTGAAAACAAAAGCAAACCCTTTTTTTTTTTTTTGAATCAAAACTCATTTTGAAAAGAGTTTTTTTTTTAATTTGAAAAACAAAGCAAACCTTTTTTTTTTTGAATCAAAACTCATTTTGAAAAGAGTTTTTTTTTATTTTGAAAAACAAAACAAAGTTTCCTTAAAAGGAAATTATTCTAAAGGTTAGGTAAAAATCTCTTATTTACGCCTACGTAATTTGCACCCAGCAGATTCTACCGATCTTGGCATTTTTGCCACTCTCTTTGGGAATTTATTCTTCTTTTTCTTTTCTTTTTTTCTTTTTTTTTTTTTTCTTTCTTTTTTTTCTTTTTTTTTTTTTTTTTTTGACCCGTTGGGGGTATTATTTTCTTTGTCCTCTGGTGAATGGTTGTCAATTTTGGTTAACAAGATTAACTTTGTTAACCTTCCGTTAGGCTCAAGGACCATTTTGGAAACTTTGAAATTTGAGGACTGAAGTGTCGCAGCTTTGAACTTTGGAGGGAGGAAAGGGAAAATTCCCTTTTTCTCCCCTTATTATGGACGGGGGTGAAGGGAGAGAAGCCACTGCTTCTCTTTCTCTTCTTTCTTTCTTTCCTCGGCTCCGTCGCCATTGTTGATGCTGCTTGCTTCTTTTTTTTTCTTTATTTTCGCTCCTTTTCTCGATTTTCTTCCGTCAATTTCAGTGTTTTACTTAGCAGATGACATCTTTTTCACGATCCAGGAAGGGGAAGGCACCGATGCACCCAGAATCTGGCGAGAGGAGGAGAGAACCTCCTCGCTTGGTCCGGAATAAACTCAATTACCGGTACTCTACGAATGACTGGGGCAACATTCTGCGGGATCGGAACACTCACGTGTCCAATCTTCCTCGCACCACTGTAAGATTTTTCTTTTTTCGAGATTTTCCTGACTATGTTTCAGATCTGCTAAATTTCTGCATTGTTTGAGACTTTTGGAGCACTCCTGACTTTATTAGTGATGCATATGCATGTCCTATTTTTGCCTAAATGATGTAATTAAGTGATAATGTGTGAAATTTCTATGATTTATTTTTGCGATGCATGATTTGAACTAGTGGTCACTATTTACCCCTACTATGCATGATTTATATTCTAAATGCAAATGAGGCTATATGATGCATGTTTTATGCTAAATCACATTTTTGCACGCAATAGAATCGCGAAACGGAATATTCGGAATACAAATTAAATTTTTCCGAAACGCATTTCGGGCATATTTTCGGATAAAAACAGGACAAAACAGATATTTTTCATGCCCTTAGATTTATTTTTCAAGCATGCAACTGCTGCAGAGGTATAGTAAATGCCACAAAGATATTTATTTTGATGATTGATGGTACTTTATCTTCTTTTTAGCGTACCCCTATGGCAGCTTATTGGACAAATGAAATGCACATAATGGATGCATGAATTATTCTACTTGATGCAGATGCAATGCAGAACAACTATAAGATGATGCATGAATATTTCATACTTTATTATACACATGGCAAATGCAGTCCTAATATGCATTTTAATAATATTTAAGATGCAAAATTAATTATTTACATGCAAAATAAATTACACATAAAATTTGTTTTTTTAATTATTTTTTTATATTTTTTTTTTGTAAAAGAATACAGTATGTAAGTATGTAGATTCCTACGTTTTTTTTAAATGTAAAAGAATGATGTTTATTTTTATGTAAATTTATGTACATGTATGAAAATGGAATGTGACAATTTAAAGAATTATTATTATTATTATTTTTTGTTATGAACAAGATCTTTTTTTTATTATTTATGCTAAAAAGAATTTATTGTTATATAAAAAAAAGTCCTGAAGTATAAAACATGCAATATGTTCATTATTTATTTACTTTCGCTTATTTAAAAGACTGTACATAGAAGAAAATAAAGGTAGAGGGCTTACCTTTTTTTTTTTTTTTTCTTTTCAGGTTCGCAGGGAATTTGAGTGGATGCGGGTATCAATTGCTGACGTGGCTGAGATTTATGTCATGCTACCCGAGGTGGCAAAGCTGTTGGTGGAGGGTTCAGGTTTCAGTGTCTTCATGCACTCCTTCACCCATTTTACCAGCTATTTGCCGATTTTTGACGTGCTCAGGGACTTCTGGTGGGACACCACCCATACCTTTCATTTCAGCTGGGGGGAGGCGACCATGACCCCGTGTGACTTCGCTGCGATCACGGGAATCCCTACCAAGATAGGGAGACCCCGACCCGACTTTACTCTCCGTCAGTCGTGGAGGAGGTAGGACCTCCCGGGCTTCGAGCCTCGCTTTAAATCAACGGATGAGATCTTTATCAGCGGCGTTCGGAAGTGGCTTCTTAATAATGCCGGGCGGGTGCCGGCTGACGATGATGCTGCCATAACTCGAGTGGCAAGAGCATTTTTATTCTTCTTTCTTGGCACATCGCTCTTTGCCAACTCCTCTGTCACCCTGAGAGTTTCCGTCCTGGCTTGTCTAGCGGATTTTGATCGGATCCCTTCAGATGATTGGGGGGCTTGGCCAACCAGATGTCTCTATGGATAGGGCCAATGAATGACTCGCCGACTCGAATGGGTTTGCTCCCGTGGGAGGTACATGCCTTTTCCGCTTTTTCTATCTCTTTTTCTTCTTTTTTTGTATCAATTTTTTTTATTATTTTTGACAACATATACACATTTTTTTTATTCTCTTTTTTTTTTTTGCAGGTCTGGGCCTTCTCATTTTTCAGAGTCGCCTCATTCGGCGAAGTTTACAACCTCCGTTCTGTCCCAATATGTTGACGAACACAGGTGAATTCGGCCGAGGATCGGTGGTTGTAACGATAGGAAAGAGTGCCGGAGCAAATTGTTGGCTCGAGTCCGTGTTCAAGTGCACTTCTTTCCTCGGGAGGGCCCTGAGGGTCACTATTCCACTACTTTGATGTTCACCACCGCCGGATATTGATGGTTTCCATCATGGTGGATTCTTTGTATATGGGCGAGCGGGTGAACCGTCAGCACCAGTCTTTTCTAGTGGCTCCAGTGGTGCCTCCTTGGCCTCCTTCTTGGGTGATAGAGCCCGAGCGATCGCCTCGACCGGTTCAAGATTGCTCAAGATTTGGGAAATACCTCGCTCCCACCGATGATTATCTAGTGATGGCATACGAGGATTTCCCGAGATTAGAGTTGCATCCCCCTCCTCCTCGCCTCCCCTGCGCCCCAGCGGCTTCTCGATGCTTCGCCAGCCGTGGTCGCTCTTCTTTCATTTCTCGACTGAACCCGATGTTTACTGAGCCCGATGATGTTTTCTCTACTTTCCAAAGATGAGTGGGGTGGTGGCTTAGTAGAGCGTGTTCTTCCCCGACGCCGAGATCCCTGAGGAGCCGCCGCCGTGTCCCTGAGCAGTGCCTGCTCGATAGACACATCCACCTTTATTGTCTTTTTTCTTTATATTATTTTTTTTGGTTTTTTTTACACACACATTTTTTTTTATGCACGCTTTTTTTTCGAGACTAACATTTTTTTTTTCATTCCTTCTCTTTTTTTTAGGTGAACGTGTCTACTTATAAGAAGCCGCCGCTGGATTTTTAGCACGCAACAAACTATATCGAAGTTGGTCGATGAATTCTCTTGCAGTGGGGAGCAACTCAAGGCGGCGGCCTCAGACGCCGAGATGACGATGATGATGATGATGATGATAATGGGTCAAGCCGCTGCCGGGCAGTAGGTCGGGATCCGTAACCGGTGGCACAACGGGTCCTGTGGTCATGGGTGGTGGTTTTCCTGTAAGGCCGTCCCCGAGCACATTAGCTTTGGATTCCTCGCGAACATTAGTATCTTTTCCTTTCTTTTTTATTTTTGTATTTTTATAAAAGAAACCTGTACAAACATTATGATATAATGCAATATAATGTATATGATGCAATATGTTACACATGCAAAAATAAATTCACACGGAAAATAAAACTATACCGACATCTAAAATGTAATGGCACGCCTGACTTTTTAAAGAAAGGGATTTTAAGAATACACCTTTGGATTAAAAGCTGGCTTTTCAGTGATATCTGAACGGAAAACGACCGAATTTCTTATCCTTTCGGGCGCCTGGTCGTTGAGCCCTTGCTCGTAGCCTCCTTTCATAGGCCTCCTTTTCTTTTCGCGATCGACGCAGAATAGCCGAGTGTCGATCATCAAACCGGATACCGGCGTAAATTTCATGTCACAGTAATGGGGCACTAGTTTTAGAGATGATGGAACTGGTCTGAGCAATAGCTGCCCAGGAGAACGGGGATGCCGATGATGAAGAGGGAGACACATCTGGTGGCTCTCATGCTGATGAGTCTAGGGCTTCTTCTCGCGCCTCGCAGAAGGAGTATATGGGGCCCGCTCTGGACGCCGCAGGCACCGATAGACCGCCTGGCTAAGGTCAGCAAGAAAAGGAATTGTTTCTGGGAAAACAAAGGGGGTATAGGCGATATAGATATGTAAAATGCAAATAATGTATAATATAGACGTTTTGATAAATATTCCTAAGTTGCACCTTAGACCTCAGTGAAAATTATATTTTAGTGTTTTAATATGAGCCGCTTGTCGGGTTTTTTCTTCTGTCAATCAAGCTCTCGATGTGTCAAGACCTGAGGTAGTACGCCGAGGGCTTCAAATAATGCCTTCCTCTCCTTTTTATTTACTTTATCATCTCTTTTTTTTTTTTTTTTTTGTGCTCTAATTTTTGCCTAGGCCGCCCTTTCGGGTTTTCAACCTAGCGAGCCCTTATTTATTTTTTTTTGTTTATTTTCATTTTTTATATGCCCTAATTTTTGCCTAGGCCGCTCTTTTCTAAGTTTTCACTTAGCGGGCCGAGAGGGAAGCATCACCGGATAGGATGGCTCAGCGTAGTACCTTGAGTTTGTCGAGGTTGAAGGGTCTGGACAAGATCTTCCCCGCCTTGGTTCGTGAGAAGCACCCACACCTCCCCGATCGGATCTCCTTAACAATGTACGGTCCCATCCAGGAGACTTCCATTTTCCCCTAGTATCAACATAACTAGGGGTTTTTCTCGAAGCACGAGGTCTCCAACTTGATATCACGGCCTTTGACTTTTTATTGAAAGCTCTGGGCGATACGCCTTTGATATGCCCGGTATGCTCCAAGGCTAACAAGCGCCGCGTTCATCAATTAGCCGCTTCAGACCGCCTCTTTGACCCTACTCAACTTCGCTATATCGCTTCCATCATTACTCTCAATGATGGAATTTCCACCTCTATTGGTAGTACCGCCCATGCCATATGCCGAGAATAGGGGGTAGCCCCAGGGTGTGCGGATCGACGCTCGTAGCCCCGCAGGGCTAGTGGCAATTTTTCTCGCCGCCTCTTCCTCAGACGCCCATTTTTCCGATGATGTTCTCGAGAGTTTTGTTGGTCGCTTCAACGGCACCATTGGCTTGTGGCCTGTAGGGGAGGATTTGTGTCTTTGGATTTTGAACTCGCCAAGCATTTGCTCACGCCCCTTCAAATGAGAGCCTTGTCTGAGATGATCTCGAAAGGTACCCCATAGCGGTATATAATATTGGCCCTGATAAATTCTGACACCTGGGCATTTAGACCTTGTAGGAAGAGGCTTCTACCCACTTTGTGAAGTAATCGACGGCTGTCAGATGTATTCATGGCCATTGATTCCTTCGGTGAATTTGGCCTATGACGCCGATACCCCATGTTGAGAAGGGCTAGAGGGCGTGGAGTTGTATAGACGTGAGGGGCACATGTCAGATTGGCAAAGCGTTGACATTTGTCGCAATGCCGCACTCCACCGAATACAATCAGTTTCGAGCGCATCTAATAATACCTCGTTTCTGATGACTTTCTTTGATAGCATATGGCCATTCATGTGGGGGCCCACAGTACCACCGTGTAGTTGATCCATAATTTGCTCGCCTTTGGCCCGATTGACACAGTAAGTTGAGGCCTTGATAATGCCTCTTATACAGGCTGCTACCGCTTAGTACAAATTGGGAGGCTCATCTTCGTAGGGAGACTCTTCCCCTTTTGTCTAAGCCAGGAGGATAAAGATTTTTCTGGAGCAGATTTAAGATGTCAGCATACCAGGGCTCGTGATCTGCTTCAGAGGCTGCGTTGATTTTGAAACAGTATGCCGGAGTGACCTTCTTCCCGACTATAACACTACTAGAAACATGACATTTACTAACGGAATATTATCGACGAATTTTTTCCGTCAAGAATTATTCTTGACGGAATTTGAAAATTACTAACGGAGATCCGCGTCAGTACATCATCGAAGGAATATTGCTGACGGAATTTTATGACAGCAATTACTGACGGAATTTTAAAATTACTAACGGAAGTCCGTCGGCAAAATCACTATGAAATGGCGCCATATTTAATAACGGAGTTTCCGTTGGTAATTGTTTGTTTCCGTCAGCAATCAGACACTAAATATCTCCGTCGGTAATTACCATCGGAGGTTTCCGTCGGTAATCAAGTTAAAATAAAAAAAATAAAAAACTGAGGCAGGAGTTAAAAATATATGCCGCCCTTTACTTCCTCTTTTAATAAACCTCTCAAAAAAAAACCCCTGGAATCTCTCTCTCTTCCTCTTCCCAATCGCTCCCTCTGACTGCCCTCGGTCGCTCCCTCCTCAAGGCCAACGATCAAGGTACGTCCTTAATTTCTTCTCAGTTTCTCAAACCCTCGATTTCCCCTCCCTCTCAATTTCCTCTCAGCTTCTTAAACCCTCGATTCCCCCTCCCCCTCCCTTCACGGTCTCTCTCTCTAATCCCTAGACTCTCAAACTCTCTCTTTTGTCTTCATCACACTGCAGCCACTGCCGATCCCTCTGCTTCAACTCCTTCCGCGAAGTCAGTTCAGGTATGTGTCTTTTCTCTTCAGTCTCAAACCCACATTTATACCTATTTTTGCTTCATAATTTCTTGTTGTGTTTGCTATAATTTTCTATTTAGTAATGTTACAAGTGAAATATGATGAGTTGTATTTGCATTAGGTATTTAGGTAGTGAAATATGTTGAGTTGTATTTTCTGTTGTGTTTGCTATAATTTTCTATTTTTGCTTCATAATATTCTGTTGTGTTATGGTATTATGAAATTTCATTTTTTCCTCAATTTTTTAGTCTCTTGATTCGATCTTTTTTGCTCTCTTGGCAATTGTTACATATTTTTCTTGATTGGTAGGAATACGAAAGTTGTACAAATGGTTATTAGTTTGTACAACTTCGTTGTCGGATCTGTGGTTGATGATGAAGTGGGCATAAAGTCTGGCAATAATTGTCATCTGTTTGTAGTTGGGTACTTGAGGGTTTAAATGTAGCAAGCTGTAAAACTTAAGATACAAAATGGATATGGTACCCAGTTGTTTAGGTTTTCAATTTTGTCGACAGGGTGCAGTTAGTTAACACCTATGATACCTCTGTATACAATAAGTTTGTGGTCTATGGCCCACCGCAGTGCGCACTTTTTCCTCCCACCTTCCCTTTCATCAGATAGATGGTCTGGGGCGTCCCTTGCTGTACTTTGGTGGATTCGTTTTGGCAACATCAACGACTATCATCCACCCATTTATGATCTTGCCATTCATCTCTTTAAGAGCTGCACTTGCAGCCTCCTCAGTCGTATACTCTATAAATGCAAAACCCTTGGACCTTTTGGAGATCTTGTCCATGATTATTTTAACTTCAACAAGCTCCCCAAAGCCTTCGAATGCAGCTCGCAGTGTTTTCTCAGATGTATAAAATGATAGTCCAGTTACAAAGAGATTCTTTGTTTTTATGATAATTGGTTGATTTGTTGGTGATGAATCTGCACCATTACTGGACAGCTGAAGATTGTCACCTCTGTAATCCTTGTTATCTGACTCAACATTCTGATCAGGCTGAACTGATAGAACACCAGGCACATCAGCCAACTCTTTGGCACACTTATCATTTAGTTCACAACAAAATCCATAGTTGGATTGCCAAGAAATGTGATATATACACATTTGAGCATCCTTCTCATTTGGCAAAACTTTGGTTAGTATTTGAGCATAATAATCAACCATCTGTGCCCTTGTGATGACTCCGAGTGCTGGGGTTTCCACTCGAACAAGACAGTGTTTATAATTATGAGCGGGAAATAATGGTGACCCTCCTCCATTATATGAGCTTGACAGATGCGGCTGATCATTCAAATAACTATAGTCCTTTTTGGACGAGTTATAATCCAGGTCCGGCCTAACCGATAATATCTCAGGTAAAGATGATAGCTTCCGGGGAGTGTCTTCATCAATTTCGCAGCAAAACCCGAAATGGGTATCACAAGAAGCATTGTATATGCACACCTAAGCCTCTTCTTCACTGCCCAAAACCTTAGCTAGGGTTTTAACATAGTAATTAATGAGTTGTGGTTTAGAAATGGAGGGTTGGGAAGGAGGGGGTTTCACGACCACAATCCAATTGCTACCATTGATACTGTGAGTGGAAGACGAATTAGGGGTGATGGATATAGAAGGTGAAAATGCTGCAGTGGTGGAATTTGTTCTTGTTAATGATGAAGAAGAAAAACAATAAATGGAAGAAGAAGATATATTGAAGAGTTTGTTGGTGGTGAAATTAGAGCCAAATGTGGAGAGAGTGGTGTTGTATTTCTTGTTGGGAAATTTGAGGGTTAGTGGTGGAAGGGAAGCAGGGGATTTTGAGGGTTTAGCTGAGAATATGGAGCTACTGTAAAGGGTTGTAGCTGAGGAAGAGAGAGCTGCTGCAGCCATGGCTCCCTGCTTCAACTCTGCTTACTGTCCACTCTCTAGTCTCTTCCCTATCTGTCTTTGCTTTAGAGCCTCCACAATGACCAATTCTTTGTTCTAGCCAATTCCACCACCACGGAAATCCACCTGCTTGGATGTCCACTAGTGCTGTTTGAGCTGATTTTGGACTTGCTTTCCACAACTGATTAAATCAAACGGTAAGGTAGAGAAATGCATTAGAATATCCATTTTCAAGAGGATGTTTTTGGCCCTTTGTAGAACCTCTAAATTATATTATGTTATCTTAAAATTCACTTCGTTTACACAGAGCACATTATGGCTTTTTGGTTTAACTGGAGGAATAACCAAGCTATGAGGGTTGCATAATTGAGAAAATAGAGTAATGGAGTTGGAAAAGTAGAAACTTACCATGTAACCTTGACAGGCTGATTGGATCTTGGTGGCTGAAAGGTGGCGGAAACGTAGAGTTGGCTCTGACCTGTTGTTAATTTGTGTGTGCTGATGTTACAAAAATGATGTTTACGTATATATAAGACAATGTATCAGTAATTGAAAGTTGTTTCGGGTTCTGGAGATACTTCTATTCTTGACATGTTTTACAGTCTGGACTTCGGGAGTAGAATTGATCAAAGTATGAGTGTGTTTTGGGAAGTAAAATATCTTATTATTATTGATTTGTTTGCCTTTTTGTATGTCAAATTAGCATGATCAGGATATTGCCTTCTTCGGGAAAATTTAGTCCTGAACTGAAAGAAATTATTAAATTGGTCCATCGTTGCTGTAACTTAGGCGTGTCTATCAATGTCATTGACATAAAAGAATGCAAGGGTAAGGCAGCATTGCAGCCATAAAATGGAATTGGGTAAAACCTGAGATGATGCTGGTCAGCCATAAAATGAATTAGACCAAAAGCCAAGCTAATGGTGGTCGACATGCTGTTAGTCTGGATGTGGTTAATGAGTTTATAGTAATGAGTGGTGGCAGCATAATCAAGAGTAGTTAAGAAGTCCACTATGCTCCGGCTTAGGCCCCTTCCAAAATGTAATGCAAGTTTGTGAAAATTGACCAAAACATCATTTTACTTACTGGATGTTTTTGGCCAGATGATAACTAGTGTACTCCTTGTTCTCTTTTTAATGTTTGTCGAGCACTAAAAGTATTATGCTTTCAATAGCTTTCATTTTAGAAAAGATATTTTCTTTCCTTGGGGAAGGGGTGGGATGGATAGGGGGTATGTCATTAGATGTCTATTGCCTATATTTGCTTACTATATATAAAAGCACGAATGTGCTTGTGGGTTATGCGGTTTCCATTCTGAAAGTATCCTTAACTAAAAGTAAACTTAACCCAACAACTCAATTAAGCCTTGGTTCCAATCTCTTGAGGTCATGTACTTGACTCCTTTGCCGCTGCCCTTAAAATTAATTCATGATTTTTTTTGGCATAATCTACACCTTTATTTCTTCCTTTGTTTAGTGGACAGTATAGAATCCTAATTGTTTAAACAAAAAGAAGGGTCCTAATTTGACATGGTTCCTGTATGATTTGCAGTCTATGGCTGTTCATATGAATGTCAATATTGAAACACCAAAAAGAAACCAATTTATATAGAAAAATATGCTTCTAACTGCGTCTAGCAAGCGTGAATATCGGAGAAAACATGCGATGCTATCGAGGAGTCTTCATTAGCTCATTATTCCTGAACTGAACATGTTCCTGTACTTGTATATTATTAGGCTCTCAACAGTCTTTTATCTTCCCTTGTGCATGTCATGAAGTATGGATTGACCTTCTTTTCTCTTTTCCAGATGCAACGTCTTATTTACTTACAAAAAAAACTTCCTGATTCAACTTATTTACTTATAAAAAAAAACTTCATGATTCAACTTATCTTTTCACATGATATGGGCTTTATGAGAAAGCATATCAAGTAGATTGTGTCAGCTTGGATGCAATTTGGGTTGTGTTTAAAATAGGCGCTAATGCAGGAGTAATAGTGATGTCTATTGAGACTTTATCCATGGCTTGAAGACTGACTAGGAGGCAAAGAAGCCCCAACCCTTATGCTTGCTTGACGACGCGTTTATCTTTGCTTTCATAAAACGTTGGGAGGACCCCGAAAAAGCATCTGCGAGGGCAAAAGAAATCGGCTTAGTGCTACTGGATCGGTACGAAGCACACAACGGTCCATTAGTGTTGCTGAGCACCTTGACCGTATGGTAAGTACTTTTTACGTCATCTTTCATTACTTTGGCTTAATTTAAATATTATTGTTCAAATATTGATATGTAGCTGGTAGCCATGATGATGCTATGAAATCTATGGCTTAATTTAAATATTATTGTTCAAATATTGATATATAGCTGGTAGCCATGCTGATGCTATGAAATCCATGGCTTAATTTAAATATTATTGTTCAAATTCAGGTTTTATGATGTTGTCTTGTTTAGCCCTCCAAATGTAACCGGTGCAAAATGTTGTACCGAGTGATGATTGTTCTTTCCCTTCAACCGTAGATTTTAAAGGTGTTCTTTTTCTAGCATGTTTTATTATTTTCACAATGTAGGAGCAGCGATTCAGTTGGTCATACCACCGCCGATTCAATAACTCCTTCCGTTTCGAGGGTGGTTGCCCATCTCGTTTTCGATGATTTCTACGATCCGCCCCAAAACCAACTTTTATTCTCGATTTTTTGCTTCTGCTTTCTTTTCCTCGTATCGTAAGCGACAACATAATCATCATTATTTATGTTGCTATTACCAGCAAACATATCTGTACCACTCCTTCCGTTCCTAAATTTTTTGAAAGGTTGTGATGACAAACTTTAATCCTGGCAACTTCCTTGTCCTCTGTGATCTGTTTTTTGTTTCTTTTCATTTAATGCCTCAATGTGTACATATTGTAAGAAATAGAAAAAGTGAGGCACCCTTTCCATTTTGGCTGGTTTAAAATTTAAAAAAAGAAAAAGTGGTGTTTATAATATTGAGTTACAAATTTTCATATGTTCTCAATATTGTTCTTTCTTTTTGGAAAACCTGATATTTATCGTACATGTCAAGTCAAAAGAATAATACTCTCTCTATTCCATGTAAAGAGTCCTCAATTTTATCTTGAGATGTTCCATGTTAAATGTCCCCTTCAAAAAATTTATGCTTGCAATCTTCATAACATTTCAACTTTACTCTCCATGTGTTAAAAGCATGTTAGTTGTGCTTAAACATTTTAGTAATTTTGACTAACTCCAAGTTTACTAATACATCCTTGGTTATTGGACTTTTCAAATATGAACTCTACGAGAAGAATGGAAGGAGTATTACTTTAGTGCACTATAAAGGAAATAGAGAGAACAAAAATATTATATTAAATGAACTTTTTGAGTGCAACTCTTTTTTCTGGGATGGAGGGAGCATATTGTATATTACCAGTACAATCTTCATAATGTGACTTTTGTTCCTTTTTAAATTAAATGAGATATGATATTGCGAGCTAGAGCGTGTGACACTGTGACATTACTACAAGCTTTATTGTTAGTGCCTATAGATCAAATCTACTTAGATCTCTACACTGTTAGATCAAATATGTTTTTTTTAAGTAATGAACATAGACTTTCCAAATCATCCCCTACTTAATCATCCAACGACTCTTTAACACTAAAGCTCGTAATAATAACTTAAGCTCTAGCTCGCAATATCATTTACCAGACTTAATTCTATTCAACTCAACCCATACTTTGTCCCTATGGGTTGGCAATATTGATCATCCTTCTTTTGTTTTGATCTGTCCAGAGCAATGTCATTATGATGACTCACTCGCATCCTTCTTAAGTGTTTCCCTTTACATAAAATTGAAGTATGTATATGCTGTCTTACCCTGCTGTATATCAAGCACTTCTTTAGAATCACTGAGAAGTATCAGTCTTACCCTGCTGTCTCTATTGTCATTTCATCTGTTTAAAATCCTTCATTTACTTGAATGATACTGCAAGTGACGTAATTGATTTATGCGTTGTATCCTTGAGGCTGATATGGTGTGAAACTGAACTGATACCCGGTAGTATGTGGATTGGTCAAGGAACCTCTACATTCATGGAAAGATTTTAGTTGTGGTCAACTTGATTAACTTTTGACTGAGAATTTATATAAGTTTGTTATTTTTGCAAAATTATAACAGTTGCAATTTGTTGGTGGAAATTTTATAATGTGTGCTGAATATGGATTTAACTTTTATATGTAGAAAGTAGACTTTTGACCAGAATGGAGTGAATATGTTAGAATTGCCCAACCATTTGTATTCCAAAGAACCTAAAGACCTTTTGTCTGAGAAGGAATTAAGTTTTTTTTATAGGTAAGTGTGACCACTTGTTGGTACGGGGATTGGAACCAAGGACCTCATGGTCTTTGCTTGAGTGCCCTTGTCGTCTGTCCCATCCCTTGGCGTCGAGACCGAAAACACAGATCCATAAGGACTAAAAACCACTCAATCTATAAGCAAGTTCCTTCTTTCTGCTACTATTCCTGAGAAAGTATTTTGAAACTCCTTTTACCATTTTCTTACAGACTGTTTTTGACATATTTTGTCCCAACACCATCTCCTAAGGCCTTCTTCAAATACTCTTCTGTCTCACTTTTGGGGTAAGACTTATCTTTATTGTTCATAATTTCTTTGACAAGCTCTGTATCTATTGTAACAAAATGAGGCCTTGGTCCATGCCAAAATACAAAACTTTGCCCTGTTATTATTCATAACACAATTGTCAAAAAGCATGAAAAACAATAGAGCAAGTAGGTAGTTGAACAGGAAAAAGAGTTAGTTCAGCGTTAGAAAAATAACCCTACGTACTAACAAGCTTTTACCGTATTTGTTGATCCAGGAGTAAAACTGAGGTTGAGTTCTCTGTAATATCTGATGGGATAACTCATCCATGGGTCTGCTCAAGGAATCCTTTGTCATCCTCATTATTTCTTTAGTATTGCCATAGAAAAATTGGTAAGCAGGGCCTTTGATTCCCTGTGATCTCATTAAGTTTTGCATGTGAATTGGTTTCCAACATATTTTGTGAAGAAAATTGATGATAGGGAAGAGAAGGTACAAACCCAACAAAGAGCTTAAAACATATATGAATGAGGTTCCCACGAAATCCATATTAGTTGTTCAATCAAGTGCCCAAACTCTGATGAAATTTGAATTTAATTATGGGCTTTCATCACTTTATAGCTTTTTGTGGGTGTGGAAATCTTGAGATTACAGATAGCTGCTAGAAGAAATAAGCTCGAAAACCATTTAGCCTTGGTTCAATTGGATGCAACTTCTTGAATTATATGGATATTTGCTTCAAGTTCAGCCTTGTAGACATTGTTATATGTCCCTGATCCAATCTATAAGATATGAATGGGCACGGAAATATTAAACTCAAAGGACACATTGACATAAAAGAAGGAAAATCATCCTGTATTCTAGGGTGGGATAGCCTGGGTATGCACAACTAACATCATTACTCAGCTAGACCTCCTTGGGTACATTATAGGCCATGCGGGGCACGTAACAAGTTGCCATAGTTCCCATTCCACAACTACAATGTCTTCTATTCTTCTTTTTCACTAGGTCTGACTCTCTTATTGGTGTTGCACTAAGTGCTATTAGTGATAGCTTGCATTAATTTTGTTAGTTACAATCCTATTCACTTTTTTGCTGCCTTATCAATTGCATTCTACTAGAGTTTGTTCTTATTGTTACTGCTTCATCTCTCTGTTTTAAATCAGTTTGCAATGGTTTGAAATTTCCAGGAAACTTTAAGCTTTGACTAAACAACCCTATGTTCATAGAATAAACAAAAAAAATCTAACCATCATGCTTGAAATGCACTCTACCGTTAGCTCACGACACCCATCCTAGTTGAACCCTTGAAGTACTCATTATCAAAGTACTTCATTAAATTTAAAACACAACCAAAATTATCTTTACGTACTTGAGTCGTATTTGAAATCTCAGCAACATCTGTTGGAATTCCATGATATAGGTACTGGTTTAACAATGGAATTTAATGAAGCTGTTAGATGCCATTTCATTTTCCATGACTATATATGATTGCTACATTAAATGGATTATGCAATGCTATGTTAACTAATAGTAATAATGATCGTAGGTAAAGAAATTCGGTCCCGACGTCGATTTTCTTGACGTATTTGTTAGCACACACACCACTCAGGGTGCTCCTGGTCAACCTCGTCAGTGGGTTGATCAAACTGCTGAGTCTACATATGTAAGTATCAAAATTCTTAATGTATATTAAACTGGATCATATATCTATTATGTTTGATGTTTTATTAATTATTGTATTTTTTTTAAAGACAGAATGCCTTTAAGATGATTGCAAATGAAGAGGCCACCCAGGGCCGCACGGAGAGTTCAGAGGGAACTCCCGTTCATGCTTCGTCGAAAATAGAATTATGGCAGAGAGTTGTGTCTCAAGGACGAAAAAAAAGGGGGAATAGACTTTACGGATTGGGGAACTATGGTGCCACTCTGCTTTCATCCACAGTCTCTTCTCCGAGTCTGTCGTCAACGGGAGGATCAAATGCTCTGTTGGACGAAGCTTCGCAAGCGAAGATGGATGCACTGGAAGCTAGGGTGGCGCAGCAGGATGAAGCTATGGCTCGATGAGATGAACAAATGGCTGAGCAGGCACGTGAAATAACAGAGATGCGCGCCCAGATGGCCGCTTTTATGCATGGATCTTCGTCCACTCCTGGTACCCAGTCCCCTAATTCCTTTACATAATTTCTTTGCGTCGAATATTCAATACAATCATAATTAACAATAGATTTGGGAAACAAATTTGATGTAATAACATTTTGTTCTATTTAATGTTTTAGTTTTGTAGTGCAATTAATTTTTGTCATGAGCCTATTATATATATTTATGATAAATCAGGTACCTAAAAAAATTTAATTTATATAAAAATTATTATTTTTCTTTTTAATTTTACCGACGGAAATTATGTTCATAAAGCTAAAATATTTTAAGCATTTTTTTAGCATTACTAACGGACATTCCGTTAGTATTTTTGCAATTACTGACGGAATATTCTGTTGGGACTACTGACGGAAATATATGTTACTGACAGTATATTTCGTCGAAAATTACTAACGGAAATGGAAATTGCTAACGGATACGTTCGTCGGTATTACTGACGGAAATATATATTACCGACGGAGTTATCCGTCAGGAATTACTAACGGAAATGTAAATTTATAACGGATACGTTCGTCAGTATTACTAACGGAAAAATATATTACCGACGGAGTAATCCGTTGGAAATCACTAACGGATATGAAAATTGCTAACGGAAACGTTTGTCGGTATTACTGACGAAAATATAAATTACTGACGGAGTAATCCGTCGGAAATCACTAACGGAGATGAAAATTGCTAACGGAAACGCTCGTCGGTATTACCGAGCGAACTAACATTACCGACGGAAATCTCTCGATTTAAAATGATTAAAATGTCTGTTAGCAAAAACGACGGAACTCATTCCGTCGTAATTACAACGAAATTCCGTCGGTAATCATCGACGACGGAATGAGTTCCGTTTGTGATCACCGACCAAATTTACTGATGGATTACTGACGGAACGATTCCGTTGGGAAAGCCAGTGACATCGACGGAAATGTTAAATTACCGACTAAAAATTTCCGCCGTGGCTTTTTAGTGGTGTAAATGGTGAACTTTAGTTTCATGAATCTGACTAGTGACGCCAGAGTGGCCAGGGCATCGGCGAATTGATTCCTATCTCGTGGCAGGTAATGGAACGAGATAGAACCAAATCGGGCGGCGACTATTATTAACTTGGCATGATAGAGCTGCAGTCGAGGATCCTGGGTCCTCCATCTTCCTTCAACTTGGTTTATGATCAGGGCCGAGTCTCCGTAGACTTCGAGATCTTTAGCTCCCCTTTGGAGAGCTTCTTCTAAGCCAACAATACAGGCTTCATATTCCGCTGTATTATTTGAACATTCGAACTCCAACCTTATAGCCAGCGGAGTATGAGGGTCAGCCGGATCGATTAACAAGATTCCTATGCCAAAGCCTCTTTTGTTGGCGGCTCCGTCAAAGAACATTTGCCAACATGTGTCATGGTCAGTGATTTCCAGGACACCTTCATCTGGGAAACCGGGCTCAGTCACATCTTCGGCCTTCAAAGGTAGATCAGCTAAGTGGTCTGCAATGACGCTCCCTTTGATAGACTTGAGAGTGACATAAGTTATGTCAAACTCATTAAGAAGAAAGGACCACTTGGCTAGTCTGGTTGACAAATGATGGACTTACGAAGATGTACTTGATAGGTCCATCCCGGATATGAGCTTGATGGACCTTCCTTGGAGATAGGTTTTGAGCCTCCGAGTGGCCCCGACTAGGCCAGCAGACTTTTTCCAAGGTTTGAATAATTTAGCTCGCTTCCTGTAGCTTCCTACTTATGAAATATATGGCATTTTCAATGTAGGAGTCTTCTTTCTCTTGGGCGAGCATAGCCCCTACTGATGTGTCTGTGACGGTTAAGTATATAAGGAGAGGTTTATGTGTATGGGGTGGAGCTAGCACGGGGGGATTGGTAAGGTAGGCTTTTATTTTCTCGAAGGCTAGCCGACACTTTCGTCCCTGCACTTGATCGGTATTCTTTTTAGGAGTTTAAAGAGGCTCACAGTGGTAGTCACCGTCTGATGAAACGGCCGATGTACTGCAACCGGCCTAGGAAGCCTTTGACTTCTGTGGGAGTTTTCGGCCGTGGCATTTCTAAGATAGCTTTGATCTTTGCCGGCTCGATCTTGATACCTTCCTCGCTACTAAGAATCCTGTGACCTTGCCTCGTAACCCCGAATGTACATTTGGTGGGGTTAAGCTTCATCGGTGCTTCCCGAGTCTTTCAAGAACTTCCGAAGATCTTTAATGTTAGCACCATGGGCGCTGAATGCACGATCATATCATCGACATAGACCTCCATCTCTTTGTGGATCATGTCGTGGAAGAGGGTGGTGGCAGCCCTCCGGTAAGTGGCTCCCAGATTCTTTAGTCCGAATGGCATGATAGTGTAACAAGAAGTCCCCAAGGAGTAGTGAATGAGGTCTTCTCCTGGTCTTCGCCGCCATTTTGATTTGGTTGTAGCCCAAAGATGCCGTCGACGAAGGATCGGACTTTGTGGCGACGGCGCATCTACCACAATATCAATGTTGGGGAAGTCATCTTTGGGCGACGCTGTTGAGGTCACTAAGTCTACACGATTCTCGACTTTCCCGTTGGGCTTGGGAACGGTCACTATATTGATATGTGTCGGTATTCAACTACCCGAATGAAGTTGACACGTAGTTGCTTTCATGATTTCTTCTTTGACTTGTAGTGACCATTCTGGCTTGATGCGCGGAGCTTTTGTTTGACTGGCGAGCATCGTGGTATGTGAATCCGTGCTCAACTATAGCCGGATCTAGGCCTGCATATCTTCATAGGATCGTGCAAAGATGTCTACGAACTCTTTGAGGAGATCAATAAGTGCCTTTCTTTCTCGACCTTGAGGTAATCGCCGATTCTCGATCTCTTTGACTTTATTGTCCAACCCAAGTTGATAGTGGATGTCTTCAGTATCGCCGATGAATGGCTTTGTTCTCGGTACTGATCGACTTTGCAAGCTCAAGCGATAATTTTTATCTTTTGGGTCCATTTTATTAAATGACTTATTATCATAATTATTATTTAATGCGCTCTTTTAAAGTAGGTGCAACTAAGGAATAAGCAAAGACATTTATATTATTATTAAAAGCACAAACAATGTGGGTTATTACATTGTTGAGGACCCGGGTTTGAGATCCTCAACTTATAGGTAGCGGATTGGTAGATGACCAACTGCAAAGCTAGGGAAAGGATCGGGATAGTATATCCGGCGGTCTACCAAGTCCGGGTGTTCGAGCGGACCTGGCGTGGTGTACCATTTCGCAGAGGCTTATTAGAAATAGACTCGAACTCGCCAGGAGCTTTTCATAATCGCCCTCTCGTCATCATACCCAGAAAAGCCGCCTCCTAGACCGTCATCATCTAGTGGCCAAAGATAATCATCTTGGTCTATAGACCAAGTATTTTCAATGGTGACATTTTATAAGCTATAAGTTGCTATGGGGCTCTGGGGTGGTAACTGCTCCATATCATCTCGAGAGAATACCGACATCATCAAAGACTTCCCCAACAGTGGCACCTTTTCCCATTCTCGTCTATCCAGGTTCAGAAACATGAGATAGGCTTCGCTTCCCCTTACGCATACAAAGTAACCATTTAAGGTTTTTCTATAGGGTTGGAGAGGGGATATTCATAAGGACGCTTTTCTCTTTCTCGCGCTTTCTTTCTCACGCTTCATGACCGCGCTACTTCACTGAGTAGGCGTGTATCCTAGACCGAAAGGAGGGATACATTCCTTAAGTTCATCTTGGACTAAATTAACTAGCCCTTGCTGATTTCTCGCCGAGACCTAGACCAGCATATAGCATTCATTTTTCTAACATGTTTAAAGGGACCATGTTTCCTAGTGGAAGTAACTTTCTTCCAATGATGCCGGCTTACCATATTCAATGGCGTGGCCACATAGCTTGGGATAACCTCAAAGCCACGAGAAAATACCGTTGTCTTCATGTTCTATCTCGAGGATTGGGATATCTCGCTCCTTATTCTCCACGATTTTGCTTCTCCCGTAATACTACTATGTGATCATCGTGGATGAATTTGACGCTGGTGTAATGAAGAGGTTACCCCTTTACCCCATGAATCCGGGCGCCCCAACAACAAAGCTAAAGGTGGCTAGTATCCGTGACTTGAACTCAACCGGCATGTTTAAGGGCCCAACTAACATTAAAGTGACCACCCCCAAGACACATCGATCGGTGTTGTCATATGCCTTAACCTGTCTGCGAGGAAGGAGCGAGTTCTCGATATTTTTATCCCCGCTTGGCTAATGTAATCGGGCAGACATACATTCGCTGAAGACCCATTATCTATCAAAACTCTGGGAACCCCTTTTTCAAATTCCCACAAAGATGTGAAGGGCATCAATGTGGTTAGCCTTCCCTTGGCAGTCCAAATCTAATTAACATTATGGATGTTCCCGATCATCCGAGTAAGCTCACTGGGGAGGTTTCAATAGAACGATCGCCGGCTTAGTGACTCTAGCCAGCAGATCACTTGGGTCTTAGAAGCACATAGTAAGCCCCTGATGGAGATGTTGGCCCGAGTTTTCTTCATCTCGAGCTAATAAAGAATCTTCCAATCGCTTAGCCCCAAAGATCCGCACTTGATCTTTTCCGTAGTGGTCACCTTTTCGTGGTTTGGCCGGTAGGCTCTGGCCAGACGGTAAGGTGGCTAACATTTCCACCAACCCAAGTGGCTTTTTCAATGTTATGTGTTTCGCCAAGGATGGTGTCCCAAGAGAGCATATTACAACTAGGCTCTTTTATGGATAAGGGTGGAGGAATAGGAATGAGGATATATGGAAGTGGATGTTTATTTATTTCAAACTTGGGCACAAAGGGTTTTCATCAACCTCAATCATATTGATTTGAGGTAGAGGGTTATTGACTACATTTGGTCCGTGGAGGTTTTTCAATAACCTTATCATCTATTAGGTCCGGATAGCATTTTTGAGGTGTAACATTTGTCGGTGAGGTGACCATCGAGCGATGATATTCACAAGATCGGGCATGGTTCCAAGTCCCGGCAGGGTCGTGGCTTATAATTTTCCAATGGCTTCAACACTCTCAGGCCATTAGCCCCGCAGCATCACTGCATCGGGAGCCAAGCTCATCAAAATGCCTGCACCCCTGCTCGATTTCTTCGCCGGCCATTATTTGCTCCCACCGTATTGACGAACTGTCCGACCCATAATACCATGGAACAGAGCTATAATTTTGGGTAGAAAATGGGCCAGGCATTTCCTACCATATTGACTACTGAGTGGAAGCGTTGCCTTTCCTTTGGAGTAACTAAGTTAACTAGACGTATTGGTTTTCAGTTGGCCGCCCCAGATATCATCATCAATACGGCTCCTATCTCCACTATTTCTTTGAAATTGGTATGTGGGAGGTACCGCATATGTTCCTGTAAATGGGCTCGAGGTTTTTGATGAACATTCTAAGCATGACTCCACCCTGATCGTCCTGCCAAAGGTCCGTGCCAGCCTTTCTCTTCCACCCGACCGCAACCCTAAGCAGTTTCCTTTTCTCCGTTGGTGCACGATTCAAGGTCCCTCCTATTTTCAGGATCGGGTATTATCTTCAGATGTATCTTTCTGAACGCTTCGGCTATCTCGTCCTGTATTCATGGTACTGCTGACAAGATAACCATTTTTTTGGCAGCCCTATGGGTGAGGTGAAAATTGGAAGCCATAGCCTCAAAGCTAGCTCCC
>CM028383.1:87997090-88024827 GCA_013146195.2 Codonopsis lanceolata
AACATGAGGAGTTACGGAGACAGTTAGAGGAGTTGTTGGGCGGTCGGAGAGTATGAGTCCATGTGCTATGCTGCCGCTAACGCCAAAAAAGATGGGACTTGGCGTATGTGTGTGGACGATAGGGCCATCAACAAGATTCCGTCGGTCCGGTTCCCAATTCAGGATGACTGGATCATCAACGGGATCTTTACAAAGTTAGATTTGAAGAGTGGGTACTACAGTTAGTCGGCACGGGGCCGAGTGGAAAACAACATTTAAGACCCCAGAGGGTTGTGATGATGCCCTTTGGATTGTCTAATGCCGAGCACCTTCATGCAGTGATGAACCGATTCTTGGCCCCTTCATTGGTACGTTTGTAGTGGTTTACTTCAATGATATCACGATATCTGACAGCCAGAAGAACACTTGGAAGAGGTTCCAGCGGGAGCGATTTTATGCGGCAACAGTGTGTGTTTATGGCTTGTGCGTGTTATTCTTGGGTTATGTGGTTTCGGCTAAAGGGTTGTTGAGGATGATGGCGAAAGGCTGGCCGGTGCAGGCCCGACCACCCATCAACGAGGTTCGAGTTTCATGGTGCGGCCTCTTTACGTGGCGTTTTATTCCCCCACTTTAGTAGTATTATGGCGGTGGCCGAATGCATGAAGACGGTTAGAGGCATTTGGAGGCATTTAATTAGAGGCGCCTTACCACGGCACCCATTCTAGTGTTGTTAGATTTCACCCAACCTTTTGAGCTACACTTTGATGCTTGAGGTCGGGATTGAGGCGGTGTTGACAAAGTCAAAGGCGCATCAAGAGTAGCATACTTCAATGAGAAGTTATCAGCACTAAGACTCACTACAAAGTTATCACTTATGATGTCGAATTCTACGCTAGGTGCAGTGCAGCAGTGCTATCAAACATTGAGGCATTACCTGCTCCATCGTGAGTTCTGCCTTGTACACCGATCATGATTCCTTGAGACACCTTCATCGACAGACAAGGTCTCTCCACCGATTATGCGGGCGGGTTGCCTACTCCGAAAAGTTCACATTCGTTGCTACCAAAGGCGCACGGGTCACTAATCGGGTCGCAGATGCTTTGAGTCGCGATAACTTTCCGATTACCATGAGGGTTGTGCCAGATTCGACTCCTTCCGTGAATTAGTCTTGCGACCACGTTGCATTTCATGATAGTACTTCAACACATTGAAGAGGGCCGCCAATATGACTTCTTACTGCATGACGGGTTCTTATTCAAGGGTAATCGACTTTGCATTCCCAAGGTAGTCCATGGTTGAAGATAACTCCAGAGCTCCACAGGGACACGCTTGGATAGGACATTACTGCTTGCCCTAGCATCTTACTCAGCCCAAGATGCAAGAGAAGCTTGAGCGCTAAACGCCGTTGTCGGTTTGTCAGAGTTTGAAGTTTCAGAGGCCGCCACCAATGCCGGTTTGTATATGCCCCTTCCAGTCCTTTCTCAACCATGGGTGGATGTTAGCATGGACTTTGTGTTGGGTCTACCCGAACACGCCGGGTAATGATTCTATTTTCGTGGTCGTGGATCGCTTCTCCAAGGTGGTCCACTTCATTCCCCGCAAGAAGACTTCTGAGATCTTTGTCAATGTTGCTCAATTGTTCTTCGTGAGATTTACCGCTTACATGGGTTTCCTACGTCCATTGTTTCGGATAGGGATACTCGGTTCCTTAGTCACTTTTGGCGCAGCCTATGGAGAATGGTGAATATGCGACACGATTTCATCAGTGCCTACCACCCACAAACAAATCCGCAGACAACCGAGGTCGTCCAATGCATCGTTTGGTAATCTTCTACGTTGTTTGGTTGGGAGCATACTAAAGGTTGGGATCGAACCGTGTCGCGAGTTTGCTCACAACCATGTGGTTAATCAAGGCGAGGGTTCACCCATTCCAAGTGGTTTATTCGGTTCGGCCAAAGGACCGCTTGACCTATTGACTCTGCCAACCAAAGGGAAGGTTCACAGTAAGGCCATAGAGTTCGTGGAAGGGCTGGTCGATGTTCATCAGGCAGTTCGTAACAACCTAGAGGCAGCAAACGCCAAGTACAAGCAAAACGTCAAGCGAGCATGTTGAGTTCCAAGTTGCGATTTTGTGTGGGTGTATTGACCAAGGATCGTGTCCTGTGGGGCGTATAACAAGTTTTCTCGCCAAGAAGATTGGTCCGGTGGAGATCATTGAAAAATCAACCCCAACGCTTATCGCTTGAAGTCGCCAAGTCACATCCGCATCGAGATGTGTTTAATGTCAAGCACTTACTTCCTTTTCATGGGGACTCGTCTGATGATGATGTTGTTGGTAATTCGAGGTCGAATTTGAGCTGTTTTTAAGGCCAAAAAACGTCAGTTAAATAGGGTTACGGGCCTTTCAAGTTTTTTTTATTAGTTTTGGGCTTTTTTGTAATTTCGACAATTTATTGTTTTTAGGGTTTTGAGCTTATTTAAACACTTTTAGGGTTGTTTAAGAGGCAGTTTTTGCCGTTTATGAATAATACACTTTTCCCCAATTCCGGTATTCATTGAATCAACGTGAATTGATGCCTAGATCGTGGTAGGTTTGCAAACCTCAACAGGATTTAGAAGATCATTACTGGTAGTCATGCGTGATCTCAACAGTTTTGATATTTATCAGTTTCTCTTAATTACCTTCCGCTACATCATCTACCCTTATTTTCTTCTCTATACAGTCTTTTAAATAAGCAAAAATAAATAAATAATGAACATATTGCATGCTTTATACTTCATGATTTTTTTACAATAATAATAATAATAATAATAATAATAATAATAATAATAATAATAATAATAATAATAATAATAATAATAATAATAATAATAATAATAATAATTCTTTTTAGCAAAAAAATAATAATAATAAAAAATCTTGTCCATAACAAAGAAGAAATAAATAATTCTTTATGTTAAACACATACCATTCTCATACATGTACATAAATTCACATGAAAATAAACATCATTCTTTTACATAAAATAATAATAAAAAAACATAGGAATCTACATGTTGTATATACACACTATATTCTTTTACACAACAAAAAAACACACACACACACACAACAACAAAAAATAAAAAATAAAAAATAATAATATATTTGAAAAAACAAGAAAAAACTTTATATGTAATTTATTCTGCATGTACATAATTAATTTTGCATCTTAAATATCATAAAAATGCATATTAGACTGCATTTGTCATGTGTATAATAAAATATGAAAACATTCATGCATCATCTTATAAGTGCTCCACATTGCATCAGCATCAAGTAGAATAATTCATGCATCCATTATGTGCATTTCATTTGTCCAATAAGATGTCATATGGGTACGATAAAAAGAATATAAAGTATCATCGAGCATCAAAATAAATATCTTTGTGACATTTACTATACCTCTGCAGCAGTTGCATGCTTGAAAAATAAATCTAAGGGCATGAAAAATATCTGTTTTGTCCTGTTTTTATCCGAAAATATGCCCGAAATGCGTTTCGGAAAAATTTAATTTGTATTCCGAATATTCCGTTTCGCGATTCTATTGCATGCAAAATATGTTTTAGCATAAAACATGCATCATATAGCCTCATTTGCATTTAGAATATAAATCATGCATAGTAGGGTCAAATAGTGACCAATAGTTCAAATCATGCATCGCAAAAAATAAATCATATAAATTTCACACATTATCACTTAATTAAATCATTTAGGCATAAATAGGACATGCATATGCATTACTAATAAAGTCAGGAGTGCTCCAAAGGTTCCAAACAGTGCAGAAATTTAGCAGATCTGAAGTATAGCCAGGAAAATTTCGAGAAAAAGAAAAATCTTACAGTGGTGAGAGGAAGATTGGACACGTGAGTGTTCCGATCTCGTAAAATGTTGCCCCAGTCATTAGTAGAGTACCGGTAAATGAGTTTATTCCGGACCAAGCGAGGAGGCTCTCTCCTCCTCTCACCAGATTCTGGGTGCATCGGTGCCTTCCCCTTCCTGGATCGTGAAGAAGATGACATCTGCTAAGTAAAACATTGAAATTGGCAGAAGAAAATCGAGAAAATGAGCTAAAAAAAAGAAAAAAAAAGAGCAAGCAGTAGCAACAATGGCGGAACGAGCAAAGAAAGAAGGAAGAAAAGAAAAGAGAAGCAGTAGCTTCTCTCTCTCCACTCCCGTCCATAATAAGGGAAGGAAAAAGGGAATTTTTCCTTTTCCTCCCTCCAAAGTTTGAAGCTGCGACACTTTGGTCCTCAGATTTCAAAGTTTCCAAAATGGTCCCTGAGCCTAACGGAGAGTTAACAAATTTAATTTTGTTACCCAAAAATAACAACCATCCACCAGAGGACAAGGAAAATAATATCCCCAGCGGATCAAAAAAAAGAAAGAAAAAAAAGAAAAAAAAATAAATAAAAAGAAAGAAAAAAAAGAAGAGAAAGAAAAGAAAAAAAAAGAAAAAAAAAGAAAAAAAGAAGAAGAATAAATTCCCCAGCAAGAGTGGCGAAAATGCCAAGATCAGCTGAATCCGCGGCAGCCACCCGGGCGCAAAAAGTTAAGTCAGGTACAGTATTCTTACCCTAATTTTAGAATAATTTCCTTTTAAAGAAAGTTTGCTTTTGTTTTCAAATAAAAGAGAAACTCTTTTTCAAAATGAGTTTTGATTTAAAACAAAAAAACAAAAAAAGAGGAATATTTCAAAAAACAAAAAAAGAGGAATATTTAAAAAAAAACAGAGAGAGCGAGAAAAAAGGAAGGAAAAAGAATGTTTTCCACGTCACAATTTTCGAAAATACTTGAAGAATGTTTACTTTGCCGTGCTCGGCGACGGATCTTTATCTGTAGAGTGCAGTTTTCTGGATATTTGAAATTTTTCTGGTTATGTTTGAAAACAAGGCAGCGACCAGCCAGACACAACTTTGAAAATTCTTCTTAACATGCTTCAACGACAAGGTATTGACCGGTTGAAATGTAGTTGCAGAAAAACATTCAAATCTTCATACCGTATTTGACAATGGTTTCGGACCGGAAGAATACGACTTTTTCGAAAAACACAAAAATATTTTTCCGTTGTGTTCTCGATCGGGCTTGACCCGAAGAACATGACATCCTCACTTGGTTGTAGTTTAGGTTTTTGGACTGAACTACGTTTGGTCTGATTTCCTTTAATGGAGAATACGTAGGCAGCCTACATTAGTTGGTCCGACTATCAGAGCACTTTAAATTCATATCTGCTCAAAACTACGATAACCTTTTATAACCGAATAAAAATGTCTAGGTTATGGAGTTTGGATATCATGATAACTGTGCATTATAACTGCTACCAATTGCATTCTCCCGTTCTTAACTGAAAGAAATTGGAGAGTCTCTTGTTTATCAACGACGTTCGTCTACTCAGTAAGCCTTGGGTTACCCGTAGACTCTATAGTTGAGGGGCTCTGTAGATACCCCAATTTCGTACCCCTGGTATGTGACTGACATAAAATATCAAGAACTGTCAAAACTTAACAAATGTCAAGTTACAGGAGTTAAAAATGCGAAAGGAAAAGCAGGATGCGCGAAACAGTGAACTGCAGGGGGTGAAAGTGCAAAAAAAAGAAACTTGAATAGTATGCATGGTGCGGCCAACTGTAGCTCTCTCTCTCAGATTGAAAATGTACAACATTTGAAGCTCAAGGTACAACTCACTAATGCAGGCTGAAGAAATTAGAGAATTCCCAACGAGTCCTGCTCCTCCACTATAAATAGAAGCCTCGGCCTCTCATTTCAGCTGCTCATTTTCCGCGATCAAGAATCGCAACGAAGCTCTGCTCCTTCGTTCTTTCAATAATATTAGTACGAGAGGTGCGAGATAGGTGAGTGGAAGCCCCTAAAATCTCCAAACCCCGTCCAAACTCCGCCAAAATAAAAACCATAGGTTATAAGTGATCCCTAGCCTAGTTGTTAGGTATCCACCTCACTTCCCCGACCCAAAAATCCCAAAGTAAGCCGTTACTGCTTAGAGTAATGGTGAAAAAGTCAAAAAACTAAGCCGTCATTCCGCCAAACCAAAAAGGCCAAAACCTACCAAAATAAGCTGTCACTCTGCTTGAGTTGACAAGCCCAAAGTCTCAGAAATAAGCAGTCACTCTGCTCAAATCAAAACAACAACCACACAATAAACAACAAAAAAGTCTCCCTCTCCCTGAATGACAGAGCGAGCACTCCACCGCTCTAAAAGGTAAAGCCTTTAAGGGCGTTGTTTATTTTATTTATTTACTTTTTCGTATTTTTATTATTTTAAAAGTTGTTATTTAAATCCGGCACAATGTAGCCAATATAAGCCGTTGTGCTGCCCGGATTAGAATATGAAATACTATGTAAAAGAGCCGTTATAATGACAAAATATTCTTAAATATGTCTGCAATTATTGTAAGGAAATGGCTGCAAGTCCGTAAATAATGTAGCCATGGATGTATTTGTTTTAATTTCCTGTCTTTTAATATTTTATTTATTTGCTAAATAAATATAACAATAAGCATACTTCAGCCAAAAACCATTTTTGAGACCGAAAGGGCGAGTTGGGTGCCTAGCACCTTCCCAACTCGTAACTTAGCCTCCTAACCCGTTTTCTTTTTCTCTGGTTTATTTTTCTTTTCTTTGGTTTTGCTTTTGCTTTATTTACCTTAAAATAAAGATGGCGACTCTAAAACTTTCAGATCCAGTGGGGCCTCACAACATTCCTTCTTTGCACTTTCCCGTTCTCCCTTAAAAAAGGGAGAAATGAGAATGGAAGGGTGATGTATTCCCATATCCTGGTATCCCCTAAAAAAGGGATAACTTGATGCGGGAAACTCAAAGCTCCCATAGTGATCTGAACAGGCCATAAGGTTATTTTTAATAAAATCCATAGTGGGGGCGTCACAATGTCCATTTTTGCACTTTTCCATTTTCCCCTAAAAAAGGGAAAATGGGAATGAAAGGGTAATGAATTCTCATATCCTGGTATCCCCTAGAAAAGGGATAATTTGATGCGGGAAACCATAAGTTCCCATATTGGATACAAAATCCACTAAAGACAACCGAGGCACATTCAAACTTGCTAACATAGACAGCACTCCTCTCGCACTTTTGATTTCGTCTTCCCCTAAACAAGGGAGGGTGGAATGAGAGTAGTGGATGTCCCGCATCCGCACGTACGCGCACCCCTATCCAAGAGCGCGCGGGGCGTGGGGCGCACCCCGGGAACCTCACAGGTGGTTGGAAAAAAAAGAGCCCATTTGGAAAGCAAAGAAAATGAAATGAAAAGTATAAAGAAAAGAAAAGTCAAGTGGCCACAAGAAAGAAAACAAATTGCCATTGTTCTTCAATTTCTTAAGGAGATATAAGGGTGGAGCATAACTGTTGTGGTAGTGGAGACACTTTCTTCCTTGTTGAAGTGAGTTTGTGGTAATAAAAGAGTTGTGCTTTCATGAAGTAAGTCATTATGTGAAGACTTTAATTCATTTGCTCTCTTGGCTTGTTATTATATCCTTTAGTTGTAGCCCAAACCCTGGCCTAACGTTACAAGCTTTATAAAGTCCTATTGATATTGTCACTTCATTTTGGCCTTACTATAGTGAAGCATGTTTGACCGCATTGATGGAGAGCATTTTGTATTAGAGATTTTTTCATGCTAAATTATTTTTTTGCGCAAGCCAAGCTAGGGTGTGCCATGACCTCATAGACTTATGATTTTTTAAGGCTCTACAAAAGGGATTCAAGTGTTTTGTTTAATTAGCTTGTGGATCATGTTCTTCCTAGCCTAGCATGAAGTAATTCAAAGTTAGATATTCGTCATGGTAATGTGCATGTAATCTTGATGAGCGTTGTGTTCCATCTCTATGTCCCTGAGCTCATTTTAATTGTTTTATTTATTTGCTTGGGACGATCAAAGCTTAAGTTTGGGAGTGTGATGAGCCCAAGATTTCAACGAATTTTTCTGGGAATTTCCTTTTATTTTATGATCTTTTGAGTTAATTATGCCTTGCAAAATATTATTATTTGTGTATTTGTGCTTAATGTAGGTTTCCAAGATTTAATTGAGCATTCATGGTGTTTATTATGAAGTTCGAGGCAATTCCAAACTTTAAAGTTGAGATGCAAGTCGTTCGTTAAAATATGTTAAGTCTGTTAAAGAGTCCAAGACAAAAAGAGGCCTAATGGAGGCTAACTAGGCTAACAAAGGACTTAGTTGACAAGCTTGGGCATAGGGAAAGACCTACGCCAACAATGTTTAGAAGTCCAGGGGCACTGACCTACTTTCTGAAGAACCAGGGGAGGCCGGTGCCATCTCTTAATTCTGCCTGCCTTTTGCGTTGTCGGGCCACAACTCCATCCACGTCACCCGCTCCTCCACCAAGCTTGTCCCGTGGTCTCCATTCCTAGATCGGATCCAGCCGGCCTACCTGCTCCACCATACCCGCCTTCCATCCCACTTCCACACACAACCTTCGCCCATTTACCCACCGGATAACCCACGTACTCACCTCCTGGGCTGCAAAGCCCAATGTGTGCTTCGTTTTTCTATCCCATTCATCCCCTAATTCTCCTTGGCTTTCCCTATTTTGCCCTTAGCTGCTTCCCCTCTTGTTACGTTGCCTCTTCATTTATACTCCCAGCAGCTCCCCAAATCGAAAAAAATAAGCCCCTATTTTGGGTTGTTGAGCCCTAAATGGGGCACCAACCCCTCTTCAACCAAAATTATCTTTTTTCCTCCAAAATTAATCACTTTTGAAGGTTTGGAGCAACAAATCAATGGCCAAGGATGCTTTTGCAAATGATTTCCACCCCGGATTCGAGCAACATTTGATTTTATTCTTCCAACTTATATCTTGAGATGTTTATTGTAATCTCATGGGTTGAATATTTTGTAATTATTGAATTGGTTTGTGCTTAAATTATTTATGAAATGTAATTATTTTCTATGTTAAATGTAGTGACTTAATTTAATGTTTATCTTTATTTAGTATACTTTCGTGTTCGATTATTATTTTATGGGCTTAATGTTTTTAATTGATTGGTCATTAATTAAATGATTTTAGAAATGTTTAGGATCCGCAAGAGCTGCCTTTATATTTCAGACCAATCAATTTAATAGTTGGTGTTTTTGTGACACACACCAATGACCACATTGAGACTTGTTTTGACATGCGATCAATCCATCGTAGCCATTTGTGAGGTCGGGAGATTAGGGTTTGCTATAAGATGCGAAAGCCCGTAGTTAACTAATTTCATGTTCTCGGCTGCCGACATGATTTGTAGAAAATTAGAGAAAATATATTTTTGCGAAGTATTACTCATGTGCTTGGTTATTATTGTGTGTTTTTAATGGTTTAACCAACCGTTAGATGATCACTAGAATTATATGATAAGATGCGAGAGTTAGTCCTATTAATTTCAAAATTCATGATAATTGTTTACATTACGTGAGACCGAGAGAAAATCGTGTGTAGATAGTCATTGAGTGCTTTTTTTTGACATGCGGCTATTTACTCATATATTATAAGATGCGAGAGCCCGCAGCAAGGAGTTGTAGCAAGATATTCTATAAGATGTGAGAGCCTGTAGTGAATGTTATAGTACGCCCGACTACCAAGACTTGAGTTAAAGAAAAAAACTAAAAATATGATTAAATTAGACACCGACTAGACTTGAAATATTGCATTCATATATTTTTAATCTTGATTTGTTGTTGTCAAACCACTTGCGCATTAGTTTAGATTCAATTGATCTCTTAGATTGTTTATATTTTTAGTTTTTAATTCATCTTCTTTTGGCTCATATATAATTAACTAGCTCGATTTTGGTACTTAGTTGGAGTGAAAATTACGTACATTCTCTGTGAGATCGATAATTCGTAATTATGTATATTTTATTAATTGATACAACCAGGTATTTTTACCTGAGTTGCGTTTTGCGCACATAATTGTGTCACGCGCGTCATAGTTTTGTCGAGGGATAGTCGTCTCTCAGCCTTGTGTTCCATAGTTTGAAATTTAAGGCTTGTGTTCCACTTATGATTTGTTTCCTCCGGTTTTGGTTTTTGTTGCCATGTATTGATGTTATCGCTTTACATTTTTGTTAGAGCTTGTTGGCTTGACTGTTTGACTCGTGCCATTGACATTGTGCTTAGGAGGTGCTTGTCCCACGACCTTTGGATTCGTATAGGAGTCCGGGTCGGGTCGTGACAACATTAGGCTTACTAGAATTAGTTCGAAAGTGTATCACTTCAATGCAATCCACAATAAACTATTGGCTGCTCTTCGAAACTGTTGGAGCGATGCAGATTTACTGTACACTTCATATAAACAATATCGAGAAGAAAACAAAAGTAAGCAAATTCATTTTGAACATGTATGTCAAATTATGAAAGACACTCCAACTTGTTATTCACAAGCAAATATTCATCATATCACTTTGGTAAGAAGACTAAGACATCTAGGTCATATTGACATTAATTTATGAGTGTGAATGTTGAGAAAATCCATATATGTGCTCGTCCAATTGAACAAAAGGCCGTCAAAAGGAAGAACACATACAAATCATACTAATCCAATTAAGAATTTGAGTAAGAATCAAAACCAATGGAGATGCTCTTATTGTTCACAAATATTGAGATCAAATAAAAGAAAAAATATATTTTCTCCGTTTCTAAATAATTACTATCTCTTTTTTATTCATTCTAAAATAATTATTATATTTCAAAGCTTTCATTTTTTTAAAAAAAATACTTTTATCACTTACTCTTTTTTTTTTACATATTTTAGTCATGGTCATATCTTACTGTCATTATAGAAAATTAAACTTTACATCAATAGTTATATACAATTATTTGAAAACTACGGAAAATACCAAAGTTTTTACAACCTTTCTTACCGTACTAGAGGATGTAACTTCAAAAGTTTCTCCTATCTACTCCCACATTTCACAACAATTCCATATTGCAGCAACCACCAACCACTTCCTCATGTTTTTATTTGAACATTTCCAAAATTTGACCATACCTTTGCTTCAAATTTTCACTCAATGTAGTGACCCGACCTATCAAATCAATCAACTCTCCCTTCTTTTCTGTCTCTCTCTCTCTCTATCTCATGAACCCACTTCTATTATCAATCAAAGCTTCTCCAACGGACCAACAGCTTCATTCAAACTTCACTTCACAATCCTCAAGATGAACTATTCATTCTCTCACTTTCTCCTCATCTTCATCCTCACTTCACTATCACCAATCATCATCTCTTATGTCTCCTCCAACAATCACCACCCTCCACAGAACTCCATGGATCCATCTGAAAAACAAACCCTATTCAAGATCATGGAAACTCTCTCCTCTGATCAAACATGGAGTATCTCCTACCCAAACCCTTGTAAACCAGGCTCATCCTGGGTTGGGATAGAATGCAAACCTGCAATAACTGACCCTTACCTCCATGTAACTAGGCTTGATTTTGGTACTCCCCCAAACCCAACTTGCAAAAACACCTCCACTTTCCCTCCACAAATCTTTCTCCTCCCTTACCTTCAATCCATCTTCTTCATTCAATGTTTCACTCAAACAAGAACAACCTTATCCCTGTTACCTAAAGGACCCCCTTCCTTAATCCAGCAACTAAGTCTCCGATCAAACCCTTCTCTTGTTGGCTCCATCCCACCTCAAATATTTTCTCACCTCAACTCACTCCAAATCCTCACATTGTCACAAAACCGTCTCTCTGGCCCAATCCCACCCCAAATTTCAAACCTCACCTCCCTCGTCCACCTCGATTTGAGCTACAATCTACTAACAGGCCCAATCCCACACCAATTGTTCAACCTCCAACACCTCGTGGGACTCGATTTAAGCTACAATTCACTCACTGATTCCATCCCTGACACAATCGGCCAACTGGTTAATCTTCAAAAACTAGATTTCAGCTCTAATTCACTCGCTGGTTCCATTCCAAACTCCGTCCAAAACCTCAATTCATTAGCATTCATTGCCTTGAGCAACAACAAGTTTCACGGGAATCTCCCAAACGGATTGGAAAAACTCAAGAGCTTAGAGTACTTCATCATGGATGATAATCCAATGTTCGTCACACTTCCATCGGTATTCGATAAGTTACTAAAACTACAAGAACTTCACCTCGCAAATTCTGGGTATTCCGGTTCGATCCCACCAACGTTTTCCAACCTCAAGAACTTAACCACATTGTCCCTGCAAAACAACCGGTTATCCGGCGAAATCCCCATCGGGTTCGGCAACCTTTCCCATATATATCACATGAATTTGAGCAGGAACATGTTGGGTGGGAGAGTTCCTTTCAGTTCAAGTTTCTTCAATAGGCTGGGTAGGAATTTAGATGTCCGTGGAAATCCAGACCTGTGTTTGAATCCATCAGACGAAGCATATGCGTTCAACATTGGAGTTGATTATGTTTGTGGAAACAACCAAACTAGTAGTACTATCATTATTCCATTGAAGAAATCTCAAGCTTCTTACCATGATATCACCTCCACCTCATTCATTATGTTTTGTACTTTGGGTGTTTTGGCCTTTCATAATCACATACATATATTTTACTTGGTGTGATTATTATTATTTTTTTTCAATTTGTTATTGTTATAATTTTAGTCTATTTTTTCCCCATCTATTTGATGGGTAACCATTTTTATAAAGATTACTTTCTTTTATCTATGATATATTGTTACTCATCTTTGGGTACTTAAATGCACAAGTTGGGAAAAATGCTTTTTTCACCGACGCATTAATTAAAGGTGATCAATTTAACCGTGTACATTCAAATGTTGATATTGTATTGGAACACGGTATTTTGACCACCGATTTCTTCAAGTTGATCCCTCTTATAAGTGTATTCCCTAGATTATTTTAAAATATTTGATATCTATATGTGTATCCTCTTGTTTTTCTATTTTAACCATTTTAAGTTTTTAACGCATTAACCCCTCAAAACCCCAACAACTCTTAAAACCCCAATCACCCTCAAAACCCAAACCCCCACCCTCAAAACTCATATCAGGCTGTGAAACCCCTCCCCCTCCAATACCCACACTCTTTTATTCCTCAAGCCACAACCCACACATTTTCCTTCCCAGTCCATTCCTTCCTCAAGCTTTCATCTCCTCCTTCAATTCTTCATCTCTCGAACATTATTAAAAATGGAAAGAGGTGTGTATATTTTTAATTTATTTTAGTTTGATTTATTGTGTTTATACAATGGATTAGTTTGTTGATTTTAGTTTGATTTATTTTGAATAATCTTTTTTGTTTATATTGGTAAGAAAAATTTGATTTTTGTAAGGAAAAAATTGGTCCTGAACTCCGGAATTCGGGCTTAATGTTCGACACGCACCCTCCGAACATCTTGAAAATGTTCGGACCTGACCTTCAATTCCGAACATTTTGAATATGTTCGATGAAGACATATCGAACAGGTTGCAAAAGTTCGAATAGTAATGGCCGAACAGTTTTAGTTTCTATTTTTTTCAAATTATGAGCATGTTAGTCTGTTGAGAGGATTCTTACCGAACATTTTTCAATTGTTCGGAGGGCACTCACCGAACATTTTGAAAATGTTCGTTAGGCATATGCCGAACAGTTTGAATTAAAAATATTAATGTGCATGTTAATCTGTTCGGAGACCTCCTATCAAACATTTTTAAAATTTTCGGTGAACAGTTTGAAAAAGTTCGGTAGGGGTTCTCCGAACAGTTTTGATTTTAAATGTTGATGAGCGTGTTAATCTGTTCGGAAACTCCCTACCGAACATTTTTAAAATGTTCAGTGTGGAGTAACTGAACAGTTTGAAAAAGTTCGGTAGGGGGGTACCGAACAATTTTGATTTTAAATTTTTTCTATTTTTTTAAAAAGTTGATGAACTAACATGTTAATTTTATAAATGTCATGTACAGAAACATATGAAAGTCGGAAGAATAGACTCACCGCCTCGAGTCAAAAATCAAGGGCTGAGGCTGAGGCACATGCCCAGGTTACTGAGGCTGAGGCACAGGCACATGCACAGGCCCAAGCACGTGGACATGCTGACGATGAAGAACCAGAACCAATGAAGGAATAGGGAGAGCCCCTGATTACTTTTCCATGTCCTGGGGGTCCATCAGAAGGCAGTGTACTTCGTTTCTACCCGAAACACATAGCTGTACGTATATATCAAGGGCTAGAGTGACCGGTGCTGAAGGTGCACAACCACAAACAAAAACTTTTAGCATGGAAAGTAAACACAAAAACTGCTTCCCAACTATGGAGGGACACTCTTATTGCGACCAAACTAAAGCAGTTAAGGCATGTTTCATATCTCGAGAGTGATAAGGTATTGGTTAGTGTCTTTGTGGAGCGGTGGCATGCAGAGACCAATACCTTCCACATGCCATTTGGTGAGATGACTATAACACTTGATGATGTGTTCTGTATTACTGGTCTTCCAATTCTTGGGAAGTCGGTCTTTTTGGAAGGTTCAGTTTCCGCGCAAAGTTCGATTGATTGTGTTTGTCTGTATTTAGGAGTGTTTGTAGATGAGGCAAGAGAGGGAATGCGTGGTGCTAGAGGGCCGTCTGTGAGGCTAGAATGACTACGTACCCATTTTGCTTTGGATGCATTGTCTGAGGATCCAAAAACGGTTGTTTCTCTCTTCGCGCCTATTTGTTTTACATGTTGGGTTGTTCAATTTTTCCTGATAAGAGCGAAAGTAGGGTTAACACGACATACTTGGAGTTCCTCAACGATTTGGATGTTGTGCATACTTACTCATGGAGAGCGGCAGCCCTAGCCTTTCTATATAAACATCTAGGGAGTGCAACAAAGGTGAATACGAGACAGATGGCCGGATATTCCACATTATTGGAGGTAATTACTTGTATTTATATTTTAATATGTATACTTGTATTTATATTTTAATTTGTATACTTGTATTTTGTTCAAACATGCATGGATATTTGAGCGATTCCAAATGTGTACAGCAGCTATTCCTTAACGTGCACTATTACGAAGGTCAGGAACTTGCAAGTAGGTGGGAGTACAAGAGTATTGTCGGTGTGCCCGCTGACCGATTGGTAGGTCTACGGGAACAACTTGACGCCCTTCGTGCGGATGATGTGAGTCTTAATGTCTTTATATGTATTGATTATATGTAGAAAATAACCATATTTTATATATTATTAATCAATTGTTTTTCAATTATTGTAGGTTATTTAGATGTCATATACCGAGCAGGTTAAACAGCATTTCCCGCTTCATCAGATAGCCTTATACCATGGATGCATAGGATCAACTGATCATGTTGAGCCATACCTCCCTGATCGCGTTCTCAGACAATTTGGATACGTGCAGACGATTCCGGGATGATTATTGCCCCCGATATCGAGAAGAGAGTTCTGTTGGCAAATAAGAAGGTCTTAGCAATGCTCATCCGATACTTCGATATTTGGGAAAGACAAATCCTATCTAAGTAACAACTTGGTATAGTTGTCGAGCGACCATGGTAGTGTGCATCTGGCTATATGGATTGGTACAACCGTGTATCTCATCCAATCGTATGTAACCCTGAGCATCATTCCACCTTCCAATGGATTGCTCCTGATGCAGGTTTACCAGATCCATGGAATATGGTTAGCTTAGCACACGGTTTGTTGGAACCGATGGCGGTGCGTTATGGTGCAGGAGACCGAGATATATCTTACGACAAGATGGGAATAGCGATCCAGAGTGCATACGGAGCATTGGGAGGGCAACATCATGGGGGACCGGGACCGTCTACAAGTGGACAAGCAGAGGGAGAGCGATCTAGGCGCCGTCGTAGAAGAAACACTTGATTGGGTTGATGCAATGACATTTTAGACAATTTTCATATGTAATTTAACTTGTTCGATAACTGGTACCTTTTATATCTTAACTTGCTAGTTTAAAACCATAATTACAAAACTTGCGAGTTTAAAATAATAGTCTCAGTACTTCGCCCAACACGACTGTATCCTACACTATGTGAGTACAAATCAAGTTGAGTCTGAAACAAGTCTTTCCACCCTGATGCACACTGGTCGTGAAACGAATCCCAATGTATAGACACCGGTGGTAATGGGTAACCCTCGCGCAATAAAACCTACAAATAAGCTATACATATCAACAAATTATATAATATAATTGTAAAAACACTTACGTAACTTGGGTTGTGTGTACCTCGATAAAATGGTCTTCATTTATTAATCCGATACAAATAACTTTAGGGGGAAGTCTTGGTCGCAGTCCTCAACGGGAGATAAGTTACGGACATTCGTGTATCGAGACATACCAGAGCTACGTTATACGTTGATGCAACCAAGTGACCCATTTCCGGCAAATAAAACCAATGTTTTCGCGGCGCAATGTCCTTGTAGTTATCCAGCATTTGCAGGACCTTATCAACATGATCACTTACCAAGAAAACACGTTTGTATAACTCTAAATTAGTTGTCAACTCATGATGGCGGTCTCGTCGAACTGTAGGTCATCCATCTTGAGTTAACCTAAGTGCGGCACCAATCACGCGATATCCGCAATGTCCATCTGCTTTAACATCCTTTGTATCCGCAATAAAATTGGTAAACTGTGATGAGAGTAGGTCATCGAAAAGAATCACAGAGTTGAGTTTCAATCGTTTTCGCGTAACCTATTGAACGAAAACGAATTAAGCATGAATTTTATCATTTTTTTTTGTAATCGTAAAGATCTAGTGAACAACAAAAACACATTAATTAAAATTACCGGTATCTTTCGCCTAGTAGTCGATGGGCCAACCTCGTACATCACTTGTTCTCACGACGAGTAATTGTCTTCCATCGACTCGATATACTCAAACCTACTCGGATCACGTTTTGTTGATTTGTCAATTTTAGCCTTTTTTTTTTCTGAGGTCGACCACGAATGACTTCCAAAACCCGAGGCTCAATCAGTGATGTAATTGATGATTTCACAAACTTTCTTGTTCTCTTCAACAATGCCAACCTATCTGAGTCGGTTGAGGCATTGTTGTATATAGAATGAATTTCTTCAACTGTGGTTTTCCATGCACAATCCATTTCACCCGAATTCCATCACCTTCACCCTTAACCGGTAACATATCCAACTTTCTCCAAAAACTATCAACTTGGTTAAGGGGAATTGGTCTACCCAATTTCACAAGCTCAACGATCTCATGCACATAGGGCAAACCACACGTCTTTCTCGGTACACAACCACATAACAAAGAATCCATAACAGTATCTTTGCCAACCACAGATTCTACTTCATAAATTTTATTCAACGCTTGTATGGATAACATGCCTTGTAGATCCATGTATATAGATGATTTGAATTGGTGCATGACTACGTTTCTGCCTTTCTCAAATGAGTGTTTGATTACGATGTTAGAAGTCTTAATAATAGTGTGAATTTGTTGCCAACAAGTCTCAAAATTACCTTGACTCGATCCAAGTTGCCTTTTCAATGACACATGTTGACTCTTTTATTAAAATAAAGGAAAGGATACAAACTTGAGGGGACAACACGAAAGGAAAGGATACAAAGAAGGAGATACAATATAAGAAGATAGAAATTAAGAGCATTACATTTAGGTTTAAGAAGTAAGAATCCAAAGCTAGCATGTAACAAATAAACGAAAACAATTAATACCTACTTGTAGAGGTATTGTCATAATGCATGACAGTATTTGTCCAACATGACACAAATCTTTCTTTGTAGGGCTCAATCCATTGATACATCACATAGTTGATGGCACTTGGATAATCTTTGAAATCAGACTGCAGTCTTCCCAAATAGTCATTATATTGCGACTCAGTATCAGACTTTACCAACAAATTCCAAAACATATTAAACGAATCCCACTTTTGTTTCGTCGTTATGATTTTCCAACAATTTGCAAAACATTCTTATTGATGTGCCATCAACAAAGGAAATGTCTCGAGGTAGGAAACGTTATCTCAATTGCATTCATTAAAGCTATTTCTCTATCGTAACGATCACATTAGGCATGCTCCATTGGTCCATCAATGATTTCAAGCATGAGCACGCCCACTTATAGTTGTCTGCTTTCTCATTCTCTAAATAAGCAACTGCAATTAAAAAAGTTATATTTGTAGACGTCACACCAACAATCTCCAACAAAGGTAACTTGTACCTATTTGTCTTGTACGTGCAATCCATTAATATGACTTTCAGAAAGGCACACAATAAATCAACACTTCCTGGGTGAGTGAAGAACAAATCCTTCACAGTGTTCGTCTTCTCGCACCACCGATGATGATGGACATATCCATGCTTCTCTAACATAAATATAAGCTGCTGCATTTGTGATCGACCTTCACGCTCAGTAACTCTATTCTTCAAACGTGCATTATAGACCATCCTTATTGTAGATCTATTTTCTTGAAATTTTTCTTTCAAATGCGCCAAAATGTCCTTTGGTCTAATAATGGCGTGTGTCATATCAACCACATATTCCTCCTCAACTTTTGATAATCGACCGACATATGAATGGCCTTCTTTGTATGCTCCAAGTTCATGATTGTGGACACTACACTTCACAACTGATTGATGCCTTATTTTAATTATTCCTTGCAAGTGGACAAGACTATTGTAGAATAGTTTTGGGAAGCAAGGGTCGAACCACAGAGACAAGAAGATCACAAATAGCACGATTATCGGTAGCAAATTATTAAACTAAGGGGGTTTTTATATAGATTTTATCTAAACTAATTATTATTCTAAAGTTAACTAAATTAGCAGCAATTATAGATTATGAAGATCTTATGATGGAGGGAAATCTAGGAATAGGGTTTCACTTGTATCTCTTCTATAGCTTATACTGATAAAGTATCATTCAATTTCTTGGGTTCGTTCACAAAATATAGATATAGCCTGTCGAATTACCTTTCAGCCTTCATCTCCAAATAATTTGTCCATTCTATATCCTAGGCACAAGAACATATGAATCCTAACTGTCACTTAGGTCATATATGGAACCTGACCCTAACTTATCACTCTCGTGCATCGATAGGTTCAATTTATCATGATGGTGAGCCAGTGTACGACATATGCACATTGATCATGCAGTTATCCGCACCTCTAGGCCTTTATTATTCATGATTACATTCATTTGTTCAAAGTGAAATAATAAAGGGATTGATAATCACCATGATCAATAAGAATTGAATGAATAAAAATAGATTATAGTATAGATTCGATACAAGTTACCTCCCAACTCCTAGATTAATGGATGTTTACTTCATCCTTGAAGATGAACAGCACATGGAGATGATTGAATACATGAATCGATCTTCAAAACTTGTAATTACAACAACTAAACTATGTTATACACGCTAGATCCTATGCTAAAGCTATATAACACTACTTCTTGGCCGTCCTTGAGCTCTGGCTACCGTTCTTTATTTATACCATGGAAGTGTAGGGGGTTCAGGAGTTTTAGTTTGGCTTGAAATCCTCCGAAAGTCAGTTCTGACCATCTTGCGGCCGCAAGGTCATCAGAATGTCCCTTTTGTCGTTTCTTCTTCAATTTTACACTTTGGCCCTTCTTGAAATCTTCACCAAATAGCCTTATAAATCATATAATTTCACCTAAAACCCTGAAACTCATAAAACAACTGAAAAACACATATCAATAGCCAAAAGCCTCGTGGAATCGCTCAATTTAAGTCATAAAACTACCTGATATCGACATATAAAATACATCGATCAAATACCCCCAAACTTAAACTTTGCTCGTCCACAAGTAAGCAATACTTATAAATACAAAAGCAAGTTAACAAAACTAACAAAAAATATTTTTTGAGGGTGACACTATTTACACTCCTCTAGAAACCCACAAACTCAAGGAGACTCTTACAAGTGACTCGACTATGCAGATAAAGACAAAAACTAATAAACAGCTAAAAATTAAACTACAAATAGAACAAAAATTTTTTTGGATTCAACCTCAAGTCATAATTTCATGGCAACAAAGTAGTCTCAGTCAGACGCTCACCACATATGTGCAGACTAATCACATAAACCAACTGGCTTGTACTCAAAATTGCTACTAGTCTTAATTTCTCCGTATGTATGTGATCACCAGTCTTAGAGAATATCTTAACTAAAACAATTTTATTAAGCTAAGCACCATATTCATATGAAAATAAGAGTTTAATTAAATCCAATGCAACATAGAGTATGAGATCTACCATCCAAACCCAGTCTATTACAGAAAGAGAGATCATCAAGGATTTTAAAAACTTATACATCCATCCCATGCACTTCTATGTATGACATACAATGCTCTCCTATCCCAATTAGTTGTAATAGCTAAGATTATGCTAACACAGTGAGCTTTGTGAATAACGTGATTATGAAGTTTTAGATCAATTTTACATGCCTTACTATCAAAATAACAAACACAAGCATTGACAAGAAGATCAATAGGTCTTTAATAGCTTGTAATGTAAGGCCATGGTGTTGGGGGATATGATGGAAATGGATTAGAATTTAAAGTGAGAGAGCAAGACTACCCTTTACTCCTAATACTTCTAAGCAAAAGTATGTTTTTCCTAATTAGGCTAGGACCTGCAAAGACTACAAGTGGGGGGTGTTTTCCTTTTTTACTTTTTCTTTTTCTTCCCCCCCCCCCCACAAACTTGTTTTGTAAAATATATCAAGCTAAAAATATCTCATCATCTTTCTCAGTAGATTTTTTTTTCTAACATATTTTCTCTTGAAAGCTATGCTTTCATTTGAATCTTCTTGCACTCTTCTTCTTCCGTTTTATTTTTTCGTTAATCTATATATTTTTTCTCTCTTTTTTTTTTAATTAATAGGAAGGAAGAAGTATTCAGAAAACTTGCTTGACTGAAAGATGGTCCCATAAAATTAATTCCCCACCCACATCCTACTCTCTCAAAGGGTAGACTAAAAGTGTATAGGCTTTTAGGGTTAAGTTAATGTGGGTAATAGAAATGATGTCGAATGGGGGTTTAATGTGTGCTTAGCACACTTCATTCTTTTTAATTAGGCTCAAAAGGGGACACTAGGGATATTTTTAGTAAGGGTTGGGAAATATTGAGGCTCAAACGATCCAAAGATGGCCTAAATCATATCTTAATGCCAAATGCTCATGCAGTTTTTAAGAAAGCAAAACACATAAAATATCATATCAACTGTGGGAATTGTGGAGTTGAATGTTAAGCATCACTGAATTTCACATAAGCATTCGCTAAAATAGATGGTAGGGACAATCGAGACTAACATGCAGACACGGTTCGAAAGTGTGCTTGAGATATATTAGTAAGAAAAATCCAAGGGATCTAACTTATCATGCAATTGACCCTAAGTTACAATTCAATGTAACAATCATGTTAAGACGGCTATTCATCATATTCTTGTACATATCTTGTTGAAATGAAATGTGTGCTATAAACTTTATAAAAATATTCTAATCAATCCATAATTATGACTGGTGTAGGTGCATGAAGAATTTGGAGAAAATCAAGAATTTTGTAGAATCAAGTAAATTCCAGAAGGATCTATGGAAAAGTTATGTGGTTCATTGCATTAACTCCTCATCAACTAGTATGACCACACAAAGAGTCGAGGATGAAAATTTTGAATTATAATATATTTTTTTTCAATTTTTTATAAAAAATTTGGAGATGATGATGACACAATTGATGATGGGTCCCCATAACGGGTACCCACAAGAACCAAATATTAGTGTATTCTGGTCAAGGCAACATCTTCGAAAATAAGAAAAATTAAAAAGCAAGAAAGATGGGTGAGGAGAAGACACGATAGAGGGAAAAGAAAATTTTCCCCACCCTAAAAACGTAGCCCAACTCCACTTCTCCTTAGGCTGGGACATGCAAAGACTCTGGGCTTAGAATTCCCCCCCCCCCTAAACTTAATTTATATTTTGTCCCCAAAATTGAGGAACATTTGAGAGGATTGATGGGGAAGGACAAATATCAAAAGGACATAGCAGGCCCACCTAACGAAAGAGGAAGAAACTTGGGCCTCGACTGACGGTGAGTCGGGAGGAAATAACGAACGAGGACGAAACTCGGGGATTGTGCCAAGTGGCATCCCAAAATATGTGGAGACATTCTGCCCCACCTGGTTAAACCAATCAAAGAGGTCATTCTGCTCAGCACGCATTTGTGCCAACTGCTGACCCAACATATCATTTTGGAGGACAATCTCCTCCTGCCTGTTGGAGATCGCCTCCAACGGATCTTCCTCCTCGGGCACCTACTCACGAGGGCCTCTCTCTCGCGGCTGGCGAGCGTGCTTAAACAGTACAGCCCGAGTAATGTCGGGCACCTTCCTAATTCTCTCAAAATCTGGAGCCCACTCGAATTCAACCTGATCACACAGTCCGGTAATCAAACTCGAGAACGCGAATCCCGCGTTTGTAGTACCTCTAATAAGAGTCGGAATTTGGCCGTTGATTAGGCGGCCAACATCGACAGACCCACCCGTAAGGATGGTGTAGATCAAGACAGTCTTAGCCCAAGTCACCGTGTGTTGGTGACTGGAAGGCATGAGTCGTGCACAGATAAATTTGAACACGGCTTTGGCCATGTTCGTGAGAAAGGACTCCTCCATAGTGCGGGCACGGAATGGTGGGTTTTGGTTGTAGGTCCAAACCACACCAGGCGTTGCGATGGTCGCATTAACCGCCTCGAGAGAAATAGGGTCAGAAAGGTGGCGGCTGTATTGGTCGGCACCACTCGCAAAGTTGGAAGTGCCATAAAAAAGGTTAATGTTTTGAGATGAAAAACTAACATGCCTATCCCTAACATTAACGATCTCTAACACACTACCGTCTATGCCAACTTGGCCATTGGCATAGATTTCACGAACTATGGCCACGATGGCCACATCCGGAGAAACCATAAGGGTAGCCCACCTACGGTTATAGAAGTGGTTGGGGAGGGAAAATTGTCGAGCTTTAAATCCCTGTTCAGGGACTATGCTCTTGGAGAGCTTCCTAGTGTAGCTCTCTGAAGCCTCGAATGAAATAAAGCGGGTGATATCAAAATCTTGATCCTCCTCTTGGGAGTGGGATGTAGACGGGCCAGTGATTCTACGCTTGGGGGCCATTAAATTTAAGCACAAAAATTAACAAAAATCTACTCTCTTTTAAAAATTCAAATTTATTACAACCTAACAACTAAAGCATGCAAAAATTAGAATTTACGCAAAATAAATCTAACACTCTAGCATGCAAACATTTTTGACTCGTAAAAAATTTAACTGAAAGGGTTAGAAGATACTTGGTTTGCGAGCCTTAGTTGGTGAAGGATGTTGACCGGGTTTTACGATGCTTTCACTGGAAAAAATGGAGGTCACCGTCTTCAAGCTTTGATGGAATGAGATGAGGGTGGAGGGAGATGGTGTAGCTTGAGGGGAGAGCACCTAGCCTTGGATCTTGGCCGAATGTGGAAAGACTTCGCCGGATTTGTGAGAGAGAGAGATCTGCCGCCGCCGAGAGAGAGAAAATTTTTCTGAGTGACTACTGAGACCCGCCTGCTGCTTATAAAGGTAAAGGTCCTAAGGCTCGGCCCGCAAGGTCAGCCAACAAATTGCACGGATTCTTGGAGGTCCGACGGTCACACTTCGCATTATTCCTTGCGCGGCAAGGTGATTAGGCCTTACGCTCGCAAGGTCGTTTCATGGCTTTCTGCTTCCAAATTTTTGACAATTTTGCGCTTTAGTCCTTCTGTTATGTTCCATTTCTTTCCTGCACTCTAAAAATTCTACACAAACTCTAAACTAAAATATTAGCAACATATAAATACAACACTAAGATGCCTTTCTCCCCCAAACTTGAATCTTGGCATATTTAATTTTTAATTAAATGTCCAAAATTGAATAAGACGGAGAATAGCATATTTAAATTACCCTACAAAAGCAATTAAAATTCATCAAAGTGGGTTGCCTCCTACCTAGCGCACTTGTTTAACGTCTTTGGCTCGACCCAACCGCAAACCTAATCATTGGTGGTTCATTGTCGCAAGACGAATAAGTTCAATTGTTCTCTCTCCGACATGGGTTCAAGATATGGTTTGAGTCGTGACCATTAACTTTAAATATTTCATTGGTCCTTGGGTTTTTAATATCAATTGCTCCATGAGGATAAATTCGAACTATAGTGAAAGGACCAGACCATTTTGATTTCAATTTTCCGGGAAATAGCCTGAGTCTAGAATTGAAAAGTAGTACCTTTAGTCCTGGACGAAACATTTTGTCGGCTAATCCCATATCATGATAATTTTTGGTCTTTTCTTAATAAGTTTTAGCATTCTCGTACGAATTTAACCTATGTTATTCTAGTTCGTTCAACTGGAACAGTATTTCTTCATCGGCCAAAGTTAAGTCTAAGTTAAGTTCTTTGACGGCCCAATAAGCTCTATATTCAATTTCAACTGGAAAATGACAAGCCTTGCCATACACCATTCAAGGACTCATCCCTATCTGGGTTTTATATGCGTCTCGGTATGCCCACAAAGCATCATTAAGTTTAGATCCGCCAATATTTACTGGCTTGGTCTAACAGCCTCTTCTAAACCGCTTTTATTTGTCTCGTTACTCACTTCTACTTGGCCGTAGGTCCGAGGATGATATGGTGTAGCTAACTTGTGAGTTACACCATATTTTCTAAGGACTGAATTTAGCAATCTATTAGTGAAGTGTGTTCCTTGATCACTAATTATGGCCTTAGGTACTCCAAATCGAGCGAAAATATCCTCCACAAACTTGACAACAGTTTTTCCATCATTATTTTTAGTTCCAATAGCTTCTATCCATTTAGACACATAATCAACAACAACTAAAATATACTCACAATTATTAGAGACTGGAAAAGGACCCATGAAATCAATACCCCATACATAAAAAATTTCAACAGCCATATTTATATGCAAGGGCATCTCATTCCTTTTTCCTATTCCACCAGTTCTTTGACATTTATCACAAGTTTTATAAAATATGTCAGTCTCTAAAAATAGAAGGCATTGATCCATATTGCAAAATTTTTCTAGCAGTTTTATTTCCACTAAAATGACCACCACAAAAATAATACTTTGTTGGTCATAATACTTTGTTGGTCTTGTTCTGGAACACATTTCCTAATTATAGAGTCTGAACACATTTTATATAAATGAGGTTCTTCCCAAAAATAATTCTTGCCTCTCGAAAATTTCTTTCTTTCTTTGATAGAAATCAAAGTCAGGATTTATGATATCAGACACATAATAATTAACATAATCAGCATACCAAGGATCTAAATCTTTGACTGCTAATAATTGTTCATCAGGGAAGTCTTTATTTATAGGAATTTTATTATCAAGAAATTGACGTTCGAGTAAGGGTGAAAATTCCAACCTAGACAAATGGTCGGCTACAACGTTTTCCGTTCCTTTTTTATCTTTAATAGTAATGTCAAATTCTTGAAATAATAGCATCCACCTTATGAGTCTAGGATTAGCCTCTTTCTTGCTCAATAAATATTTTAGAGCTGCATGATCAGAAAATATTATGACTTTTGATCCTAACAAATATGGTCTAAACTTTTCTAATGCATACACAACTGCTAAGAATTATTTTTCTGTTGTTGTATAATTAAGTTGTGCATCATTTAATGTCCTACTAGCATAATGAATTACATGTGTTTTCATATCTACCCTTTGACCTAACATAGCCCCTATTGCAAAATCCGAAGCATCGCACATGATCTCGAAAGGAAGAGACCAATCGGGGCCGGTTAAAATTGGGGCAGTTGTCAATCTTTCCTTTAATAAATTAAATGCATTCAAGCATTCTTGATCAAAAATGAATTCGGTGTCTTTTTCCAACAAGTTACATAGAGGTTTACAGATTTTTGAAAAATCTTTTATAAATCTTCTATAAAAACCTGCGTGTCCTAGAAAACTTCTAACACCTTTGACAGAAGTTGGGGGAGGTAGTTGTGATATAACTTCAATTTTTTCCTTGTCGACTTCAATTCCTTTATTAGACACAACATGACCTAAGACAATTCCATGTTTAACCATGAAATGGCTTTTCTCCCAACTTAGGGTCAAGTTGGTTTCACAACATCTTTTCAAGACTGATGTAAGATTTTCTAGGCAATGGTCAAAAGAATTCCCAAATACTGAGAAATCATCCATGAATACTTCAACACATCTTTCCACTAAATCTGAAAATATAGAAATCATGCATCTTTGAAAAGTAGCTGGGGTATTACAAAGTCCAAAGGGCATTCTCCTAAATGCAAAGGTACCAAAGGGACATGTAAGTGGTTTTCTCTTGTCTTCTGAGCTACCGAGATTTGATTGTAGCAGAGAAACCGCCAAGAAAACAATAATATTCATGGCCAGCTAGTCTTTCAAGGATTTGCTCAATAAATGGCAAGGGAAAGTGCTCCTTCTTAGTTGCCGGATTTAATTTCCTCAAATCAATGCACATTCTATAACCCGTGATAGTTCGTGTGGGAACTAATTCATCTTTATCATTTTTAACGACTATAATTCCTTATTTCTTAGAACTACTTGACTGACTAACCCATTTACTATCAGATATCTGTAAATTATACCCTCGGCCGAAGCTTAAGAACTTTTCTCATCCGCTTCTTCCATGTGGAGGGTTAAGTCTTTGTTCTTCCCTCAAGGCTTACTACCTCTTCTAAATGTATTTTTTGCATACACATAGATTTTATCTAATGCCTTTTAAATCGCTAAGGACCAACCTATAGCTTCTATGTGTCCATAAAACTTTTAATAGACTTGCTTCTTGTTCTTTTGTTAAATCTACATCAATTATAACAGGTAAAGTTTTACCTTCCCCTAAAAATGCATATTTTAAGTGGGGTGGTAATGACTTTAATTCTTCTTCTCTCAGAGGAGATTTAATAGATGGAATAAATTCAAGTTTAATCGCCTCTCTCTTTAACACCTTGATGTTTTCTATTTTTTCTTTCATCTATTTCTATTTCTTCAAAAAGACATTTTAGATTTCCACATCTTCTTTCATTATTTTCATTCTCCTTATTTCTATTTTATCTAATTATTTTCTCATTTAGACTCTTCCATTTTATCTTCATCTTTATTCTTAGGGCTTCTAATCTTTCTTTTTTTCTCTCATCCGTCTCTAAGTTCTCTTTCTAACTCTTCAATGCCTAATTTTATGTGAGAAAAGTTCTATCATCATAACTTACAAACACACATCCTTCTCATAATCATCCTCACAATTTTCTTCAAATGTTCGGGGTTTTCGCTTTTTCGATTTCATCAATTGAGAAACATGCTCATGTCACTTGGCCTATCCTACCACGGGCCAAAATTGAGATTTCTACAAGCTTTCACCCATGACCGACATTGTGAGTTAATATTCTTAACATTTATCATTGTATTGACAAGTGGGCCATAAAAGTTCTCTTAACAAGATAGGGACTTCATTATTTGTAACGCCCCATAATCTTGCATATGCATTCTATGCTTGTATTTCAGGCTTTCTGGTTGATCATGATCATGTTTACCTCGGTTTATAAACGCCTTAGAATTAATCTTAAATCATTCTTGAAAGTTCTTAACATGTTTAGAATCACGAAGTCCGTTTGTTGAATCGCCGGCTTTGATCGCTTTTGAATTTAGCCCTTTCGTAGTC
>CM028383.1:88024927-88077510 GCA_013146195.2 Codonopsis lanceolata
ACTACCTCGATGCTAGTATACCTGACTCTAGTGTCAACCATTTTAACCTACAAGAACACTCTTCGTTAAGATAGAACTATCACACAAAACCAACCCCCCTGCCAAGGAAACCTATACAGCCGAATAGCTAACTTATAAACATAAGCTCTTATACATCCCGGCGAATCTCGACCCGATCCCAAGACGAGACCCCGAGGTCGTGCCGCCCAAAAGGCATATAACAAAACAAGTGCAAATAGTGGGTAAGGCCATAAGCGGCCAGACGCTAAAAACTTTAACACATGCGTAGTATAATACTAAACAAGGGCGCCAGAGCTAAGCTCAAACTAACAACCTTAGAGATAATGAATCCTTGGTCCAAAAATAAAATCATGACGCAACAATAGGCACGTATAACAATTTATGGCAATTATATATCAAGCCAATTCTGACGAACCCAATATTAAACTAAGTCTACAACTCTAGTCTAACATGCTTAACGGCTAAAAACATGCCGGATAAAACATAATAAACAAACCAATATATGGTTAAAAACAACTAAAGCATGATCATCATAAATACATAAGGCACGACTAACATATGTCTGGCTCAAAACATTAAGTACTAATTAACATAAGTACTAATAATTAAACACACAAGTCTTGCTACCCCACATAAAGTTGATATAACTTTATGTTCTGCCACTTGCCAAAAGAAAAAAGGTACTAAAATTAACAAGGTAGCAACCTCGTCACAAGCTTCACCAACGTATCTTGAGAATCACTTCAACCACTTGCGGCTCGGATCTAGGAAAACAATCAAAACAAATAGAGTAAGTCATAAAGACTTAGCAAGTTACTAACATAACTTCCTGTCATGGCATCATGCTCAACAATAATAATTCATGTTATTGCATAATATACATTTCATAAATAATCATGTCAAGGCATTCATACTTAACAATCTTGAATATCATGTTATCAACAAGTATAACATTTCATTAATTCATTCAACCATCATTTCATATCATATCATATTCACGTAGCACATTATTCACATATAAGCACTCGTGAGTCAATTCATATAAAAAGGGGGTGATATCGTTACCCTTTTTCCACGCATGTCGCTCCCGCAAAAACATGTGCAAACCTTATGTGTCCTCGATATCCCTCGTGGATATCGACGCCCGGACATTTCCCCGCCGAGTTCGATAGTTATCAAAGTCATGTTTCCATACTACAACTAAGATCAACTACTTTACCGTGGCCATCGACATAGAGGGTGTGTACGGCTGATCCATCAAAATCACGAATCTCACATTCCGTGAAGATGATGCATCGCCCGCCCCAAAGACTCAACAAACCGACCACCGACTCAAACTTCAAGCACACGTAATTCATATTCATATGCTCAAATAAGTAGGCATGTACTCTACAATCATCTAGTCATGCTTTTAATTCACAACTAGCACATAATCACATTAGAGATAAAATCAAGGCTCTAATCATCAAGTGTTCTTCATACACTTTAAAATGCTTGGAGGCTTAACCTCCATTAATACTACCCCAAAATTCGTAGGACTTAGGCATATTACTTCTTAATGTCATACTAACCCAATGGTCAACTCCGTTGAGTCATAATCAATCTTTCAAAATTAGGGTATAGAAGCCATTGGCCTCAATACTCTCCTATGTCCATACTAACGTAATTAAATAGGTTACTAAGGTCATTAAACCCATAAAACCCCAATCAACAATCAAGTATGACACATAGAATCAAAGTCACAAACTAGGCATATACATTCTTGTCATTTCATCAAATAGGAGTCTAACCATTTTATCAAATATGCACCCAACACTTAAACAACAAGGTAGGGTGATTTATCATACATTATCACACATAAATAACATCCTAAACATGGTTTATAACCTGTTTATAATCTGATCATACAACCAAAAATGTAACATTTAGCATATACGTGAACGTAGCATCTCAACAAGTCTAACTATTTCATCAAACATGCTCCCAATGCTTAAACAACAAAGTAGAGTGATTTATCATACATTATCACACATAAATAACATTCCTAACATGGTTTATAACCTGTTTATAATCTGATCATGCAACTAAAAATGTAGCATTTAGCATGTACGTGAACATAGCATCTCTACAAGCCTAACTATTTCATCAAACATGCTCCCAATGCTTAAACAACAAGATGGAATGATTTAACATACATTATCACACTTAAATAACATCAAAATCATGATTTACAATCTGATCATAATCTGTTTATACAACCCAAAATATATCATTTAGCATATATGAGAACATGGCATCTCTACAAGCCTAACTATCTCATCCAATATGCTCCTAACACTTAAACAACAAAGTAGAAGGATTTATCATACATTACTACATCTAAATGACATCAAAATCATGATTTATAATATGTCTATAATCTGTTCATACAACCAAAATTCATCATATAGCATAAACTAGAACTTGGCATCTCTACAAAGTCCTAAGTGCTCTCATTGACCTCATATAGCAAGATTGTTTTCCCTAGGGTCAATGAGGCTAAAATAAATAAGAAGAGATGTTGTAACTTACCTTAAACAAGCTTTACAAGTTGTACAAAACGTCCATGCAAAGGTGGGTATGTGTTCTCCTAGCCCTCCTCTTCTCTTCTATGGTTCGGTTTTGGAAATGGCTTCCTCAAGACTTGGCCACCATTGATGAACACTCAAGAACCTTGAAGAAACACTCTATAACTTGTATAAACTAATCAGCCACGAATTTGGAAGATGAAGACTGATTAGGATGGCTTAGTGGAGGTATTTGTTCACACAATGGCTGAAGTGGGGTGGGGGAAGGTGTCCAATGCATGGCTTTGCATGTTGGAGGTCTTTCTTTGCCAAGTGTTGTACATGCATCCAAAACACTTAAAACTTGTCAAGCATGCATGAGAGGCTAGGTGGGACCTAACTAGTGGTTTAGGGGGTTAGGTTGGGTTTGGGTGTTGTTGGTCAACTTGGTGAGAAATGCAAAAATCCGTAACTCTGAAATCGTATGACGCGATTCATGGTAGGATACCCATGCGAGCGCTTCAAGTCTGCCTACTTCAAATCTTCCATTTTGCCCCCTTGCAAGTTTTAGGTCTTTCCCCCTTGCACCCTCAAGTCCTCCAATGCACAAAATGGTCTAGAATTCAACCTTAAAGTCCTCTAATCAATAACCAAAGCAAATCAATGTTCAAACCTCACTCAAACAAGGCTAAGAACTTAGGTAAAACACTCCCGAACAACAACCGAAAAGGTCAAACGGAGAAGGGTTAACGCTCGAATCAAACTAGCGATCAAACCGACGATGCAACTAGCATTCAACCAACATCTAAAGCGTGTTAATGATGTTATGAGTGGTCTCTATCATTAATCCATGTGTTTACAACATAAAACACAAACCCGAAGTTTCAAAGCAACTGCGGAAAGAAAGGTGCAAACGAGCATCTCAAACGACGTCAATGAACATGCTATCGACTTTAAACATATGAGTGAGCTAAGTTAACATACTAATGATGATTATGAAAGTATGAACTCATGAAATAAACAAGCAAGCAATAACTAGGGTTTTACAAATCTGAGGCCGACTAAAAAGAAATCAAAATAAAAAACCATCCGGTCTCCCTGAAAATTGTGCCTGGCTTCTTCGATATCTAGGTCAAATGCCCAACCCATAATTCTTGGGATCCATACTAGAGAATAAAAACTGACTAGAGACTTCATCCTTGTCAAGTTAGATTGTCCCATTTTAAGGGGGCACGGCGAAGCAATTTGTTTCCCAAGTATCAATTTTGTGGTCTCCGCCGAGCTAGAGATTTTCTCTGTTCGTCGCTACATTTCTGAGACTCGGGGTGTCTCTGCTTAACAAGTGGAATTTCTTCTCGCTCAGTTTCTTCTAAGCTCGAGGATCCTGTGTTCGGGCCCTCTTTATTTTCTGGGGGGGCTCCGTGGTCGTAAACCCGTCCTTTGATTTTGGATGATGTTTCGTCCCCAAAAGACATCCTACAGGAATCGAGGAATATATGTTAAGCCCTGCTCGGGGCGACAACATAAACAATTAAGAAAGAACCCGAGACAAGCAAGGGTATCCTCAAAACCAGTGAACGGGGCACTGGCTAAGATGCTCCTCGATTCCAACTGTGGAAATTGGCTAAGTTCATATGGATCCTAAGGGTATGAAATCCTCAATAGGGGGAAACCAGAAAAGTTTAGATGAAGGAATTGGTTAATCCTAGTTTCAAACGAGTTGATTAAAGAGGGTATTCAAAACCCATGAAAAGTATTCTGGATCTTAAAACGAGGGGTTCAAGCAGATTAAAACTGAAACTACAGAAGGAAAAGAAGAGAATATAGGCCATACCTGTTAAGTGCAGAATGGATTGGTGGAAACTCTGAAGGTTTTTGAAAGGAATTGCCGAAACTGATGTAGATTGCAGTTGAGGGCTCCAAAAATCTTCGTTGAAAACTTGGTAAACGGAGATGGGATGATGATTGCATGTATCTTCAGCTTCTCACGAACTTTTTCTCTAGTGAATTCAGAGGGTGATAAAAGTTCAAAATGAGAAGGAAGTTTGGCTTTTATACCGGTTGGTAAGCGTCGCTTGGGAGTTTCTTATCATTGCAGCTCAAGGATCAAGGCAGCATTTAATGTCCTTTGGGGAAGCGAGCTCGTGTTAGTGTGCAGGCGTCGGGTGATGGCTCATATCCCTAAAAACCCTTTTGGCTGGCCTCCACTTTTAATCTTTGATTAAGAGCAACTCGGTGTACTGGTAGAAACCCGTATCTTGAGAAACGATTTGACTGGAAAATTCGCAATTCTCCTTTCTCCGAGCATAAATACTTGATGAGCAAGCAGTAGGGGGCTACTGAGCTGCCCGGCCCAATAGGCTCAAGCCGTAAGACATGTGCCTAGCACATGAACACCATTCGGTCAACACGCGGCATCCTAAAGTCAAAGCCACAAGGAGAAGATTAAATGGTTCTTGTATATCAGCGAGCTGGGGGCTTGACCAACGAGCAGGAGTATGTAGCAAGCATGATGTGTTATGCTCGTGAATTTAAGAAGTCGTTAGTTGAGGACGGTTATGTCCGAATAATTCTCCATATGACCGTTGTGGTTAATGGGACAGTTAATGGGGCAATTAATATGCCCACCATTAATGCCATGAATGTTAGTGGGCAGTTATGATCGGTTATTCTCTCCGGCAACTATAAAAGCTCCTCAAAATGAAGAGGGGAGGTATGTGATTTGAACTAGCTAGCTTAAACTCTACTGAATTTTATACTCTCTTGCATTATTGTGCTAATTCTCACGCCGGAGGGCTTTTGCATGGAATGCCCCTGCCTAGTTCACGGTTTCTTGGTTTAATTGCAGAGTTGGGCTTTGAAGATTAAAGGATACGTTGAAAGCCAGGTATCCAGTTGGACAAATCCAGTGTGTCTAGAAGATTTTGGACGCATCAAGTTATAAGTAATAAGTTATCAGTCATAAGTAATAAGTCATCAGCACATATCAATAAGCTAAATCAAACAGGCCCTTACTATCTCTTTGGTTGTTTTGTATTTCAGAGCTTGATAGCTCGGGTCCATTTAAGTTATTCGCTTCCGCATTTGTTGAGTCGTTGGCATATCGCTGTTATAGCCTTACCCTTTGCTTGTTGTTTTGTGTGTTTTGGCGGCACGACCTTTGGGTCTCGTATTGGGATCCGGGTCGGGTTGTCATAGACTAGATGCTTTTGTGACCGCGGATGAGATCTTTCCTTCTGGCAGCCCCATTTTGATTCACAAGTGGATGGAAGAGAATTTTAATCGGGTTATGGCCCCTGAGTTTGTATAAGGGATGTACGCACCCACGGGTTATGGGTCCCGCGACCATTATCACCACAACCTGATAACTGAGCGCCAATGGATAGAGTACTTCCTGCACATTGGCTCTCTTGACATAGTCTGGGTCATAAGCCATTGGCGGATCCAGAACTTTTACTTGTTTACCGGGGCCTACGCTCAAGTTATCTTGCCTGGTCTCCGTCAGACCACCTTTTATCTGCCTTATCGAATTCTTCGTCAATTCGATAGAGAACAAGTTATTCTTGATGAGAACTGTCCTCTGATGGACATGATGCAGATCGAGGGAGAAGTTGGTCCTCTCATTCAGGATATGTGGGGAATTGATTACCTCCTGCGGGCCTCAGCTAATATTTTTTCTGAGAATATACTTCTGTCCCATGAATATATGTCATGGGTGCTCTTGGCTGCTGAGGAGCATTCTCACGTGGTTAGGCATGTGCTGCGGAGGATCCTTTCCAGGCGGGTGACCAGTGGTATAGATGCCCGACTGATGGAGATCGGCGAGGATCTGGAGAGTTCAGGTCTAGTGGTCCCCCAGGCTTTGCAAGAAGAGTTCCAACGAGTACACGATCTCGGAGCCCAGATGGCACGTGCTCCTGATGAGGCAGGACCAAGCAATGCGCCTCCTAGACTAAGTAATGTAGGTTGGGGGAGTAATGCCCGACGGACTGACAAAGTGGGCCCAAGTCATGCTGGCAGACGAAGCAATGCCCAATGTGGTGATGGTGCAGGCCCAAGCAACCCTACTATTCAGAATAACAGAGATGCTGATGATAAGAAAGAGGAAACCTCTGATGGTTCTCATCCAAGTGAGGTTGGGGCATCCTTTGAACCTCGTAGAAGCATTTGGTCTCGGCTGGGACGTCGCAGACGTTGAGGGACCATTTTCGGAGTTGTTGGAAATGAGGAGGTTAGGGGCTATGTGTATAGGCAATAATATATAGGTACATATAAAGAAAACGATTATCTAAATATCTTAGACACATATTCCTTGGTTGCACCCAATGGAACTTTATATTTTGATGCTTTGATTATTTTTTTGGTTATTTGAGTTGTTCTGTAGTGGTTTTTCTCTTAGCGAGTCAAGCACGAGACGTGTCACCTTTCTCTGACATAAGAAGTCTTCCTTATGTGGCCATACATGTCTGATACATGTTTGAACTTTGTTCGACCAGACCCGAAGGCTGCCTACATTCCTCATTTCTGAGGCTCAGGTCGACGTAGTTCTTCCCCTAAGGGAAAATTCTTTTTTGTTGCTGGCTACCTGTTTATGCTGAAATGTTGTAGTATTGGAGCTACTACCTACTGCACTGCATATGGTCAATCTCATTGCAAAATGAATGTTTATATCTCAATATATACCAATCAAGTTCGTTATCTGAGAGTAATCATGAGTTACCTCGTGCAAACTTGAACTTTGAGCGAAGCGGAAGACTTTCTGCTTTAGCTATGATCATTGTATGTCACTATGAACAATCATGCAATTCTCTCTCATCAGATTGATATCACGTAGCACGAATATCAATACTGGTTCACACCGCAATTCCAAGCCACTTGATGGTTAGGCTAGAGGGAGTATTTGGTGAGATAAAATATAGGAGAGAGAGAGAGAGAGAGAGGGCGGCCTATAGAAGACGTATTCTTCTTGGCGTGTTCTAGGTTGGTTAGGGTTTTATCCCTTTAGTTTCCCTATTTATATCATTGTACAAGAAACTCTATTTCTTGTAGGTTAAGTTAAGTCAATCCCGAACCCCTTTGGATTAGGAAACTAATTAACCTTTAATAATATAAATATATTCCATGTGAGCGGAAGTAAATAATCGGGCCACAAGCCCAATTGCTAACATCTCCCACTCGTACACATGGGCTCACCTCTCTTACCACATCGTATCATCAAAACCCATTAAATACTACCTCTTCATACTGTAAGTGAAGCGTACGACATGACGAGAAAGATAAAGCGTGGAGCGCTATACCAAATCACCATTTGACCAGAATAGAACGTCCTCGTTAGAAAACAAAACTCGTCTATACCCCAGACCGTATATATACATCAATTTAAGCATCCTCAATCCCTCAAGAGCAGTGCTTAAACCTCAATATGTTTGTGTATCAAGATCAATCTCTTGAACCGTATGTTCAATATGATCGCCATGGCATTGAAACACAAAAATAGAGATCTATATCATACTCTCTTCCTTAGATACTCATATCAACCACTCTTGATTAACTGCTTTCCCAGCAATGCTCCGTAGGGCTGTATGTGCATATCCCGTTGGTCAGCATGCCAAAGTAGAATCAACGTCCAAGTTCATGATATAATTCTAAGTCACATAGGATAACATAACATGAGATATCAAGACCTGCTAAAACTTAACAAATGTCAAGTTACAGGGTTAAAAAATGCAAAAGACAAAGTCGGATGCGCAAAACAGTGAAATGCAGGGGGCCAAAGTGCCAGAAAATGAACAGTAGAAGGAAAGTTGGCGCCACCCATGTAAGAAATGGGGGTGGCGCCTAGTTTGCATTTGGGTGGCACCCAGTTTAAGCTACATGGAATCCCAAACTGCTACAGGACAACTACAGTTCACGTAATGTGCAAATCTTCCGACGTTCTGTACAACCGGCTGAAGCATGAAGAGAGAAAAAGAAATCCCTTCGGTTTCCTCTTCCCAGGCTATAAATAGAGCCTTCGGGGTTCACTTTCAGACACGCCTTTTCTTCCCCAAAACTCTCCACGTCGTTGTTACGCTGGAGAAAATAGAGAGCAAAGCGAGATAGTGAGAGATCCTCCTATAAAGCCTTGAAACCCTGCCAAATCTCCTCTAAACTTAAAACTAACCGGTCAAAGTGAGCCTTAGCCCCCAGCTAGGTTTCCACCCTATTTCCCCGGTCCAAAAATCTCGAAAAGAGCAGTTGCTCTGCCCAAATTAAAAGGCCAAATCAGCTAGAAATAAGCCGTTATTCTGCCCGATTTCCGCCTCCCTCATGCAATCAATCAATCAATCCTTAGCAGTTACTTCGCCCGGATCCCGAGGCCAAAAAGTAACTTTTGGAAGCAGTCATTCTGCTCGAATTCCCGCACCACTTTATCAAAAAAATGACTCCATCTCCTTGAAGGACAGAGCGAGCACACCCTAGTCCGCTAGTAGGTAAGTTTTAAGATTTTCATTTGTAAAAAGTGCTACTTTTCATCCGGCCCAATGTAGAAAATATAAGCAGTTGTGCTGCCCAGATTTATTTAGAAAATAGCACTAAAAAGAGCCATTATTATGGCCAAATAATTTTAAGTGTATTTGTAATTGTTTGTAAAGAGATGACTGCAAGTCCGTAAATAATGTAGCCACATATGTATTTGTTTTTATTTCTTGTCTTTTAATACTTTATTTATTTGCTATATAAATATAACAAAAGCATACTTTAGCCAAAAACTATTTTTGAGACCGAAAGGGCGAGTTGGGTGCCTAGCACCTTCCCAACTCGTAACTTAGTCTCCGAACCCGTTTTTACAATATCTAGTTTTCTTTTTTGGTTTTTCTTTATTTCCTCCTCAAAATAAAAATGGCGACTCTATAAAACATTTTGGATCCAGTGTGGCCTCACAACATCTTTTCTTGCACTTTTCTGTTTTCCCTTAAAAAAGGGAGAATGAGAATGAAAATGATGTATTCCTATATCCTGGTATCCCCTAAAAAAGGGATAACTTGATATAGAAAACCCAAAGCACGCATAGTGATCCGAAATAAGCCATAAGGCTATTTTTATAAAATCCATAGTGGGGCCTCGTAACACTTCTTTCTTGCACTTTCCTGTTTTTCCCTAAAAAAATGAAGAATGTGAATGAAAGGGTGATGTATTCCTATATCCTGGTATCTCCTAAAAAGGGATAACTTGATGTAGAAAACCCAAAGCTCCTATATTGGAACAAAAATTCACTGAAAGTTACCGAGGCGTATTCAAACGCGCTCTCTTAGACAGCACTCTTCTGGCACTTTTAATTTCGTCTTCCCCTACACAAGGGAGGGTGGAATGAGAGTAGTGGTGTCCCGCATCCATATGTACGCGCACCCCTATCCAAGGGCGCGCGGGGCACGGGCACATTTCCCGGGAACCCACAGTGGCGACTCTGCTGAGGAGATCGTTTTTTTATTTTAAATAAAAATGGAAGGCTAGACTCATTAAAAAAAAACTTTTTTTTATTTGTTTTTGGCTAAAGTATGCTTGTTATATTAATTTATGCATTTGAATATTGCGTTCCTATATATTCGTGTCTATATTTGTGGATGTGATTCTCCATCTTGCAGCAGTCTCATTCCAGTCACTGTTACGGATATACTTAAAAATATATGTATTTTTCAGAAAAAAAAATAATAAAAAAAAATTTCAAAAAAACAAAATAAAGAAAAAATATATATATGCAATAAATTTCCGGGCAGCACAACAAAAGGGTCGGGGCTTCATATTTAATATTGCTTCATTTTCGGCTCTATATTATTTTTATTTCGCAAAATATGTATGTATTTGCATTCATTTTGTCATTTTATTTTGGGGACATAGGACCAATTTGTAATTAATATGAATAGATAGATTCCACACTTTTCTTTCTATTTCTTGATGTGATGTGCTTGCTTGCTCGCGTTCAAACTAAAAAAACCGAAAAAATCCACAAATAACAGCAAGACATGCCATATATGTTTTATTTTCCGTTTCTATATCTGAAAAAGAAAAAAAAATTACTGCTTTCTAGATGCCGCGCACACGTGCACGCATATAAATATATTCCGAACTGCTACCCTACACCATGGCCAGCCAACCCCCTGCATAAGCCATTGTTAGAATGCATATAGATTCTCAGGACACGTCAATGACCAACCGATTTTTGCATTATTGAATCATGGGTCAGCCCCTGTAATAAAAAAATGAAAGAAATAAAAAAATGAGATAAAAAAAAAAGCACAAGTCAGGTAAAAAAAAGCAAAAAAAATAAAAAAATAAATGATAATAAGAAATGCGCATAAAAGAAAAAATAAATACACAGGGACTGGTTTATTATTCTCTGATGCTCGATCTAGACCATTTCGAATGGTGGATTCTGGAAAGAGTATAGGCCCTTCGCCTGAGATCAGTCCGATCTTGGGGAGTCGAAAGGCAGGTGGAATACGTTAGCCCTATACTCTGGAGAAAGAATCCGCAGTTCCAGGAAAGTCCTAAGACTGTCAAAATAAAACAGGTGCTTATCCGGTCAATTGTAGGGAAAATAAAATAAAAAAATATACTAATAAAGGCACGTTGTACTCCAAGCCCAGAAAGCCTTCAGCCAGCCTTCTGATACCTTCAAACATATTTTCCTCAGAAACCTGACCCGAATTTGGAAAGACAGAGATAGTACTGGCCAGTTGATATGGGAAACAAGTGTAGAGATCAGATCAGAGCGTATCAGTATCAGATCTGATAAGGGCATAATCAGTCCAGGGGGTACATATCTGAGCAGTATGGCAGCAGATGAGCAGTCCGAAATGGGTACAGATACAGGGGCTCCATGGTATGCTCCGACTCCAGCAATCAGCAGTGGCTAGACCAAAATCTGGATGCACGAAATGATCACTTGCTAAGCCAAATAGCAAGTCTTATGCAAGGTCCAAAGCCTAGTGGTGAAGTAATCTCTTCCCCTGCAGTTCCCCAAGAAGCATCAACCTCCCATGTGCCTCTAAACCCAATGTCCCAGCCAAACACCAACCCACCAAATACTGCCATTACCCCAAATCCAAATCTTCCACCAAGTCCCTGCTACCCAAATATCAATCCTTTTCCATCCTATCCTCCATATCCTTTCCCAAACACCAATATCCCCCAGAACTCAAATGACCTCCCTTTTCCTATAACTAACCCACTCCAGAATAGCCCACATATGGACCCAAAGAACTATAACCCGCCAGGTCAAGTTACCACTTATTTACCTCCTAATGATCCTGGCTGCCAAACCGAAACCGCCAATAACCCACCTGCCCAAAATCCTTACCCTACCCAAAATCCTTACCAGATACCGTAGTCAGAAATTAACCCAGCCTTCCCTAATCCTGCCAGCATATACCAAAAACCAACTCCCCAGCCACCAAAATGGAGGCTGACATGGAAAACATGAAAAGCATGATGCTCAAACTTCTAAACAAAGGGGAATTCTCTACGCGGGCATTGACATTACAACCCTCAGCAGTATTGCCTTCAAAATTCAAAATGCCCGATATAGAGAAGTTCGATGGGACTGGATGCCCTATATCTCACTTGAAGGGTTCCTTGAAAGGTACAAAGACAACCCCACCCATGAAAATAAAAGAGACCTTGAGTCGTGCACCCAAAGAGAAAGAAACATGTGCTGAATTTACAGTCAGGTGGAAAAGAAAGTTGGCACAGACCTTTGACAGACCTGATCCGGCTCAGTCTTCCAGGATGTTCATTAAAAATCTCCAGCCCTTATACCTGGAACACATACGGTATCTCCCCTATAGCAATTTTAACGAAATTATGGAGATAGGCACCTGTATTGATGAAGATATACGGACTGGGCAACTAAAAGTCAATACGCCTCCTAGCTCTTTCTGTTACTCTAAAGGGAAGGCAGCCGCACCAGCACTAGCCGTCAATATGGTAGGAAATGCATCAGCCACTTTTCCTACCCAAAATTATGGCACTGTTCCATGGTCTTATGGAACATATATGTATGTCAACACAGTCGGAGGAAATAATGGCCCAGGCAAAAATTGCAGAAATCAGAACAGGGTGAACTGGTATTATGATGAACTGCAAGCTCCCCAGTCTGTGATACTTCAAGGGCTAATGGCACATGGAGTGCTAAAACCATTAGAAAACTATAAGCCACCAAACCCTCTGCCCAACACATGGAATCACGCCCAGTATTGTGAATATCATCGCTGCAGTGGTCACCTCACTTAAAAATTCCATCCAGGACCTGATAGATGATAAGGTTATTAAAAAACCTCCTCCTAGACCCAATATATAGTCAATAACCCCTACCTCACATCAATATGATTGAGGCTGGCGAAAAATTTGTGTACCTAAGTTCGAAATCAATAAAAATCTCTTACCATATATCCTTGTTCCTTTATCTCCATCTTTATTCATAAAAGAGCCTAACTGCAATATGCTCTCTTGGGACACTATCCTGGGTAGCCAAAATACCTATAATATTGAAAAAGACACTTGGGTCGGTGTGGATGTTAGCCACCTTACCCGATCTGGCCGAGTCTACCAACCAAACCTAGAAAGAGGTGACCACTCAGGCAAACATCAAGAAACAGATACTGGGGCTAAAACGGTGGAAGATACTCTGTTAGCTCAAATGAAGAAAACTCAGGCCAACATTTCCATCTGGGGCTTGTTTTGTGCTTCTAAAACCCACCGTGATACACTGGCTAAGTCTTTAAGTCGGACAGTCATTCCTATTGAAACCTCCCCAAATGAACTCACTAAAATGATCGGAAACATTCATTTTGGGAATGTGATAATGTTTACTGATCTAGATCTGCCAAGGGAAGGAACCAACCACATTGATGCTCTCCATATCACTGTGGGGATTTTGGAAAAAGGGGTTCCTTGAGTTCTGATAGACAATGGGTCCTCTCTGAATGTGTGTCCCGCAAACACTTTAGCCAAATTGGGAACAAAAATATCAGAGCTTGCTCCTTCCTCGCAGACAGTAAGGTCATACGACAACACTAGTCGATGTGTCCTAGGGGTGGTCACTTTAATGCTGACTATTGGGCCATTAAACATGCCGGTAGAATTCCAAGTTCTGGACATACCAGCCACTTTTAGCCTATTATTGGGACGCCCTTGGATCCATGGGGTAAAAGGGGTAGCCTCTTCATTGCACCAACGTGTGAAATTCATCCACGATGACCATATAGTAATTATTTTGGCTGATAAGATCGTGGAGAATAAGGAAAGCGAGGATGTCCCGATCCTCGAGATAGAACATGAAGACACGAGTATCTTTCTCAATGGTTTTGAGGTTATCCCCCAGGTTGTGGTCAATGCTATTGAATATGGCCGAGAAACTGACATCATCAGAAAGAAAGTCACATCCCTAGGAATCATGGTCCCTTTCAACATATTTCGGAAAATGAATTATATGCCTGGTCTAGGTCTCGGCCGAAATCAGCAAGGACTTATCAATTTAGTCCAGGATGAACTTAAGGAATGTATCCCTCCTTTTGGTCGAGGATACACGCCTACTCCAGCTGAAGTAGCTGCTTTCATGAAACAAAAACGTGAGAAAAGAAAGGCAGAAAAAGAAAAGTGTCCTTATAAATATCCCCCTCTCCAACCATATAGAAAAACCGTAAATGGTTACTTCGTAAGGAAAGGGGAAACAGAAGCCTATCTCATGTTTCCTGAGCCCTGGTTAGACCAGAATGGGAAAAGATGCCCTGGTTGGGAAATCTTTGAAGATGTCAGTCTTCTCACAGATAGAATGGAACAGGTTACCCTGGAGCCCCGTAACACTGCATATAAGATTGTCACTTTTGAAAATACTTGGTCCATAGACCAAGATGATTATGCTCTGGCCCTATTAGATGATGACGGTCTAGGAGACAGCTTCTTAGGTATGATAGATGGAGGCATTGACTATGAAACACTCCCTGTTGAGTTTGAGCTTATTGCTGATAAGCCTCTGCAGAACTGGTATACTACGACCGGCCCGCTTTTGACGCCTGCAGAACTGGTGGACCGCTTTGGATATACTATCTCTACTTCCTTCCCTAGCTTTACGAATTAGTCATCTACCGATCCGCTCCCCAAAATTGAGGATCTCAAACCCCAGGTCCTCAATAATGTAATAAGCCCTCTACAGTTTGCTATTAATGATAATCTAAATGTCTTTGCTTATTCCTTAGTTGCACCAACATTAAAAGACGCATTAAATAACTATAATAATGAGTCATTTGATAAAATGGACCCAAAAGATAAAAATTATTTGCTTGAGCTTGTAAAGTCAGTTGAGCACCAGGAACAACATCATTCAACAGCAGCAACTGAAGACTTGTCCACTATCAATCTGGGGCTGAACAACGAAGTAAAAGAAATCAAAATCGGCAGCTACCTACAAGGCTCTAAAAGGGTAGCACTCATTGATCTCCTCAAAGAGTTCGTAGATATCTTCGCCTGGTCCTATGAAGATATGTCGGGGCTGGACCCAGCCAGTGTTGAACACCGGATCCCCATATATCTGGATGTTCGACCAATCAAGCAAAAGCTCCGCCGAATTAAGCCGGAATGGTCACTACAAGTCAAAGAAGAAATCATGAAACAGCTGCACGTCAATTTCATTCGGGTAGTTGAATACCCGGTCTGGCTGTCAAACATAGTGACAGTTCCTAAGCCCAACGGGAAGGTCCGGATCTGTGTAGACTTTCGCGACCTCAACAAAGCATCACCTAAGGATGACTTCCCTCTACCCAATATTGATATTGTGGTAGACACTGTTGCCACTCACAAGGTCAGATCCTTCGTCGACGGCATGCTAGGCTACAATCAAATTAAAATGGCAGCAGAGAACCAGGAGAAGACCTCATTTACCACTCCTTGGGGGACCTACTGCTACAATGTCATGCCGTTTGGGTTGAAACATGTTAGGGCTACTTATCAAAGGGCTGCCCCCACTCTCTTCCACAACATGATCCACAAAGAAATGGAGGTCTATGTTGATGACATGATCGTGCACTCCAGTGATGCCAACGGTGCTCATATCAAAGACCTTCGAAAATTCTTCAAAAGGTTAAGAAAGCACCAAATGAAACTTAACCCCCACCAAATGCACATTTGGGGTTACCAAAGGCAAGGTCCTGGGATTCTTGGTAATCGAGCACGACATCGAGATCGAGCCGGCCAAAATAAAAGCTACCATAGACATGCCATGACCAAAAACTCCAACCGAAGTCAAAGGCTTCTTAGGCCGATTGCAGTATATCAGTCGTTTTATCAGACAGCTGACAAGCACGAGTGAGCCCCTCTTCAAACTCTTAAAGAAAAATACTGACCAAGTCTGGGACGAGAAATGCCAGCTGGCCTTCGAAAAAATAAAAGCCTATCTTACCCATCCACCTGTGCTAGCTCCACCCTATACACATAAACATATCCTCATATATTTAGCCGTCACAGACACGTCAGTAGGGGCTATGCTCGCCCAAGAAAAATAAGATTCATACGCTGAAAATGCCATCTATTTCATAAGTAGGAAGCTGCAAGGAAGCGAGCTAAATTATTCAGCTTTGGAGAAAAGCTGCACCAGCCTAGTCTGGGCCACACAAAGGCTCAAGACCTATCTGCAAGGACGATCCATCAAGCTCATATCCAGGATGGATCCTATTAAGTACATCTTCGGCAAGGCATCACTTTCCAGTCGACTAGCTAAGTGGTCCTTTCTTCTCAACGAGTTTGACATAACTTATGTCACACTCAAATCTATCAAACGCTGCGTGATTGCAGACCACATAGTCGATCTGCCCTTAAAAGCAGAAGATTCAACCGAGCCTAGCTTCCTAGACGAAGGTGTCCTGGAAATCACTGACCATGACACCAGCTGGCAAATGTTCTTTGATGGAGCCGCAAATAAAAGAGGCTTTAGCATAGGAATCTTGCTCATAGACCCAGCCGATTCTCATACTCCGTTAGCCATAAGGTTGGAGTTCAAGTGCTCGAGCAATACAGCTGAGTATGAAGCCTGTATTGCTGGCCTAGAAGAAGCTCTCCAAAGGGGAGCCAAAGATCTTGAGGTCTATGGAGACTCCGCTCTGATCATAAATCAAGTCGAAGGGAAATAGAAAATCCAAGATCCCTGGCTGCAGCTCTATCATGCCAAATTAATAGCACTTGCCGCCCGATTTGATTCTATCTCGTTCCACTACCTGCCACGAGATAAGAATCAATTTGTCGATGCCCTAGCCACTCTGGCATCGCTAGTCCAAATTCCCACAGAAACCCAAGTCCTACCTTTTGTAGTTGGGAAGAAGGTCACTCCGGCATACTGCTTCAAAATTATTGCAGCCCCTAAAGCAGATCACGAGCCCTGGTACACTGATATCTTAAATCTGCTTGAGAAAGAAATCTATCCTCCTGGCCTAGAGAAAAGAAGGAAAGTCTCCCTGCGGAGGTGGGCATCGCAATTTGTGTTGAGCGCTGGCACCTTATATAAAAGGCACTATCAAGGTCTTAATTTATTATGTGTCGATCACGCCAAAGCTGAGCAAATCATGGACCAGCTGCATGGTGGTACCTGCGGGCCCCACATGAATGGCCATACGCTGTCCAAGAAAGTTATCCGACAGGGGTATTATTGGAATACGCTTGAAACTGATTGTATTCGGTGGGTGCGCCATTGTGACAAGTGCCAGCGTTTTGCAAATCTGCAGCACGTGCCCCCGCACATCCTATACAACTCCACAGCCCCTGGCCCTTCTCAACATGGGGAATCGACGTCATAGGCCAAATTCACCAGAAGGGATCCAATGGCCACAAATACGTTCTAGTAGCCGTCGATTACTTCACAAAGTGGATGGAAGCCTCTTCCTATAAAATCCTGAATGCCCGAAAGGTGTCCGATTTTATCTGGACCAATATTATATATCGCTACGGAGTGCCTTTTGAAATAATCACCGACAACGGCACACATTTTGAAGGGGACGTGAATCGTCTGCTCGACGAATTCAAAGTCTAAAGGCATAAATCCTCCCCCTACCGGCCGCAAGCCAACGGTGCCGTTGAAGAAGCCAACAAAACACAAGAAAACATCATCAGAAAAATGGCTGATACAGGAAGAGACTGGCCAGGAAAATTGCCACTAGCCCTTTGGGGCTATCGCACCTCAGTTCGCACACCCACTGGGCTACCCCCTACTCTCTAGCATATGACATGGAGGCAGTGCTGCCTATTGAAGTTGAAATTCCATCACTAAGAGTGATGATGGAATCTGGCATAGCAGAAGTTGACTGGGTCAAAGGGCGATTTGAGGAACTAGCCCTCATCGACGAACGACGCTTGTTAGCCCTGGAGCATACCCGAGCGTATCAAAGGCGCATAGCCCGAGCCTTCAATAAAAAAGTCAAAGGCCGCGACATCCAAGTCGGTGATCTCGTGCTTCGAGAAAACCCCCTAGTTATGTTGATACTAGGGGAAAATGGAAATCCCCATGGATGGGACCATATATTGTGAAAGAGATCCGGTCAGGAGGTGCCGTACTCCTCACGAACCAAGAAGGAGAAGACCTCATTCAGCCCTTCAATCTTGACAGGCTCAAAAGGTATTATGCTTGAGCTAACCTATCTAGCAGGTGCTTCCCTCTCCAGCTCGCTAGGTTGAAAACCCGAAAGGGCGGCCTAGGCAAAAATTAGAGCATAGAAAAATCAGGAGAAAAAGGGGAGGGAAGGCACTCTTTGAATCCTCGACATCCTACCTCCAGTCTTCAGCATGCAAGGGGCTCGACTGACAAAAGGAAAAGAAAAACCACGACAAAAGTTCGTATTAAAATAATAAAATATAATATTACAGGTCCTAAGGTGCAACTCATGAATATTTGCTAAAGATATTTAGATTGTTCATTATTTGCTTGTGCATATCTGTTATTGCCTCTACCCCCCCCCCTTGTTCCCCCAAACTGTCCCTCTTTTGCAGCTTAAGCCTCGAAGCGGTCCATCAATGCTTGCGGCGTCTGCCCAGCCGGGCCTATATACTCCTCCTCCGAGGCACAGAAGAAGCTCTAGTCTCATCCACATGAGATCCCCCGGAAGTGTCCTCTTCCTCGTCGTCAGCATCCCCATTCTCATGAGTAGTTGTGTTACTTGGACCGGCCCCATCATTTCTAAGAGCAGTGCCCCATCCAGTCTGAGGGGGAGGGACAACCACTTCTGGCTCCCAAGGGTTATGTTGCCTGCTTACATTGCTCAGTTGAGGAGGCTCGTTGCCATCATTTCTGAAAGCAGTGCCCCATCCAGTCTGAGGGGGACGAACAGCCACTTCTGGTTCCCAAGGGTTGTGCTGCCTGCTTGCATTGTTTAGCCGAGGTGGCGCATTCCTAGGACCTGCTGTATTTGGTCCAGGAGCTGCTGGGCACCAAGATTGTCCACCCGCCTGAATTCTTCTTGTAAGGCCTGAGGGACGACTAGCCCCGAACTATCAATGTCCTCGCCTATTTCCATTAGGTGAGCATCTATGCCACTAGCAATATGACAGCCCAGCAGTCGCCTTAGTCCACGCCTGATCACGCGGGACGACCCCTCAACAGCCACCACGATCCATGATAAATACTCGTGGGAGAGAAGCATATAATCAAAAAATAGATAAGCCACCTCCAGCCTATCGAAATCCCAGCGACCACATTGCACGGATGTCGGTGCCGTGCAGTCCCGTTATTATTATCCAACTCCAGAAATCAGGGGCATTTGGGTCAGGGATAAGCTGCTCTCTCCCAAACAGACGCAAGATCATGTCTGCTTTGTGAAAAGAAGTTCGATCGATGCCCAGCAAGACAACCTGATTATACTCTGCGGAATACATGATAAAGCGCCGGATCTGCCAATGGCTGATCACCAAGAGTATGTCCATGGAGCCCCTACGAAAAAAGCTCTCAGCCCAATCATACTCCGAATAATTGGTCTTAGGGAAGTGACCGCGAGAGCCATAAAGCCCTGGATCATACATTGCTCCCGACGGTACGGGGGCCATTACCCAAAGAAAGTGCTCCTCCAGCCACATGCGGATCAAAATAGGGCTGCCGGTAGGGAATAACTCATCACCGCCTACAAAAGCATCCATGCCCGCTAAAGTCTCTGTCAGAATCACCGAGATAATATTTAACCGACGATCCCGTGTCTGTAATGCAAGGTCCACGACCCACACATCGATAAATCCAGGTTGACCCACCATCAAATATCTCCCTACCAGGCAAAGGAAAAGTGTAGATAGCCGATGCCTTAAGTAATCTATGTCATCCTCCCTGAACTCTGTAAAGGCTCCAGGAAGGACAGTCAAATCAAAAGTTACTGCATTATAAAAGCCTGGAGTAGCGAGGCGAGTGGTATAAAACAGCTCCCTAATTGCCATATACAGGCGCCTCCGATGAGAAGGCACTGTGATAAGACGTGAAGGTGCCATCCCCACCATTGCACAGAACTCCTCATAGGTGGGACACATCTCGTTCATACCGAAGTTAAAGAGATGGTCTTGAGGAGACCAAAACCTGGAGGCTCCCCTTAGCATGTCCCAATTAATGACAATATTCCTCCAGGACAGCAGGCACCTGTATCAAAAAATATGCTCAAACCAATCACGCTCGTTTGGGGGCGCAAAGAAAGGATCCAGAAATCCAAAGCATTCTCATAGATTTATATCTCCAGCACTGTATGCATTCGTGCAGCCATTTTTGAGAAAAATGCAAAGGATATTTGATAAGGGTGGCAACGGCTAAGCAGAAGCAAGGCTAAAAGTTTGCGAGAAGGAAGCATATGGATCTGTGAAAAACAAGCAATCCCCCATCCGCCTTTTATATCGAAAAATTGAGAAATGGACGAATTCTTCGCAAACAGTGGCAAACAGTGGCTGAAAAAGATTGCCAAGAAGAAGGAACTGGGTGCCACCCATGTTCAAAACAGGCTCGGCGCCCACTTCATGCATGGGTGGCGCGGCTTTGTTATACGCCTCTGAAACAACACGGTATCGGTTTATTATTCGCCCTTGTCGATCATGAAGAAAATTAAGGAGGCTATGAAAGATAGCTTGGTAACAATTAATGCCCAAGGAGGAGGCGTGCCTCTTCCTCCCTGGAGGCGCCTCTTCCTCCATATCCTTTGGAAAAGCCCTCTCGAGGCAAGCGAGTATTAAAAATCGATGTATTACATTAAAATCTGTTTCTAAGTTTCTAAGATGCAGCGTGCCATTACCATTAGATATCGGTATAGATTTATTTTCTGCATGCATTTTGAGTCTGCATTTCATTTCTCACATCATATAAAATTATATTGCATTACATAATAAATGTTTGTACATATTTTGGTGCAAATAAAAAAAAATAAACAGAAAAAAATATATATAGAAAAAAAAAAGGAAAAGAAAAAACCAATGTGCGCAGGTAGTAGGAGCTAATAATCGCAGGAAGCTCTGCCTCTCTCAAAACCGCCTCCCATAACTCGAGGGCCCTCTCATTTGCCAACTGTGACTGTACCTCTCACCCGAGGCGAGTCGACCCTTGACTTCATCTTCGTCATCATCGCGTGCAGTGCAGAATAGAATCATTTCCCTGGCAAAAAAAAATCATCCATAAGCCGCTGGTAAAGTTTTTTGATGCTAACGAAGCCCCGCAGCAGCCTCTTGTATGTCGACACCTTAACCTGTAAAGAAAAAAAAAGTGTTGAAACATCAAGAGAGATGCATTAGTCTAAAAAAAAAGTGATGCTAAAAAAAAGTGAAAAAAAAAATAAGTGATGATATATACCGTGCAAGCGTGCTCAGGAACACGGTACTCCTCAGGAATGTCCGCATAGGGCAAGACTTGCTCTATAAGTCTTCCGTCTCGCCGATTTCAGAAGGTAGAGAAGGCATCGTAGGGCATAGAAAACTCTGACTACGCACCAGGAGCTGGGTGAGAGGACCCTAGCCTATCACATGCATCGGATGCACGCCTGGCAACCGCGGGGGCAGGAGGGGCAGGATGGAGCATCGTCCTCAAAAACTCCTCATATGGCATGACTGGATAATCGCAGGGCGGCATGACAAACATCGACAGGTAAAGATACCTATTCGGCAGAAGATCTGGAACGATCACCCAAGGGGGAGGTGCAGGAGGCACCACCGGAAGTGTCGAGAACAGGACATGCTAGCGGTTAACTCGTTCACCCATGTATAAGGAATCATTCATAATTGACACCATGAGAATCCGTCAGCGTCTGAATGTTAGGTTAACTAGCTATCCTGTCACGCAACCCAAGTCGTTCCAGGAAATGGCCGTCCCTATCTTTCTTTTTCCGGTTCGCATTGACGAATCCAGCCAAATAAGGTGGTCCGTAAATGCTGCTGCGCAGTGGGCCTGGCGTAAAATCAAAGACATAGTAAGCCCACACCTGAAAGAAAAAAAAAAGAAGAAGCAAAAGTCAGCTTATATATATATATATATATATATATATATATATATATATATGTGTGTGTGTGTGTGTGTGTGTGTGTGTGTGTAAAAAGAAAAAGAAAACAAGGCTGACAGAAAAAAAAATTGAAAGTGGAAAAGAAATGTACCTCCCAAGCAGGAGCAAAGCCAGTCATAACCGGTGAATCATTCCGGCTCGCCCTGTCCATGGAAGCATAAAGCTCAGCTAGGCCTGCCTGCCCCCAATCATACTCAATCACGTGGTCCAGTTCCCGAAGGCAGCCCAGGAGAGAAACTCTCAAGGAGGTGGATGAATTGGCAAAAAGCGACATCCCCAGGAAGAAAAATAGAAATGCTCTAGCGACACGAGCTATAGCTATGCTATCCCCGGCATTGACTGTTCCAACATTCGCCAAAAGCCATCTTTTAACGCTGCCAATTTTGATCTCATCCGCAGTTTTATAATCAGGCATGAAGCCCAGGAGATCCTCTACCACGTCATGATGATGACGGAGAGTGTAATCTGGCTCTAAAGTCCGACCAATGCTGGTGGAAATACCTGTGATAGCAGCAAAATCGCACGGGGTCATGGTGGCCTCTCCCCAGCTGAAGTGGAAGGTGTGGGTAGTGTCCCACCAATAGTTCCGCAAAATATCAAAAATGGCCATGTAGCTGCGAAAGGGACGGAATGCCCGCCGGAATACCACAAGGCCTGTATCCTCTACCAACACCCGGGCCGGCTCAGGCATCAAATGAAAAATGTCCATCACCAGGTCACAACTCACCCGAACCCGGGTCAATGTATTGCGCTTCTGGAAAAAAAGAGAGGAAGGGAGGAAAGGTAAGATTCTCATAGACCCTTTTTCTTGCATAATCAGTACATTAGGTAACTTTAAATAAATATATATATATATATATATATATATATATATATATATATCAATCATCATTGTATCTAAAAAAAGAGAAAAAATGTTCTATGCTCTTCATTATCGCATTTGCCTTTTGGCATACCTTTATTAAAGTTTTCTGTTTTGCATTTTTATGCATACGGAATTTTTACTATGAAATTTTTTGCTCTAAATTTTATTATTATTATTGCATTTAAAAAAAATGATATAGGATTTTCATTCATTCGCCCCTTAGCATTCAAAATTTTCTATTTTTTGCATATGGAAATTCTTGCTCTAAAAAAAGAAGAAGAAAAAAATCATATATGTATTGCATTTAAAAATTTTAAGTGCATCCTCGGCATCACCATAAAATAAAAAATGCATTCGTGCATTTAAATTTTTTCTAGGCATCATCATAAAAAATAAATAATGTGTTCTTTTTGCATCTAAATACGTATTTTGGCATTTTATGCATCATAAAAAGGTGTATGTTATGCACTTAAATTTAAAAGTGTACACCGCATTTTGCATTTTCGCATGCATGATAGAATGAAAATATACCCATGCATCATATTAGCAAGCATCTCATAAATTTTCCTGCATTGCATTTGTATCAAATAAAATGATATATGCATCTATCATTTGCATTTATAGTCCAAATAGCTGCATTATAGCATTGAAAAAAAAAGAATAAAGTGCCACCAATCATGAAAAGAAAATATTCTCAGGGCATTTATTATATCCCTACAGCATAGACATGCATGAAAAAGTAAATTTTACTGCATAAAATATATTTGTTTTGTCTTGCATGTATCCGAAAATATGCCCGAAAAAAATTGCATTATGTTCCGAAAAGTCCATTTCATAGGCATGTGTCATATAAAAATATTTTTAGGCATAAAGCATGCATCATATAGCCCAAATTGCATTAATAATATAAATCATTCATTGCAAGGTCAAATAATGACCACTAGTTCAATTATGCATCGCAAAAAATAAATTGTATAAATTTCATGCTTCATCACCAAAATTGCATCATTTTAGCTCATAAATTGCATGCATAAACATCATAAGAAGCATAGATATACTCCAAAAGTCCAAAGAAGTGCACAAATTAAGCAGATCTGAAGAAATCAACCTAATAGATTTGTGAAAGAATATACTCACATCGGGATTTTGAAGATTCCAGACATGTGTATGCCAATCGCGGACTAGATTGCCCCAGTCATCCGTTGAGTGAAAATATGCATCGTGATTCCGGTTCAAAGGAGGAAGTTCCCTCCTCTCTTTACCCGAATCTAGGTGCATTGGCGCCTTTCCCTTCCTAGATCTCGAAGAAGAAGCCATCTATTTGGAAAAACAAGCAATTTGGCTGAAGAAAATTGAAAAAAATGAGAAGAAATGAAAGAAAATGGAAAAACTTGCTCCTTCGTCGGCAATGGAGAAGAGCAGTTGAAGGAAAAAGAGAAATTAAGGCTACTGCCTTCATTCCCGTAATGAAAGGAGGAGGAAAAGTGAAATTTTCACTTTTCCCCCTCCAAGAAAATCAAGTTCAGCACTCAAGTCCTCGAATTTCCAAAATTACAAAGTGGCCCTAAGACTTAATGGAAAGTTAACGAAAGTAATTTTGTTAACCATATTCGGCGGCCATCCATCCAAGAGCAAGGGAAAAGTCATATCCCCAGCAGGTTAGGCGCCTCAAGATAAACAGAAAAGCTAGGGAAATCAGCGGCAAAGGTAAGGATTTTGTAAAAATAAAGCTTGCATGAAAAAGAAAGTGCGAAAAAGAAAAAAAAAGAGGAAGAAAGAAAAGAAAATAAAAGGCAAGCATGCAAAAAGAAAATAAAAATGTAGAATGACAAGCATGCAAAAAGAAAAAAAAAAGAAAAAAAGAATTTGAAAAAAAAGAACAAGAAAAGTCCCCAGCATGAGTCAAAAGAGGCAAGAGTTGCAGAAATAGTAAAATCAGCTGAATCAGCAGCAGCAGCCAAAACATCAAAAGGTAAGGAAAGGTAAAGTATTCCTATCCCACCTTAAATAAAAAGAAAATCTTTTTCGTATTCAACGATGGATTTTGACCGGTTGAATATGGTTTTCGAAAAGTTTTTTTAAAAAAAGAGGAATAAAAAAAGAGGAGGGAAAAAGAAAAATCTTTTTTTTTTTCGTATTCAATGACGGGTTTTGACCGGTTGAATACAGTTTTCGAAAAATTTGAAGAAAATCTTTTTTTTCGTATTCAACGACCGTGCCTTTTTGGCCTTGGCCACTTCCTTCTTCTTTAGTAATTGCTCAGACTCATCAGCCAGATCTTTTGCTACCTGGTGAATGTCTCGAGCAAGTTGTTCTTTGAACTTGCCAGCTGCAGTATGATAGCTCTTGCTAGCAGCATCATATGCGCTCATGTTGAAACGCGTGACGACCATTGGCGTTGGCTTGGCAACCTTTTCAAGAGAGACATTGGGAAGTCCTCTTTGCTGCCTTCGCTTGTTCTCATAATCAGCATACTTGTTGAAGAACGTGGCCGTCAGTGCTTGTCCTTGGTTACCAAAATAAGTTCATCTTCCTTAATGGAAGAGTTGATTTCTATCGTATCCCGTAGAAGGGCGTTGATTAGCCTGACAAAAGGTCTTTTGTGGTTGGGGTTGTCCTTTACTTTCTCAACGTACTGCTTCAGCTCATTGAATATGATAGTGTCGTAGTTGAGTTGAGTCTGCAGAAAGACAACACTGGTGAGGTTGAGCTGTTGGGCAGTGAACATGTTGTGGGCCCCAACTTTGAATAGAAGGCCCTTGTCAAGCAAATGGCTTGTGCAGTAGACGTCCAGAGGGAAGAGGTTCCTCAGCATTTTTCCTTGAGGTTCCCTCGGAGTATTAATTCCCCTCATTGCTTCCCAGGGATGGTCAGCCTCAACAATGGTTATCTCCAATTCACCACCATATCGTACACCGATGATTTTGGAAATCGTTTTGGCAGTGACGGAGACGGGTCGTCCGCGAATCCATCCACGCAATGCAGTCTTATTTTTTAGGACCATTCTCTAATAGAATTCCTCAGCAGGGAGGATACTATAGTCGTCGTTGAGGCAAAATAGCGGTAGAATCCCTGAAGCATTCAAGTCTTTTCAGGCTTTGACTCCGGCAATGAATGTCCAGACAGAGTTGAGGTCTATGCACATGCCGGGTACATACAACTTCAGGTTCAAAGCCACTATAACGTCGTGTGCAGCCGGAAATGGAGGGTACCCTAGTAAGTTGATGTCCAGACCAGGTGGGATGACCTTCTCAGGGTCAAACTCCTTCCTGCTATCACTCTTGGATTTTGTAGAAGATTTCACCTACAAAAACACATTTAGAAATTAGGGCTTTTGACTTTATAGTACAAACAATCAAAGATTTCATTTTTTTTAGAAATTAAATGAAATTTCTTATGAAAATCTTGAAACCCTTGAATGTTTTAGATGAATAAACCAGAGAAACATTAACAAATGATTTATCAGAGAAATGAGTATATAAAGCATAGAGAAAACTGTTAGTTTCAAGGATTTGAAAAACACCAATGGCGGAAACTGACAAGTTACGCAAAAGCGTCCTTTTGTATTCCGTAAAAAATAACTCAAAATAGGAAATACTAAACAAAAATTAATGAATAGTAAACCAGAGAGTAGTGAAATGCTTACCATTGTCGTTGTAGAGAAGAAGAAACACAAAATAATTTGGAAATAGAGGGAGCAGTTGCAGAGAGAAAGAGAGGGTTTGAGTAAAGAGAGAAATATTAGAGAAAAGGGGGTTTTCGTAAAGTGTTGGAAAGGGCGGTTCAAAGTCTATTTAAAGGAAGAAAAAATCTTTTAGCGAAAAAAGTTGTGACTTATGATATTTTCAAAATACTAAAGGTTTTGACTGTTAACCCCTTTTTCGTTTTAGAAACCTTTCCCGCTAAATAGACTAAGTTGAAATACTAACCTGGTAAAAGTCTGCCGATAGAGGGCAAATGAAGTATGTCGATTAGTAGAAGTCTAAGTCTACCGGTATAAAAGAAAAACTTAAAGAATAGAAATTAAGCAGTAGGATCAATCATACCAAGATTTCTCCTTAAATAAGCAAACTTGGTTGCATCTAGTGGATTGGTGAGAATGTCAGCCAATTGATGTTCAGTTGGAACGTATTCCAGACTGATGTTACCTTTCTCCACATGATCTTTGAGGAAGTGATAACGGATATCAATGTGCTTTATCTTCGAGTGCATCACTGGATGGCCAGTCGGTCTTTGAACTAAGCTCCACACTTTGCATCTTTCAAACTAGTTCAGCTCTTCTTGCATAGCTTCAATCCAGTAATGATCTTCGATAGCTTCATCAATCTTCTTTGGCTCGATTTCAGACACGAATGTGAATGAAAACATAGTCTCATTTCGAACTCTTTTCCTCGTACGAACTCCTGAGTTGAGATCACCAATGATTTTAGAAATGGAATGATCTCTTGTTTCAATAACAGCTGGAGGAAGATCACTTCCAGTGGGTTCTTCCCTTAAAGATTCTAGAGTTGGTTGAGAAGGAGATTCACTAAAATCTGGTTCAGAAGAGATAGGATCTTCGAAACATTCATTTTCTGGTGAACAAGAAGGGTGAGTGATATGCAAAGGTGTTTGGGGTAAAACAGAATAAATGGGTTCAAGGTCAACATTAGAGTTGGAGTTGGCACCAGCAGAGTTGAAGTCTTATTGGTGCAGGGTTAGCAGAACTGGAAGGGTCTGCATTTGGAGGATTCTGAAGTGGAGTAGAAGTAGATGTTGTATTTGTACCTATCTCATCATTATCAGAATCATTAGCAACATTCGGAGCCTTTCGAGGCTCTAACAAGTCATATTCATCAAAAGTAACATGCACAGATTCTAATATTTTTAAAGAAGTTTTGTTGAAAATGCGAAATGCTTTTGTGTGTTTGGAATAGTCCAGAAAAATTCCTTCGTCTGATTTTGAATCAAATTTTCCTCTATATTCTTTTCCATTATATAGAATAAAACATTTACAGCCGAAGATTTTGAAAAATCCTATGTTTGGGGCTCTTCCTCTCTGTATTTCATATGGAGTTTTGTTATGAAACTTGTTTACCAAGTATCTGTTCTGGGTAAAACATGCAGAGTTGATGGCTTCAGCCCAGAAGTACTTTGGAAGTTTAGCTTCTGCCAGCATAGTTCTTGCTGCTTCAACTAGTGTCATGTTCTTTCGTTCACCTACACCATTTTGTTGAGGAGTTCCGGCAGCAGAGAAGTTGTGGCCGATCCCATGGTCATCACAATATTTTTCTACACCGTTGTTCTTGAATTCGGTGTCATTGTCTGATCTGATGTCACTAGTGTCTTCAAGCTTTTGGGTTTGAAGTCTTCTGAAAATAGCGGTGACTATATCATATGTCTAATCTTTTGAAATCGTAGTTTCGATCCAGGTGAACCTAGAGTAGTCGTCAACTACTACAAGTGTGTACTTGTCTCCTGAGATACTAACTGTAGTGATTGGTCCAAAGAGATCCATATGCAGAAGTTGAAGAGGTCTGGTCGTTGACATGACAGACTTTCTTTTGAAGGAAGACTTGGAAAGTTTTCCTAATTGGCAAGCTTTGTAACTTCTGTCATGGTCGACAGACACCGTAGGTATACCTTTGACAAGCCCATCTTTGGAGAGCTTGGAGAGCTACATGAAGTTGAGGTGACTGAGACGCTTGTGCCAAAGCCAACTGTTGTCACGAGCATTGTTAGCAACTAGGCAAAGGCTGGAGAATCTCCCTAGAAGATTTAAGTCCACGACATAGACGTTTCCTTGTCTATTGCCGGTCAGTATTGTTGAGCTTGATTCACGATCTTTGATGAGACATTGGTTGGAGGAGAATTGGCAGATGAGTCCCTTGCCACAGAATTAGGATATGCTCAGAAGATTATGCTTTAAGCCGTTCACTAGAGAAACTTTGTTGATGGAGAGACTTCCTATAGTTATTGAGCCATACCCAATCGTTTTTCCTCTTGCATTGTCGCCAAAAATCACCATGGGACCATTGGCTTCAGCTATATCTGAGAGTAGACTTTTGTTCCCTATCATGTGTCTTGAGTAGCCACTATCCAGGTACCAGATGTCCTTATCTTCTGAATCTATAGCCATGAAGCAGACCTGAAAAATATCAAAGAAACAAGGTCCCTTTTATTTTATTTTTGGGTCCTAAGGATTAGCAACGTTTTGGAACCCATACCTGCCTAACCTTGAGAGAACCGGGTCTCTCAGATTTTGGTGTGAACCTTAGTAGGCATTCTGGGGCCAGATGGCCTAAACAATTGTTGTAATACCCCGATTTCCAGTTAGCTTGAATTACGTGCAAAGCACGCATTTCTTCCTTTGTTGAATGGTTGTTTGGTTTATGAGAGAGTCTAGATGTGTATGAAAGATCACATTAAGACCAAAATACTATTAAGAGATTCCAAATAGTTATTGACTTGCTAAAGTCACAAGTCGTAACTCGACGATAGTCGAAATGCGAAGTGATTGAGAGTTCGCTTGCGTTTCGTGTTCCTGACCTCGATTTGGTCCTGGATCTTTACATGATGATTGATTAACATGTTTAGATGTGCTAGAATTCTAGTTGGATGTATTCCTTAAGTCTTGTAAAGTTTTGACGCTTCGAGGATAGTAATCGTCCTTATCGCGTAGTTTGAGATTGAGCTGTGTGATCGTCTTGTCTTTCGGGAGTTCTTTTCTCCTATCTGTTGTTCATCATCTGAGAGGCATTCAGGCCTATTCTATAGCCTTTTGAATTGTTTATAATCATGGGTTGTTGCCCGTCGGTTTGTGGTTTCATTCGTCGTTTCGTTAGCGAGTTGTTGTGACTTCTGCCGGTTTCGCTTCGAGTTGTTTTGGGTGTTGTTTTTGGGAGTCTAGACCTACTTTGAAAGTGGTTTGAGACTTTTTTTGGTTTAGCTAAGTGTTTGAGGACTTTAAGGGTTCAATTATAGGCCGTTTCAAAGCTTTAAGGATTGCGGTTGTGTGGGTTCCCGGGAAATGCGCCCGCGCCCCGCGCGCCCTTGGATAGGGGTGCGCGTACGTGCGGATGTGGGACACCACTGCTCTCATTCCATCCTCCCTTTTTTAGGGGAAGACGAAATTAAAAGTACGAGAGGAGTGCTGTCTAAAATAGCGTGTTGGAATGCGCCTCGGTTGCCTTTAGTGGATTTTTTTATCCAATATGGGAACTTTGGGCTTCCCGCATCAAGTTATCCCTTGTTTAGGGGATACCAGGATATGGGAACGCATCACCCTTTCATTCCCATTTTCCCTTTTTTAGGGGAAAACGGAAAAGTGCAAAAAAGGATGTTGCGACGCCCCCACTATGGATTTTATAAAAATAGCCTTATGGCCTATTTCGGATCACTATGGGAGCTTTGGGTTTCCCGCATCAAGTTATCCCTTATTTAGGGGATACTAGGATATGGGAATACACCACCCTTTCATTCCAATTTTCCTTTTTTTAGGGGAAAACGGAAAAGTGCAAGAAAGGAGTGCTGCGAGGCCCCACTGGATCCAAAATGTTTTAGAGTCGCCATTTTTATTTTAAGGCAAAAATAATGCAAAACCAAAAATGAAAAACCAGAGATTATGAAAACGGGTTCGGAGGCTAAGTTACGAGTTGGGAAGGTGCTAGGCACCCAACTCGCCCTTTCGGTCTCAAAAATGGTTTTTGGCTAAAGTATGCTTATTCTTATATTTATCTAGCAAATAAATAAAGCATTTAAAGATAAGAAAATAAAAGCAAACACATCCGCGGCTACATTATTTACGGACTTGCAGCCGTTTCTTTACAATAATTACAAATATATTTAAAAATATTTGGCCATTATAACGGCTCTATTACATAATATTTCTTAACTAAATCCGGGCAGCACAACGGCTTATATTTGCTACATTGGGCCGGCTTTTAAAGAACAATTTAATAAAAAATAACGCCCTTAAAGGCTATTACCTTTTAGAGCGGGGTGTGCTCGCTCTGTCCTTCAGGGAGAGGGAGTCTTTTGTTGTTGTTGTTGTTGTTGTTGTGATTTGAGCAGAATGACTGCATATTTGTGGTGGCTTTATAACTCGCTCACTCGGGCAGAATGACAGCTTATTTGTGGTGTTTTTGACTCGCTCACTCGGGCAAAATTATGGCTTATTTGTGGTGTTTTTTGGCTCGCTCACTCGGGTAGAATGACGGCTTATTTGTGGTGTTTTTGGCTCGCTCACTCGAGCAGAATGACGACTTATTTGTGGTAGTTTTGGCCTTTTTAATCGGGCAGGGCAACTGCTCTTTCCACGATTTTTGGACCGGGGAAGTAGGGTGGAAACCTAGCTGGGGGGCTAAGGCTCACTTTAACCCGTGGGTGTTAAGTTTGGAGGAGTTTTGGCAGGGTTTTGAGGCTTTGGGGAGATCATTCACTATCTCACTTCGCTCTCTATTCTTTTAGTGTAACAAGAACGCGGAAAGCTTTGCGGAAGGAAAAGGTCTGCTAAAGGCCGACCCCGAAGGCTCTATTTATAGCCTGGGATGAGGATTCATCGGGGATTAAAATTTATCCCTTCACGCTTCATTACATTGTACATAATGCCAGATAAAGTGTACATTACGCAAACTGTAGCAATTCTGTAGCAACTTGGAGAGCACTGTGGACCAAACCTGGTGCCACCCATGATGAATCTGGGCGCCACTCCCACTTTGATTGTGGGTGGCGCCAGCTTTGCTTTGGCAGTTTCAATTTTGGCACCTTTAGCCCCTACATTTCACTGTTTTGCGCATCCTACTTTGTCCTTTTGCATTTTCAACCCTGTAAGTTGACATTTGTTAATGTTTTAACAGGTCTTGATATTTTATGTCATGTTACATACCAGGGGTATGAAATTGGGGTGTCTACAGAGCCCCTCAACGAACATCGTTGATAAGAAATAGACTTTCCAATTTCGCGCAACTAATACGGGGGAGAGATACAATAGGTAGCAGTTATAATGCAACAGTTTATAATGCAAACCAAACCTCCATATCCTAGACATTTTTAGTTAGTTATAGCAGGTTATCGTAGTTTGTAAGCAGATATGCAAATTAAGTTCTCTGATGGTCGGACCTACTAATGTAGGCTGCCTACGTATCCCTTAATAAAGGAAATCAGACCAAAACGTAGTTCAGGCCAAAAACAAGTCGAACCACCAACGAGGATGTCATGTCCTTTGGGTCAAAGACCCGTCCAAGAACACAACGGTAAAAAGATTTTCATGTTTTTCTAAAAGTCGTATTCAAACGGTCGAAAACGGCCGTCAAATACAGTATGAAGATTTTAAAGTTTTTCGGAAACCATATTTCAACTGGGCAAAACATGTTATTGAAATATGTTAAGAGAAATTTTCGAAAATTGTGCTCGACCGGTCAATACCTTGTCGCCAAACACAAATAAGAAGATTTTCAAAATTTCCAAAAATTGCACTCGACCGATCAAAATCTGTCGCCAAGCACGTCAAAAAAAGATTTTTCTTCAAGTTTTTCGAAAACTGTATCAAACCGATAAAAATTTGTCGCCAGATACGGCAAAAAAATCTTTCTTTTTCCCTTCCTTTCTCTTTTTTTTTTCAAATTTTCATATTTTTTTTTGTTTTTTTCAAATATTCCTCTCTTTTTTTTCAAATATTCCTCTTTTTTTTTCAAAAACAAAACTTTTTTGTTTTTTTCAAATATTCCTCTTTTTTTTTTTCAAATATTCCTCTTTTTTGTTTTTTTTTAATATTCATCTTTTTTTTTCGTTTTTTCAATATTCCTCTTTTTTTGTTATTTTTTTTAAAATCAAAACCTTTTGAAAAAGACTTTTCTTTCATTTTTGAAGGTAGAATAAGAGTAACTTACCTTTCTTACATTTTCATGCTTCGGTCGTTTGCTGCGGATTCAACTGATTTTGATATTTCTGCAATCTTTATTTCTTCGAGCTGGGGACCTCTTTTTTTCTTTTATCCTTTCCTTCCTCTTTCTTTTTTTCTTTTTTTTTCTTTCTTTCTTTTTCTTTCATTTTTTTTTCTTCCTTTTTTTTTATTCTTGTTTTTTTTTTAAATTCAAAATTCTTACCTTTGCCGCCGATTTTTTGGCTTTTCTGCTTATCTGGCGGCGGACATGCTGGGGATATAACTTTTCCGTACTCCTGGATGGATGGCCGCCGAATATGGTTATCAAAATTTCTTTTGTTAACTTTCCGTTAAGTTTTAGGAGCCACTTTGCAATCTTGGAATCTCGAGGACTTAAGTGCTGACCTTGAGCTGCTTGGAGGGGAAAAAGTGAAAATTGCACTTTTTCTCCTTTCTTCATTACGAGATGAAGGCAGAAGCCTTCATTTCGTTCTTCTTCAGTTGTTCAGCTTCCATAGCCGACGGAGGAACGAGATTTTTTCCATTTTCTTCATTTCTTCTCTTTTTCTCAATTTTCTTCCGCCAAATTAATTGTTTTTCTGCATAGATGGGTTCCTCCTCGAGATCTAGGAAAGGAAAGACACCAATGCACCCGGATTCAGGTGAAGAGAGGAGGGAACTCCCCCCTTTGACTCGAAATCATATTGATTATTTATATTCAAAAGATGACTGGGGTAACTTGGTGCGTGATTGACACATACATGTCTCAAATCTTCAGAATCCCGATGTAAGTATATTCTTTTATCAGCCCATTCGGCTAATTTCTTCAGATCTGTTCAATTCCTTTATTGCTTTGGATTTTTGGAGTGTATATATATCTCTTACAATGCTTATAAATGCAATTTATTAGCTAAAATGATGCAATTTTGGTAACGATGCATGAAATTTATGCGATTTATTTTTACGATGCATAATTGAACTAGTGGTCACTATTTGACCTTACTATGCATAATTTATATAATTAATGCAAATGGGGCTATATGATGCATGTTTTAGACTAAAATGTATTTTTACATGCGATATGTTCATGAAACGGACTTTTCGGAATACAATTCAAATTTTTCTGAACAAATTTTTCGGATGAATACAAGACAAAACAAATATATTTTATGCCCTAAAATTTATTTTTCATGCATGATTATGCTGCATGGATATAATAAATGCCATGACAATATATCTTTTCATGATTGGTGGCATTTTATTCTCTTTTTAGCGCACCCCTAATGCAGCTTATTGGACAATAAATGCAAATGATGGATGTATGTATTACTTTATTTGATGCAAATGTGATGCCTAAAAACTATAGGATGCTTACTATCATGATGCATGGGTACACTTATTTTATTATGTATGTGAAAAATGCAAAAATGCAGTACATATATTTAAAATGCAAAACACACACTTTTATGAAGCCTGGAATACCAAAATACATATTTAGATGCAAAAGGATGCATTTTTATTATTATATTATTTTTTTATGTGCATTTGAAAATGTGAAGAAATACAAGATACATGCAAAATAGACATTTTTATTCTTTTTTTTAGATCTTTATATATTTTTTTATATATATAAATGCAAGTAATGTAGCATATACCTTTTAAATGCAACATACACATTTTTTTATTATATATTTTATTTATTTATATTTTATATTTTATATTTTTTTCTTTTTATATATAATGTACTGATTATGCAAGGAAAAGGGTTTATGAGAATCTTACATTTTCTCCTTTTCTCCTTCTCTTTCTTTTCTTTTCAGGAGCGCAACATCTTGACCAGGGTTCGAGCAAGCTGTGATATGGTGTTGGACATTTTTCAGTCGATGCCTGAGCCGGCCCGGGTTTTAGTGGAGGGCACAGGCCTCGGGGTGTTTATGCGGGCATTCTGTCCCTTGCGCAGTTATATGGCCATATTTGATACATTACGGAACTACTGGTGGGACACGACCCACACCTTTCATTTTAGCTGGGGGGGAGGCTACTATGACCCCGTGTGATTTTGCCGCTATCACGGGCATTTTTACCAGTATCGGCCTGACCTTAGCACCGGATTATACTCTCCGTCAACATTATAACTTGGTGGAGGATCTCCTGGGCTTTGTGCTGGAATATAAGACTGCAGATGAGATTACGATTGGCAACGTGAAGAGATGGCTTTTGGCGAACGCTAGGAAAGTCGATGCCGGGGATAGCATCGCTGTAGCTCGCGTCGCTAGAGCCTTTATGTTTTTCTTTCTGGGGATGACGTTTTTTGTCAATTCCTCCACTTTTCTGAGAGTTTCCCTCGTGGGCTGCCTTCGGGATCTAGATCATGTGATTGACTATGATTGGGGGCAGGCGGGCCTGGCCGAGCTTTATATTTCCATGGATAGGGCGAGCCGGAATGATTCACGGGTTATGACTGGCTTTGCTCCTGCTTGGGAGGTATATTTCTTTTCTTCCCACTTTCAATTTTTTTCCGTCAACATTTTTTTCATCATCATTTTTTTCTTTTTCATCCATTTTTTTTATCATCATTTTTTCTTATAGCTGACTTTTGCTTCCCCCCCCCCCCTGTTTTTTTCCAGGTATGGGCTTATTCCTTCTTTGACTTTACACCAGGCCCACTGTGCGGTAGCGTTTACAGACCACCTTATTTGGCTAAGTTTGTAAACACGAACCAGAAGAAGAAGGATAGGGACAGCCATTTTATGGATCATCTTGGGTTGCAGGACAGGATAGCTAGCTCGACCTCGGGCTCTGTGCATTTGGTTCTTTGGCAGGATTTAGAAGGGCCATATGAGGTCACCCTGACACTGAGCCGCTGTCGGATTCTCATGGTGTCGATTATGAATGATTCTTTATATATGGGCGAGCGAGTGAATCGTCAGCATGTCCTGTACTCGACACCTACGGTGGTGCCTTCTACACCTCCCCCTTGGGTGATCGTCCCAGATCTTCTGCCGAACAGGTATCTTTACCTGTCAAGATTTATCATGCCGCCCAGTGATTACCCAATCATGGTCTATGAGGAGTTCTTGAGGACAATGCTCCATCTTGCTCCTCCTGCCCCCGCAATTCCCAGGTGTGCCTCCGTTGCTTGTGATTGACCAGGGTCCTCTCGCCCAGCTCCTGGTGCGCAGTCAGAGTTCTCCATGCCCGATGACGCCTTTTCTACCTTCTGATATCGGCAAGACGGGAGACTTATAGAGGAAGTCTTGCCTGATACGGACATTCCCAAGGAGTACCGTGTCCCTGATCATTCACTCTCTTTTTCTTGGACTGATGCTTTTCTTCTTTTTTTTTTTTGTTGCAACACCCTCTTTCTTCTTTCTTTTTAGGTCAAGGTGTCCACCTATAAGAGGCTATTGCAGGGCTTCGTCAGTATCAATAAACTTTACCAGCGGCTCATGGATGACTTTTCTTGCCGAGGTAATGATGCTATGCGGCAGACCAGGCGCCGTGATTATGACGAAGATGGGGCTGGTGAGTCGTCTCGTCCTCGGGTGAGAGGTAGAGGTCACAGACTTGGCGGCGGGACGGGCCCTTGAGTGATGGGAGCTGGTTCTGATAGGGGCTGGGCATCCTTTGATTATTAGCTCCTTTTTCCTGCACACATTAGTTTCTCTTTTTTTCTTTTTTTCTTTTTTCTATTTTCTTTCTTTATTTACCTCAGAATCTGTATAGACATTTATTATGTAATGAAATATAACTCTTATATGATGCACAAAAATAAAATGCAGACTCAAGATACATGCAGAAAATAAAACTATACCAATTTCTAAGGGTAATGGCACGCTGCATTTCTGAAAAGGATTTCAAAAGAACATACCTTCGGGCTCGAGAGGGCTTTTCTAGAGATATTCGGGGAGAAGGAGGCAGTCGCCTTCTCTTGTGCCCGGGTATATAATTGCCTCCAACCTACTGGCCGTAGCCTTTCTTTCTAGCTTCCTCAATTTTCTTGCGATTAGACACAGTAGCAGTCGATGGTTGGGGTAGAAAACGAGGACACCAGGCTGTTTGGCGAGGCTGAAATACCAAAGCTGGCATGGGTGCATGGGTGGCGCCAGCCCTTTCCATTTTTCTATAGCCATTTTTTAGCCATGCTTGGCATCGCCGTAAATCGCTTTCTCGGATTTTTGGTATAAAAGCGGACGAGGGGCTGGCCTGCCTCTTCACTAGTTCATCAGCTTCTTCATCTCACAAAATTTAAAGCTCTCTCTTCTGCTCAGTCGTCGCCTCTTTTGCCTTATAATCCTTTGCATCTCTTTTACAAATGGCCGCATGAATTCATACAACACTAGAGATAGAAATTTACGAGAATGCCTTGTCTTTTTGGATTCTCTCCCTGCGGTCAGACGAGCGTGATTGGTTTGATCATATTTTTGGATTCAGGTGCCTATTATCCTGGAGGAATGTCATCATAAACTGGGACATGCTGAGGGGAGCCTCCAGGTTTTGGTCTCCTCAGGACCATCTTTTTAACTTTGGCATGAATGAAATGTGCCCCACCTTCGAGGAATTATGTGCAATGCTGGGGGTGGCACCTTCTCGTCTGATTGTCGTGCCTTCTCACAGGAGGCATCCGTACATGGCCATCCGGGAGCTATTCCGCACTACTCGCACTGTTACTCCAGGTTTTTATGATGGAGTAACTTTTGATTTGACTGTCCTCCCTGGGGCCTTCACAGAATTGATGGAAGATGAGATAGATTACCTGCGGCGTAGGTTGTCTGCGCTCTTCCTTTGCCTGGTAGGGAGATATTTGTTGGTGGGCCAACCCGGATTTATCGATGTGCATGTCGTTGACCTTGCATTGTAGGCACGAGATCGCCGGCTAAATATTGTTCCGGTGATTCTGGCAAAGACTTTTGCGGGCCTGAATGCTTTTGCAAGCGGCGATGAATTATTCCCTACTGGCAGCCCCATTTTTATCCATATGTGGCTGGAGGAGCATTTTCTTTGGGTGATGGCCCCCGTGCCGCATGGAGTACCGTATGACCCGGCACTTTATGGCCTTCGCGGTCACTTTCCTCAAACCAATTACTCAGAGTTTGATTGGGCTGAGAACTTTTACCGCAGGGGCTCCATGGATATAGTCTGGGTGATCCACCATTGGCAGATCTTGTGCTTCCTTCTGTATTCCGCTGAGTATAATCAAGTGGTCATGCTGGGCATTGAGCGGACCTCTTTTTATAGACCTGACCGGATCTTGCACCAATTCAAGAGAGAGTAGCTGATCCCTGACTCAACTCGTCCTGTATATTTGGAGGTGGAGAATAATGACGAGGACTTGGCTGCCACTATCCAGGGAATGTGGCAACGGGATTTTGATAGGCTGGAGGTAACCTATTTATTCTCTGATTACATGCTTCTTTCCCATGAGTATTTGGCATGGATAATGGTGGCTGCCGAGGGGGCATCCCGCGTGATCAGACGCGGACTAAGGAATTTTCTGGACCGTCATGTTACTAACGGGATAGATGCTCGCCTAATGGAGATAGGCGAGGAGATTGACAGTTCGGGGCTAACCGTCCCTCAACCCTTGCAGGAGGAGTTCAGGCGTGTGGCCACCCGACCCAGATCCCAAGACGAGACCCTGAGGTCGTGCCGCCGGAAAGGCACATAACAACAAATAGCAAATAGTGGGTAAGGCCATGACGGCAATACGCCAATAACTTTAACACATGCGGAAGTGTAACATAATTAAACGGTGGCGCCCGAGCTAACAAGCTCAACTAACACAACCAAAGAGATAATGAATCTCTCGGTCCAAAAATTAAAATCATGTGACGCAACATTAGGCACGTATAACAAAACCACCTGTTATGCAATATCAATAATAGCAATTTATATACCAAGTCATCGGCGACGTTACAGCCGGAACCCAACATTAAACTAAGTCTACAACTCTAGTCTAACATGCTTCAACGGCTAAAAACATGCCGGAAAACAAACATAATAAACCAACCAATACATGGTTAACATAACTGAAACACGATCAACATAACTATACAAGGCACGACTAACACAAGTCGGCTCCCAAAAGATTAAGTACTAATTACATAAGTACAAACATCAAACATATAAAGTCTTGCTACCCCTCATAAAGTTTACATAACTTTATGTTCCCATCGTCCTTGCCAAAAGAAAAGATACTAAAACTACAAGGTAGCAACCTCGTCAAAAGCTTCACCAATGCAACTCGATAATCACTTCGATCCGCTAGCATGATTCGGATCTAGGGAAAACAATCAAAACAGATAGGAGTAAGTCATAAAGACTTAGTAAGTTACTAACATAACTTCCTGTCATGGCATCATGCTCAACAATAATAATTCATGCTATTGACATAATATACATTTCACAAATGATCATGTCAAGGTATCCATACTTAACAATCTTGAATATCATGTTATCAACAAGTATAACATTTCACTAAATCATTCAACCATCATATCATATCATATTCATGTAGCATATTATTCACATATAAGCACTCGTGAGTCAATTCATATAAAAAGGGATATGATATCGTTACCATTTTTCCGTCGTGTCGCTCCTGCAAAAACACGTGCAAATCATATGTGTCCTCAATACACAAATCGTTGTATCGACGTCCCCGAGACATTCCCCGCTCGAGTTCCATAGTTATCAAAGTCATGTTTCCATACGACAACTAAGATCAACTACTTCCCCACCATGGCCAATGATGGAGGGGTGTGTGCAACCCGGCGCGGCGAACCATCAAAATCACGAATCCCACAATTCGTGAAGACGATACATCGTCCCGCCAACGACTCAACAAACCGACTCCAGCTGGACTCAAGCTTCAAGCACACGTAATACATACTCATATCTTCAATTAAGTAGGCATGTACTCTACAATCATCTAGTCATGCATTTAAATCACAACTAGCACATAAACACATTAGAGATAACATTTAGACTCTAATCATCAAGTGCTCTTCATACACTTTAAAATACTTGGAGGCTTAACCTCCATTAATACTACCCCAATTTCCATAGGACTTAGGCATATCACTCCTTAATGTCATACCAACCCAATGGTTAACTCCGTTGAGTCATTTTCAATCTTTCAAAAATTAGGGTATAGAAGCCAATGGCCACCATACTCTCCTATGTCCATACTAATATCAATAAAAAGGTTACTAAGGTCATTAAACTCATAAAACCCCAATCAAACATTTAATTAGGCAACATAGAATCAAAGTCACAAATTAGGCATATATATTCATTCTAGTCATTTCATCAAATATGAGTCTAACCATTTCATCAAATATGCTCCCAATACTTAAACAAGCAAGATAGAATAATTTATCATTCATCTCTACACATAAATGACATCATAATCATGGTTTATAACATGTTCATTCAACCAAAAATTCATCATCTAGCATATATCAAAGCATGGCATCTCTACAAAGCCCTAAGTGCTCTCATTGACCTCAAATAGCAAGATTGTTTTCCCTAGGGTCAATGAGGCTAAAATAAATAGGAAGAGATGTTATAACTCACCTTAAATCAGTCCTACAAGTAAACAAAACAAACATGCAATGGTTGGTATGTGTTCTCCTTGACTTCCTCTTCACTTATATGGTTGGGATTTGGAAATGGACTCCTTAAGCTTTGTCTACCATTGAAGAACACCCAAGAACCTCTCAAGAACTCTCTCAAACCTTTAAGAAATGTTCAGCCCGTTTTGGAGAGAGTGGCTAAAGAAAATGGCTTTGGTGGATGTATTTGGTCACCCTTTGGCTGAAAAGTGGGATGGGGAGGTGTGACCAATGCATGTTGATGTTATCTCTTTCCAAGTGGCTATCAATTCACTCAAAACTCCCAAAACTTGTTCAAGACACATTGGTTGATAGTTAGGACGAATTAGAAGTGGTTTAGGATAGGTTTGGCTGGGGTTATGAGGGCCAAAATGGAGTAACCAACAAAACAGATCGTATCCGAAAAACACACCATGCGGTCGCATGGTACATCCTAGCATGCGACCGCATGCTAGGCAGATTTAGCTTCACAAGTTTATGTTCGTCTTGCGGGGGCAAGGTCCAAACCGCCTTGAGATAGCAAGGTCTCCAGACTTCAAAAGGTCTTAAATCACTCCAAAACAACCCCAAATACAAGGCCAAAGACCCCTAGGTTAAATCCTCACTCAAAGATGGACTAGAACACAACAAACACTCTCGAGAAACGCTCAAACGAGCCAAACGAGGAAGAACAACAACTAGAAGTGAGCAACGATCGAATCGACAATGCAACGAGCATTCAAACAACTTCTAAATCATGTTAAGGATGTTATGAATGACATCTAATACTTTTATACATGTTTTTAACATCTAAACATAGTCAAAGTCCCAACACATCTCATGATACAAAGGATGCATACGAGCATAGAAATCATCGTGAACGATCATGCTATTGAATTCAAACATACAAATGAGTTATGTAAACATGTTTATGATGAATATGAAAGTATGAACTCATGTATAAAACAAACAAGCAATGATCTAGGGTATTACAAGGCGGGTACACAATCTTGGTGCCCGGACAGCTCCTGGACCAGACACTGCGGGTCCTAGCAATGCATCCTGTAGATTGAGCAATGCTAGCGGGCAACACAATCCATGGGAATCAGAAGTAGCTGCTCCCCCCCCCAGACTGGATGGGGCACGGCTTTTAGAACTGATGGCAATGAGCTTCCTCGGCTGAGCATCGCGAGCAGGCTGAATAACCCGTGGGAGCCAGAGGAGGCTGTCCCTCCTCCTCTGCCTGGATGGGGTACTGCTTTCAGAAATGATGGAGCTGGTGTAGACACCCCAATTTCGTACCCCTGGTATGTGACTGACATAAAATATCAAGAACTGTTAAAACTTAACAAATGTCAAGTTACATGAATCAAAAATGCGAAAGGAACAGCAGGATGCGCGAAACAGTGAACTGCAGGGGGTGAAAGTGCAAAAAATGAAAGTTGAATAGTGTTGCTTGGTGCCGCACCAAGGGTCTCCTTGGTGGCACCAAACAATCCACTGTAGCACTCTCTCAGAAGGAAATTGTACAAGCTTTGAAGCACAAGGTACAGCTGGCTGATGCAGGAGGAACAAATTCGAGAATTCCTGCCGTGTCCTGCTCCTTCAGTATAAATAGAAGCCTTCGGCTTCTCATTTCAGTGTTCATTTCCGCGATTAAAAATTACAACGAAGCCCTGTCCCTTCGTCTTCGACGATAAATATTAGTACGAGAGGTGCGAGATAGGTGAGTGGAAGCCCCTAAAATCTCCAAACCCCGTCCAAACTCCGCCAAAATAAAAACCCATAGGTTATAAGTGATCCCTAGCCTAATTTTTAGGTATCCAACTCACTTCCCCGACCCAAAAATCCCAAAGTAAGCCGTTACTATGCCCGAGTAACGAGCCGAAAAGTCAAAAAACTAAGCCTAGGTTCCGCCCAACCAAAAAGGCCAAAACCTACCCAAAATAAGTTGTCACTCTGCCCGAGTTGACAAGCCCAAAGTCTCAGAAAAAAGCAGTCACTCTGCCCAAATCAAAACAACAACCACACAACAAACAACAAAAAAGACTCCCTCTCCCTGAAAGACAGAGCGAGCACACCACCGCTCTAAAAGGTAAAAGCCTTTAAGGGCATTGTCCATTTTATTTATTTACTTTTCTGTCTTTTATTTATTTTTAAAAGTTGTTATTTAAATCCGGCACAATGTAGCCAATATAAGTCGTTGTGCTGCCCGGATTAGAATAGGAAATATTATGTAAAAGAGCCGTTATAATGGCCAAATATTCTTAAATATGTCTGTAATTATTGTAAGGAAATGGCTGCGAGTCCGTAAATAATGTAGTCACGGATGTATTTGTTTTAATTTCCTGTCTTTTAATACTTCATTTATTTGCGAAATAAATATAACAATAAGCATACTTCAGCCAAAAACCTTTTTTGAGACCGAAAGGGCGAGATGGGTGCCTAGCACCTTCCCAACTCGTAACTTAGCCTCCGAGCCCATTTTCTTTTTCTCTGGTTTATTTTTCTTTTCTTTGGTTTTGTTTTATTTGCCTTAAAATAAAGATGGCGACTCTAAAACTTTCAGATTCAGTGGGGCCTCGCAACACTCCTTCTTTGCACTTTCCGTTCTCCCAAAAAAAGGGAGAAATGGGAATGGAAGGAGTGATGTATTCCCATATCTGTATCCCTAAACAAGGGATAACTTGATGTGGGAAACCCAAAGCTCCCATAGTAATCTGAATGGGCCATAAGGCTATTTTTAATAAATCCATAGTGGGGGCGTCGTAATATTCTTTTTTGCACTTTTCCGTTTTCCCCTAAAAAAGGGAAAATGAGAATAAAAGGGTAATGCATTCCCATATCCTGGTATCCCCTAAAAAAGGGATAACTTGATGAGGAAACCATAAGTTCCCATATTGGATACAAAATCCACTCAAGGCAGAGGCACATTCCAACGTGCTAACATAGACAACACTCCTCTCGCACTTTTTGATTTCGTCTTCCCCTAAACAAGGGAGGGTGGAGCGAGGCGATGGTGTCCGCATCCGCGTCTGCGTACCCCTATCCAAGGGCGCGCAGGGCACGGGGGCATGTCCCGGGAACCTCACAGCTGGTCTGAGTAATGCAGCTACCTAGGAGAACGGGGATGCTGATGATGAAGAGGAGGATACTTCTGGAGGCTCACATGCAGGTGAGACTAGAGCTTCTTCTACGCCTCGCAGGAGGAGTATATGGGCCCGGCTGGGCGGACGCAGCAAGCATTGATGGACCACCTTGGGGCTTAAGCTGCAAAAGAAGCGATAGTTTCTGGGGAAACAAGGGGGGATATAGGCAATAGATAGATATGTACAGGCAATCAATGCATAATTCAAATTTCTTAATAAATATTCTTAAGTTGCACCTTAGGACCCATAATATTATATTTTAATGTCTTAATATGAGCTTCTGTCGTGGTTTTTCTTTCTCTTTTGTCAGTCGACACTACAACAAAAATGGTCTTTCACAACGTTTTTAAAACGTTGTAATAGGTCTTTAACAACGTTTTAAAAAACGTTGTGGAAACTAACGTTGTAATAGGTCTTTTTTACAACGTTTTAAAAAACGTTGCAAAAAAACGTTGTCTTATGTCATTACACAACAACATTGTGGACGATATTAAACAACATTTTAAAAATGTTGTTAATAATGTGACACAACGTTTATGAATAAAACGTTGTAAAAGGTTTACTACAACGTTTATTAAAAAAACGTTGTCTAAATTTTTATACAACGTTTTATCAATAAACGTTGTCTAAAGGTTTCTACAACGTTTTGTTAGGAAACGTTGTGGAATGTTTTTTACAACGTTTTATAATAAAACGTTGTAAAAAACCTTCTACAACGTTTACTAAAAAAATGTTGTATAAAACTTTATACAACGTTTATAAAAAAACGTTGTAAAACATCTTACACAACGTTTTTTAATAAAACGTTGTAGAAAACTTGAAACAACGTTTATTTATAAAACGTTGTATAAAACTTCAGACAACGTTTATGTATAAAACGTTGTAAAAAACATTCCACAACGTTTATTTAAAAAACGTTGTATAAAACTTTAGACATCGTTTATGTATAAAATGTTGTAAAAAACATTCCACAACGTTTATTTAAAAAACGTTGTATAAAAACTTTCTACAACATTTATTTAGAAAAACGTTGTGAAAAACCTTTATACAACGTTTATAAAACGTTGTAATAGCTATTTTCCAAAAAAAAATTAAAAGCAAATCGGGGGATCATTGTTCTGAAATATGTAACTGATATGAGCGAGATACATAACTTGCAATTCTAAACGAGTTAACACTACATAGAATATAAAGCACTAAGTTTACAATGAATATAAGTTTGAAGTTCAAAATCATGATTATAGAAGCGAACAAGGCCACGGGGAAAAAAATATTTTACGTATAAGTTATTTGTACTTTGTCATAATATTTTTGCCCTAAGCAATTCGGGATTACTTTACATCTAAAACACAGGTTGAATCACAAAAGGAGCAAGCGGGAGGATATTCAATAAGAAATTACATGGAAGTGACCATGTACCCTTCTCACCAACCACACAATTTCCCATGCTCAATATAATCCCAAGTAGCAAAGGCGGATATAGTAAGTACACACAATCCAAGAAGCTACAATACTAACATTAACAGCGTTGGGCGTCGTCGAAGGCGCCTTATAGAACACGACTTATACTCATTGCACCAATGCAAACCAAAAATAAAGACAAAATCATACAAAGTAGACAGGTGAATTATCAAAATTTATCATTTTCTCCTCCAAGCGAAATTGAGTGACAAGGCGATATAACTATGTGCAATGATGTAGTGTTATCTTCTCGAGACAACAATATCTGTAATGTCAAATAAAAAATGTATAGGAGCACACTTTGTCCCATTACTAAATCTTCGAATGCATACAATATTGTTCTCGGTTCTCTGCTCGGAAACAACAATACAACAGACCGTCACCCACATCCATTATGTTCATCGATCATCATTACTTCATTAGTGTTTTTGAATAAGATCGAAACAAGTATATAGAATCCGCATCTATGATGCCGAGAATATAACACTTCCTTACGAAAGGATTACTTTATAAACTATTTCTCGAAATGAAAACCCTTCAAAAAAATATTACACCCTCATTTTAGAACAGATCCATCACTAACTTGATCAAGATCACAGAGAACCTATAAAGCATAGCACTATAACCTTACGCTCTGTTAAGAATATAGGAGTCGAATTTGGTAACTTACTTGACGAATCTAGGAGTCGAATTTGGTAACTTGAGTGCCACTGCCGAGAATCTTCTGCAGGACAAGAGGAAATGAGGTACTAACAAATGAGTGAAATGTTATAAGCCGGGTGATATGACCGACCTTGCAATGTTATAAGATGATGCTTCGAGAAAACAGAATGAATAGAAAATGCTCAAGTTACGGTTAGCCTTTCACCTGCTTTCTTTGTGAAGAATACCCAACCCGAATCCTTGCTCCTAAAAAATGAATTCCTTATTAGACATTGAAAGATGACCGCCAGTGCAGATAAGCAACAAGTGTGTTACTAATTCATATTGATTTTATTGACTTAAGCCATTTAATTCACGGGGTTTGTACACGTTTAAACACATTTAATAGAAAATTTGATATCATCATTGGGATTGATTTTTCTTCTCATATAAAATTGGATAAAGATGAAGGGCATTTGATTTATGAATTTGGCTATGAGTATGAAGTTCCAAATTAATGCCAAAAAATTCACTTCTTGAGGGTTGAGTAGGCGAGAGGGGAGGTAAGAACCAATTTCTCGATGACGTGAGAGGGTTAAGAAGGTTGTGGCTCCAGCAAAGCCTGCAAAGGAATCCAGAGCAGTGATGACTCTTCCTCGATGGACGTGAGTGTCTATTTGTGAATAGGCTTTTATTAGATTTAATGGCATTTTTTAGTTGTGCACGCCTTTTGGAATTTTCGGTTGGTCTCTTCTTTGCTAAGGATTTGGTTTTGCTTTGAATTATCGGTGAAAGCTCCAGTTAAGAAGGTTGTGGCTCCAAAAGCCTGCAAAGGAATCGAGTAGCAGTGATGACTCTTCCTCTGATGATGTGGGTGTCTATCAACTCTTCATAGCACATAATTTTGCATTCCTTGTACATTTGTCTCGTTCTTTCTTTTGTTGTTGGTGAAGTAGCTTAAGGTTTTATAACTGTTATTTTGTAGGAACCTAAGAAGAAGCTTGTGGTTGCTGCTAAAAATGGCAGTGTTGCGAAAAAAAGCTAGTAAGGTGAAGTCATCTAGCAGTTCAGATGAATCAGATTCAGAAGATTCGTCTGATGATGTAAGATATAATGATATATTGTTCTTCCCTATAGCTATTTCTTCTCATAATGGCTTTAGGTGGTTATCATAAGTAGGATCATATATTCATGTGTAGTTTGGATCATTCTGTAATTTTGGATTGCCGTTGATGATGTACAGAAACCAAAAAGCAAAGCAGCAGCTCCTTTGAAAAGTGCACCTGCAGTTGTGGTCAAGAATGGGACAGTGGCATCTTCCAAGAAGAAAGATGAGTCAAGTGATGATTCTGATTCAGATGACAGTGATAGTTCTGATGATGACGTGACTGTATGTTCTTTTAATTGTATTTGATTTTTGAATATGCATATGGACTCTGCTGACTAACCGACAATTTTAGTTTTATATTTAATACATTTAAATTAAAAATATTTATGTTAGTAAATGTTGAGGCTGCAGTTGCTGCAGATTTATATTGAGGAATGCATAGAGACTTGGGGAAACTTACTAGGGCCAAATATATTTACCCTAGTAAGTTGGAGAACATCAAACAGTAGGTTCATACCTAGCAAGTTCCCACCCAAATACATGTTGTCCCCTCATGGACATACTCCAAATCTTAGCCGTAGAAACAGAGCAAACATCCATTAAGTGAACCACACCACATCAAAAATCCAATCCAGCCTAACATTACCCACAAACATACTTAACAGTCTTAACTTTATCGATTTACAAACTAGTGATACGACCATTAGGAGTTCCATGTAACTAAGCTTCTATAGTTCAACCTCAGGAAAGGATAATTGCAAGAACCCATAAGGAAAAAAAGTTAGGGATAAAGAAAGCAGACAATGCAAGAAAGAAATTTTACATGGACTTATTCTCTCGTTTCTTTTTCCTTTTTTGGGGGGTGATATTTGACAACAGTTTGCTTGAAATTCATGAATCATATTGAAACAAAGTATACCTAAATACCAAGTTCTCTGTAACAAGGCTCATTACCCTGCTAGTTTTATTTGTTTTAAACAAGAAGAAAACTTGAGAAGAGATAATAGATTACTAAGACTGACAAAACTTGTAAATTTCATGAATATAATAATACTTGTAATCCATTTCAAATAGCAAGTGCTAAGTTATCTTCAATTGCTAGAAATCAAGCAGGTTTGGACAGGAATCCATTGTGAAAAAAAAGGAAAGGAAAATGTTTTGGAAAATGATACAAATACAAATACAGCAAGGTAGCTTTCCATCAAAAGAAAATGAACTAATCCTCCAGTGAATTAGACTTTAGAAAAACATGATCAAAAAAGAGATTGAGATGATTGCCTAAATTACAATAAAAAGGCATCTGTATAATACAACCGAAAGGTAGCAACACTTCAAAATGTGGAGAAAAACATTAAGGATTTAACTCTCCTCATCATTTTAAAAGAAATTTAGTGACCGGTTCAAAAGATACATACTAACGGAAATTTTTTATGAGAACCAATATGTAACCAAAAAAAATGGACACCACAATAGAACAATGCTCAGATGACATTTCTCTAACCAACAAGCGTAAGATACAAAGATCTAAAGAATGCAAACTATGCTGTTTACCTTCAGCTCGCTTTAGCGCATTCTTTGGTTTAGCAAAAGTTTCCATTTTAATCTCTGGGATCTTCAACCTGATATGGATACAGAAAATCAACATTTTTTGTGTAGCATAACACAATACTATGGATGATTTAACGACTAGCAATAAAAATTTGCACCCAACTTAAACTCTCAGATTTTCTGTACTAGATACAATAACATTTTACAGAAATGATCATACTTTACAGCAAGTAGCAATGTAAAAACTAGTTAAACTAACTTATACTACTGCAGTCAAGTAGCAATGTAAACTCTTCTGAAAAAAAGGAAGCTTTAATGCAGGAAAAACTAGTTAAACTATCTTATACTACTAAAGTCAAAACAGGACATTTATTTAGGAGAGGAGGGAGTATATGTTTTGGAAAATGATGTTGCATGCTACAAGTCCAACTCCACATGGTATAAGAAGAAACATAAAATTTAATGGAGTTAAATACTCTGGGTTTGGTCTCCTTCGGAGTTTAGTTGATTAAATAAGTTGGGATTATGTTTGTTAAATTTGGTAAAGGGCTATGAATTGTAGCCAAAGAGGAAGTATGGTACATCAAGAAGGATGGAAGTGGGGACCTGGAATTAATTAAGAAGGTGATAGCTAATACTCGGAAATAAGAGATGTTTAACTCACTATAAGTGAGATAGGAAATCCATTTTGATTGTTGGGTATGACGGTTATTCCTGTTGAATACCCTCTAACTTGATCCGGTATGCCTATGAACTTCCCCCCATCCCGAGGACCACTTCTCCAATATGGCTTCAAATCATTCCAAACAAAAGCTTGTGGTGGCTTATCGGATGAAAGCCCAACAATGAACTTTCCGGTGATGGATCATCATCGCTTTGCCAAGAGGACAGCAGTTGCTTTTGCTTGTCTGATTGGTTTGTCTTCATCCCTAACCTCATTGATGGTATAAGGATATTACTAGGATTATCAAAACTCACCCATAAGTTCAATCCGAAAGACTATCATAAATACACAAGTCTCCATTGTCTGAAAGCACATCATATGCGCTATTGGTTCGAAAAGAAAATCGTTGACCAGGCAATATTTCGCTTGCCATCCTGAATTTTCAGATTCCGTCACTGCCCCTAATTAGACTTGCGGCTGTGTCTGTAACTGTGAGAGGATTTTCTCTATTTGCTACCCATACAACATTCTCGATGAAGTGTCCTTGTACCTTATCCCAAGATATGTTTTACTTGAATAACCTGGACAGAAGAAGCCCAACTCAAATATTTGACTGGCATATATGAGAGTCCCCTGCCCCTTCGAGAGTCCTTGAGATTGATTTAAGGTATCAGCTGCACAGCAAGATTCTAGTGTAACACTCATGATGTACAAGCTTAACATGTCCATTAGCAATAAAGCAATACCTCTTCTCATACCCGTATCCATCGAGAGTTCTTGAGATTGAGTTAAGCCAAACTACTTATGTACAAACTGAAGGTTTTAGAGAGTCCCATCTATTTGTATTTTGCTTAAAGATTATGAATATGAAAAATTCCATTAAGGACCTGAAGATTGATTAAACTTATACCTTTAAGTACTTAGAAAAGAGGAACTAGTGGGAAAAAAACTATGAAACATAACTGAAAGTAGAAGGAAATGCCATTTCAATTAATGGACTTCAGGAATTGTACAATTGAGTTAAGAACAGAGTTTAGGCTAGACTGGTGATACATCTTTACTTACTTTTTCTCTGTACTTATAAATCATTAGACTGGCTACTTCAAATGCTCAACTACCAAATCAGAAAGTCAACCATTTACGTTTTCTCTTACAGATATAGCAGCAGCTTCTATAACTACTATGGAGTAAATCAGTACAATTAGTAAAATATAATTACGATGGTTCGACCTTATATATCATGAATTAAAGTAATTGTTGCGGCTAAGGTGTTTACCCAACCACCTTGTATTGTTCAGCGGTTCCTGCATCGGAGATCTTGAGTAGCAAAGACGATTTCCTAAGTCAAAAGTCAAAACAATCGGCAATGCCACTTTAAGTCAAAAGTCATTCTAATCAATCTAATCATCATAGGATGTAGAGATCCAAGGTGGGTTGGGACATGCAAGCGGGTACAAAGGGGCATGGCATCAAGCCATAACCCTAAAGGGTTGGTCATACATTGCTAGAAAAAGCTGTAGAGAACTTGTTGTACCATTGTCCGTGCCTGCTTAAGGCCATACCGAGATTTAAGGAGTTTGTATACAACAGATTGGCTAATGTTTTGCGAGAGATGAGAGGGTAACACATAGCCTGAGGCAAGTCCATATAGACCTCCTCATCCAAGTCACCGTAATCAATGATCCAATCGTGGAATGAATGACATGCAGAGCTATTCTCGATGAACTCATAATACTAGAAACCGTAAGATCATTACGTGCAGCTGAGTAGTAGGAGAAGTAACATCGTTGTGTTTTATATTGATGCTTACTGATTTTAAATTCAGTAATTATCATACCTAGAAAAGTGCATAATCCAATGTTCAGACATCACCTAGATGCATTAATGGACAATACGAACTTAAGTAACTAAACCCACATAAAATATACAAATATAAATATTGAACCGACCTGCAATGGTTTAGCACTAGAACGATTAGTATTCGATCGATGAACTCAACTCGTTGAACCATCATCAACTCCATAAAAAACGAAAAGCAATGACCAAAGCTTGGTATGTAAGAAAATACACTCCACACTAAATTCAATCTTGATTGACATTGAAATACCTGTTCACATTTTCCAAGCATTTCCTTCTTCCTCCTCCTTTATCCGGTTAGACCGGCAATGCAATGCTATATATAGCAATTACATTGGCGGAGTTAAAAAGGGGTTAGTTATCTAAATGGTGCATTAGTCTCTAAACAACAATCAACAATAGCCAAAGCAATTAATAAAAGGACTTAACATAGATTAATAGTCTAAAAGTTGAAAATACAAGTCCATGCACAAAATATACATATCCAAAAGAGCCGAGATACACAAAGATTAATCAAAAGTGATGTAATCTTTATTCCATGCAACCGTACTCCCAACTGCATCCTCAATGATCGACATGGCAGAATTAGTCCTAAATAGTGGAGCCTTGGGATCCAAAGACACATGGACCCAAACTTTCCAAACATCTTTTCCAAGGGGAATATGGTGCGCCACATCATTAGGGTCTGTTGATGCTATTGAAGCTTCTGCAACAACATTCTTTTGCCAATTAAGCAACTTGCATTTCCTACCAATATCAAGATTAATGGGAGCGGGAGCATCTCTTGCATTTACATCAAGATTACCGACATGAGAGCTGCCATTTTGTGAATGAGGAGAGGGTGTGTTGCAATTTATAATACCCATTGAACGAGGAGGGGGCATTTACGCCTCATTTCCTTAGAAGCGAGCTGTAGACAAAAAAAAAAACAAAACAAAACTACATTTAAATGACAAACATAAATTAACATAATTAAAATAACTCTTTAAAGCAATGTATTTTATAGTCGAATATTTGCCTGCATAATTAGATTCATCATTTGATTTTTCATGTCTGCCATTTGATTCGTCATTTCATTTTGCATGTTCATCAAACTTGAAACCTGGTTCTCAAGTAATTGTACTTTTTAGAGCCATACATACAGCACCTACTTGAGATGGGGTAATACCAAATCCCAACCCTCTGACTCTTCCATTTCGTTCAGGTCCAAGGGTGTGAGAGAGTGCATCTTCAGTGATAGATAATGAATTCTCAGTTGTTTGTGAGGAATTGAACTCTTTGATTTTACTCTAGAAAATTTATAAACAAATGAGTAATAAGATATAAAATAGTCAAACATAATTAGAAAATAGATAATTTAATAAAATGTACTCTCACCACACATTCACCGACAAAAGTGTTAGGTACTTCCCCATTCTTTTTGGTGTGTGCTTTACACCAAACATCTTCTCGCCTTATTTCTACATTTGGACTCTCCTTTTTCTCGAAAAATGGCGCAAAATTTAAGTCGCAAGACAAAGTATTAAGCATACCTTACCAAAAATCCTATGGTGTAGGTTCATAGCAAGTTACCATATCCTCCTCGAGCCTGGGCATACCCCTTCCGACTCATAGTGTGAGTGTTTGATTCTTTGCCCCGATTTGTTTGTATTTTTCACTCTTAACCTACACCAAAAATTTGTTTGTAAATAAACATACCTACCAAAAGCCTTAATAAAAACTTATAATGTGTACCTCAA
>CM028383.1:88077610-88115788 GCA_013146195.2 Codonopsis lanceolata
CTCTGCATCTAAAAGATACAATATTTCTCGTAATATCATGATAGGAATGTGTTGGATTCTTGTTGTTAGTCTTATAATTTGTCACTTATATTTCCGAACGCCTATCTTATGACATCCATTTCCTCGCCGCCTCTTTACGTCGAGAAATAATCCATGAATTTTATTCCAATCTGAAAACAATTGTTGATTGTGACTCTAGTTTTCGAGAAGGTTTATGCAGGTAGATGGTAATTTTTTCCCCCAGTCATAAATTCCATGCCTCGCATTCATCCTTCCGTATTCTTGATTTTGATGTCGACCTCAACTTGTGTATATTTGGAACTATCGGGTGGTCGATTTCACCGTGGCCGCCCAAAGGAATCCCTCGTAAGTACTTCTCGCTATCCTCCCTTATGCCTTCTTGCACAAAGTCTCTGCCGCAACCGGTCTCCTCTCAAAGAACACCAATGTTGTGGACCGAAGAGCATGCTAAAATCCTATATTTTCTTGGCTCTCAAAAACCGCTTGATCTTGGTCTATATGTCTTTAGGAAAATTGCATCCATGGTTGAAATCGGGGTGACAAGAGGTCTCTTATCTTTCCTCTCTCATATACCGTATTCTCCTCTCTCAAGGTATAAACCTCCTTCCTCCACTCGTTTGTCACTGTTCTTGAGCCTCTTCACTTTTCTTCCAAACTTCCCCAAACTTAAAAGGAGATCTCATCAATTTACCTCTCAGATCATCTCCAGGATGCACCTCTTCGATCCTACCATTCTGTTACTACAACGCCTCCTTAGGTTCAGCCTGTTCGTTGTTCCTATTGTTGTCCCTCCAAATGTTGCAACATTCGATTACAACATCGATTAACATCCACCCCTGTTTGCCTCTCTACAGCCTCTATGTCGGTTGATTTTGTCAAAGAGTTTTATCTGGACCAACTCTCCACCTCACCTTGCTACTCATCGATATTTCTTACTACTTTCGTCAGAGTATACCTCCCCGGTCAGCACCATTCCGTCAAATAGGGGGTGAAGCCAACGAGAAGGTTGTGATGTTTAAATGCAAGTAATAATGTTCGTGCTCACGAGGCGACAACATGATTTTATGAAGGATAATCGATGTATTGGTTACGATTTTGTGTAGCGATGGTGATGGTTGATAAAACATTTACTTCTTTTGATGCGTAATAATTAGGGTAGACATTTGGTTTTCATGTAACTTTGTTGTTGATGGTGGTTGTGATTTGTTGATCATTTCTCTCATCTATATTCGATTCTCATGCTAGGAAGCTTGTTCTTCAAGCTCTTCTTGCGGTCTTGTGAATTTGACCAAGAATGCTCGAACAAAGGGGTGATTGTAAGGGTAATTTAGGCATTGCCTAATTTATCTTGTTCTCACTCTCTTGGTCAAAATAGGATTTAATTTGGTATTTTTTAATTAGGATTTTCTGATTAGAATTAGGTGATATTTTTAGTAACTAAATCTTTGCATAAGTGTTTAGTTATTAATGTTATCAAATTAGGAAAGGTATCTTGTTTGTTTCACGACTAAATCTCTTTCCTAGTAGGTTTTCTTGTCTTGCCGTGCTTTTAGAATCCTTGAGTCTTGGTTGGCTGAGTTTTGCGGCCTATAAAAAGATGAGAATCGAGCATCTAAAGGGCATAGAAGCGAGAATCGCAGGAAAGCGAGAGCATTTGATCGAGAGTCGTAAGAGGCGTCGAGCGAAAAGAGAGAGTTGATCCCAGATTTCTTGTGTGCTGAATTAGAGAGAAGAGATCAACACCTCATATACATCGATCGCTTACGAAGACTCGGTGAACATACCTTTCTGTTTTATCTTCTGAGAGGACAACGGCTTTTGTGTTTCTGATGCGTGATTTCAAGCTTCAGTTTGCATGTGTTTGGAAAGTCTTTCGTTTTAAGTATTTTCTTCCCACGCTTTGGTTTAGTGTTTATGTGGGTTTTGTAATTCTCAAGATTCTATATCTTGTGAGAATTGTGTGCTTGCTTTAGTGTTAAAAACATTTTTTTAATATATTTGTTGCCTTGAGGCTTGATCTACAAGATTGATTCTTGTAGATTGTTTTTGTGTGATTTTCTGTCTTACTAAGTGTGTTAGATTTCAAATCACAAAACAAAACTTCCGCTGCAAATTTCTGTGAAACACTTTTAGTTCACATTGTTACAGCCATTGTTGCAACATTCACTGCAACATTGACTGTAACATCGTTCCATATTGAGTTTCCGTGGCATCGCGTTCTTTCACCCAATTAAGAAAATAATCTAACAATAGAAGTTGTGATGAGTACTCAACTATATGAACTCATACATGAGTGTCTCCATAATGGTTTGTATTGTGTGTGTGTCTATATATTACTCTTTCAACACTCATATTGGTACCAAAGAAGAAATCTTCTAATTGTCTGGAATTAACATGGATTTATATTTCCTTTGAAATTTGTTCTTAATAATCCAAAGGTTTTCGTAGTGATCATTTTACCTTAATTTGATTCTCACTTTAATTGATGGACCTCATTATCACATATGTATCCTTAAAAAATAAACACTCTTAAATATTATAATAAAGTTGATCAATTATAGTACTCCCTCTGTTTTAAAATTATCGTTCTCTCATTTTTCGTCCATTCTAAAATAATTGTTTTCTTTCAAAACTTTCCCTTTTAGGAAAATATTTTTACCACTTTACCCTTAGTTTTTATACCTACTTTGATTATAACCATATGCTCAAAGGCATTAAATAAAACCACTAATTTCACAAATATTTATAATACAATCAATTAATTTTTCTTAAACAATGTGCCGGGACAAAAAGAACGCTAATTTAAAAATATATGGATGGAGTATATGTTTAATTTCTTAATTTTTTTCTCGATCGGGGTAAACATGACACTCTTTTTTTAGGAACAAAGGAAGCAATTAATTTTGTAATAAATAATTAGTAATTTTGCATCAACCACTACACGTCCATTAGATGCATTTGCAATTGTTTATGTTTTAAAATAAATTTTATGTTGAATTCTTTATAATCTCAGGTGATGACACTAGCAATTGTAAAGCAATCACACAAACATACCGCGATTGTGGAAAAAAACGATGAAAAAAACAATCGCTAAAAAAAGATTAAGCGACGGTTTCAAAAGCTATCACAACCGATTCAAAGGCGATGACACTAGCGATTGTAAAGCAATTGCTAAAAAAAAGATTAAGCGGCGGTTTCAAAAGTCATCACAGCCGATTCAAATGCGATGACACTAGTGACTGTAAAGCAATCGCATAAACATAAGACGATTGAAGAAAAAACAATGGAAAAATTAATCGCAAAAAAGAAGATTAAGTGATGGCTTTTGAAGCCATCACAACCAACAATCACGAAAAACTAATTTTCTATTTTTTTATTTTATTTTATTTATAAATGCGATGGCAAAACCATCGTTTGGTATTAGACAAATTTTGCGACTACAAATGCAATCATGTATTTACGAAAACCATCATATTATCTTTCTATTTTCCAAGGGACCTATTTTCTTTGGCTAATTCCCCTCAAATATTCAAAGGTGATGGCACTGGCGATTGTTAAGCAATCGCATATACATAAGGTGATTGAAGAAAAGCGATGGAAAAAAACAATCGCGAAAAAGAAGATTATGTGATGGTTTCAAAAGTCATCGCAACCAACAATCATGTAAAACAAATTTTCTAGTAGTGAACCAAAATTTAGAATTTAAATTATTGGGATTTAGTATATAACTAGTTTATATCCGTGCGATGCACGGTTCGAATAATATTTTTGTTTGCAAAAGCTATTTATTATAAAATAATTTTCTAAACTTGTTATAAGTAATTAAATTTTAAATTAGAATACTTTGAACAAAACTAAAATAATGTAAATATTGAAATTGATCAATGAATGTGTAATTGAAATATTTGCGTAAGAATTTTTTGTAGAAAAAGAACTTAAGAAATAAAGTAATTAATAATTAATTGAGTAATTTTCTGGTGAAATTGGTCATTTTAACAAAAAATCATCATGTGCTAGCAGTAACATCTGTTAGTAGTAATTAATAAGAATTAAACTTTTTATCCATCAGCGGTGTAGAATCTTTTTAGACAAACAACTTTTTGAACATGACACGTGGGCAACAAAAATCTGAGTAAATCAAGATGAATGTTGTGATTGACACGTGTCGTTATCTAAGGACCGATTGTGTAAAAATATTTTATATAGCCGGTGGATGAAAATTTTATAAATTAATAGTTAATAAATATATAATAACATAAAAAAGTTCACATAAACTTGTCCTGTAAATAACTTATATAAATAAAATAGTAGAAAAATGAAAATTGATGATAATCAAAGAGTTTCAATCAAATTAAACTTGTATAAATTAAATAAAATACAGTCTAGTTTTAAATTAAGCTATATTTGACAAAAGAAAAAATATTTTCTTATTTTACATAAAGTTGACACATGATAGTCATTTTAACGAAAGTTGTCACATGACAGTAGAAGTTCTATTTTAGTAATAGTTAATAGAATAGATTGAAATTGATCATTCAAATGATTAATTAAAAATTTTGTGTATGAAATTTCTGTAGAAAAAAGAACTTAAAAATAAAATAATTAATAATTAGTAGATATAGATTCATTAGTAATTTTTCTGGTGAAATTGATTAATTTAATTGAAGTTGTCATGCAACAGTAGTGATATCTGTTAGTAGTAATTAATATTAAATTTTTATCCATTTGCTGTGTAGAATCTTTTTTACACAAGTGACATTTGAACACTTCACATGGGCAGTCAAAATCTAAATAAATTAAGAAAAACGATTGTGATTGACACGGGTCGTGATCTAAGGGCCACTTGTGTAAAAAAAGATTATACATGACAGTTGATGAAAATTTTATTCAATTAATAATTAATAGATATAGATTAATAGAAAAACAATTAACATAAAATTGTCTCATAAATAACTTTTATAAATAAAATAGTATAAGGAGATGATGATTGAAACGTTTCTGTCAAGTTAAACTTATATAAATTATATAGTATAAAAAGTGGTTTTAAATTAAACTATACTTGAAAAAGACAAAAACAAAATCTTGTCTTATTTTTATATAAAATTGACGCGTGACTACCATTTTACAGAAAGCTGTCACGTGGCAGTAGTGGTTTCTGTTTTTAGTAATAGTTATAGATTAGTTTTGTAGAATTGAGACATTTGGAATTACAACTTAATTCCATTTCCAAATTTTAACTGTGTTGCCAAAATGACAAAATTGGTTTTGAAAGCCCCAATTTCAATCATAAATTATGGAATTGGGTCCAAACATACCCAAACTTCATTTGGCCTTTATGGCAACCACTTTTAAGAACAATCTATATTATAATACAGATCAGGCAGTTAGAAAAGCTAACTACTGGCCAGGATTGGTTTTTATCAAACACAATTACTGATCATGATTAACTCTCACAGATCTCAAGTGCGTGTAATGGTTGAAACCCTCCCTATTTTCTCTGTTTCTCTCTCTTCCTCCTCTTCCTATCTCTTCTTCTCTCTTCCCAGCCTCTTCCTCTCTCTTCTTCGATTCATCACCCTATTGTTATTCCTCAACCTATTCCTATTCATGGGTTTATATATCTCGATCTCACTTCCTTCCACCTTGCCATCTCTTTCTCTCTCTCTCTCAATCTCAATCTCAATCGGTTGGTTTCTTCATCCTCGCCATCTCGGTTAATCTCTCTCATTGCCTGAATTTGTAAGTTCTTCATTCGTTTGGGTTTCTGAAAATCGAACCAAATTGGTTCACCCATTCTTATGGATTTTTCTTTTTGGTTTTTGAAGAATTGATTTTTTAAGCAGATCTCGATTTATGTGATTTTTTTTGTTTGTACACAATGCATACACTTAACTTATTTAGGTGGTGGGTTTTATTTTTTTGCTACACTTTTCTTCCAATTTTTGGGTTTTATAAGTTCTTCCTTCTTTTTTATTTCTGAAAACCAAACCAAATTTGTTCACCCATTCTTCTGGATTTTTCTTTTTGGTTTTTGAAGTAGCCAAATTTGAAGTAGTTCTCGATTTAGATGGCCCCGTATTTGACGTGACAATAATCTTTGGGTTTTAAAATGGGTTTGAGGTTGATAGTTTTAAAAGGCATTCACATGGAAACCATACCATGGTGATATTGCAATATTTTTAATGGAAACAAAAAAAATTCTTCTATCCACCAAAACACCCCCAGCAGCCCCTATAGCTTTTTTGTGAATCCAATCCATCCACCCGTTACATCCCATACTAACCACCGTCTTGTAGTCCATGGTTCCCATTTTGGTTTCCTAAAGACAAATCACATTCTGCTTCCCCAATTTGAAGTGGTTTAGTCATACATAAAGTAATACAATATATGTAGGAAAGATTGATTTGTGATATATGAAACATTGTGGGATTCCCTTGATGAATGAAGACTAAGTTTTCAAACACGATATTCCTACCACTGTTAGAGAGACAATTTATCGTGGGTGTACGATCAAATTGGGCTTATAAAAAAGATTTGCACCAGATAATCTCTTTCAGGAAACCTAAGTGGGGTTAGATCTGTGTAATGGTTGGATTCTTGGGAATTCTTCTGATTTTTTGTGTTGTTGGTTTTTTTAAAATCTGAGAACACCGGCCGCTATCAATTATAAGATGTGTTAGTATTCGAATAAATTAATATATGTTTGAATTTTGTAAAGGTCGGATTAATGTTCACTGTAAAAAACCCAATTTAATGACTTCAAACTTTGCAAAAAAAAAAGCATTTTAAAGGTCCGACGTTTTTGTAATAATTAAAAAGGGTGGAGTCATCTTTTTTGGTTTAACCATTTTTTTTTTTGGACACTTTTGTAATAATTAAGAAGGGTGGAGTCATCTTTTTTGGTTTAACCATTTTTTTATTGTTTAATACATTTTTGATTATTTAATGAAAATCGTCTAAAACACAATTTATTGGGTTTTTGTTACAAAATATGTTAATATTCAGTTTTGGTTACCCATTAAAAATATTTTGATATTGGGTTTTGAAATTTTTAGATTTACCATGTTTCATTTAGTACACTTTTTTGCAATTATTTTATGTGATTATCAATTTTTGCATTTCAATTTCTACTTAAATTATTTACAAAATCTATTCAGCAACTTCTACTAAATGGACCAACCTTCAGCTTCAGAAAAAGGAAAAGAACCGGTGCCACCATCTTCACAAGAGGTTTGATTATTTAAAACCTCCTCAATTACACCGTTCCAAATATAATCTTTATAATATTTTATCAAATACTATGTGATCCTAGATCTATGTTACATACGTATATTCGCCTATATCTATTGTCGCATACCATACTTCAATGCTATATACATATATTCAACTACAATTCTTATATATTTTATTTAGTTACCTTTATTGATCTAGGACGACGATTATGATTTGGCCGTGCGATTAAGTCGACAGCGAGCCGAACAAATGTTCCGACCTTCTTTGAATATAGAGTTAGAAGAAAGTTCAACTTTTAGATTTCATATAACCAACCATAATTGACCACCCCGTGGTAGACATGGAACTAGCCTACCAATACGTACGTCTATAAACATTTCTTTCCTTCCTTGAAGACGTGCATTGGGACAACGGAGACGATGACTACAAGCCTCACTACAACCCGCTCCTACTATTATGTAATTTAATTTCTCTTTCACCACTCTTTAATTCAAATAAACATGCCTTAAAATCTTATAATTTACCTTCCAAATATAGGCAACCCCAAACAACTGGAGAAGAACATAACCCCGAATAGGAACATAACCATAGCAAAGGAGTAAGAACTTACCAAAATAGCACAACCCGTTCTGTAAACATTGTTTTACCTCATTCGAGACGTGCATTGGGACAAAGGAGAAGACAACTGCAAGCCTCACAACAAAACAATCTTACTCTTGCATAAATTAATTTCTCTTTCACTACTATTTAATTAAAATAAACATTAATTTAAAGCTTTTAATTTATTTTCCAAACGTAGAACACCTATACTAGAAGAAACTCAAATAAATAATGAAGAACATGACGAGAGAGATGTCTTTGAAGATGAATATAACGACTTAGGTGACTTTCAAGCTCATGAGTTTCCTCCACCCACTATTGAGAATCAACAACTTTTGAATCAAAGTCGTCATTTCCTTAGTAGAATGGACATCATTTGTGAATATTGTACATCAATGAACTGGATTGATGAAAGATTGGTTCCGTCTTCTAAGTCTCATCCCAAATTTGGAATGTGTTGCTCTGAAGGTAAAATCAGGTGATCCACCCACTATCTTCAGGGAATTATATGATGATACTGACATTCGATCGACATCGTTTTTACAATAAATTCGACAATATAATGTTGCATATGCGTTTACATGTCTTGGATATAAAATAGATCGAAGTGTCCTTATTGGAAGGGTCCTTATAGCTTCACTGCCCATAGTGAGTTACGACATCGTACTGGTGCTTTATTACCACAACCAGATACAAATCCCATCTATGCTCAGTTTTATATATATGATCCGGTGACCGCCTAAGATAGTCGTTAATGTTAGAATCCAACATTGAATCAAGAACTTTTGGGGATCATCTAAGAATGTTTGTTAGAAAACAATCCATATGTATATTTGTTTCGTCAAGCACATGAAATCTTATAATATCAAAATCAAGATCAATCTAATCAAAATTTACCAGCAGTTTTGTATTATAATCCCAGAACAGATCGAAGACGGTATAATGCACCAACGGTATATGAGATCGCGATAATATTGCCCGATGATGGTACTGAAAGGAGGGGACCAAGAGATATTGTTGTATACTACAAAGAAGCCAATGTTTGATGTGAATCAGTGAATGACACCCAGCATATGCACCGTTGCATTATGTGTTATTATTTTCATTTGGGAAGCTAGGGTAGGAACCATCAATGACGCTTTGGGATGTCTATACATGTACTTTTAGTACTAAAACAAGAAACCGTCTCACAATGATAGATTACTATATCGTCTATTCCAAAGAACTTCATAATATTCAACCATTTTGGGAGCCCACAAACTATTTCAGGAATATTTGGTGGATGTCTGGACTGTAACAAAGCAAAGTCGTCTTTACTACATCCAAAAAAACCAAGGTTAGTTTATTCGTTTTGATCGCTATAAAGACCTTCTAAAAATATATGATAAAGATGGAACGCGACCTGATAAAATAGGTAAACGATTTATTCTTCCATCTTCTTTCACTGGTAGACCGAGACAAATGTATGAAATTGTTCAAGATTCCATGGCTATTACTCGCACGTACAAACACCTAAATACTTTCTTAACCATGATAGCCAACCCAACGTGGCCAGAAATTAGTGATGCTCTACTACCTAATTAGACTCCAGTCGATTGACCAAATTTAGTTGCTCGAATTTTTGAATTAAAGAGAAGACAATTGATGAAAATAGTAAAAGATAAGAGCGTGTTCGGCCGAATAGAAGCATATGTTTTCACAATCGAATTTCTGAAAAAAGGATTGTCTCATATATATGCTTTGTTTTTTTTCCGCAGAACCAGATAAGATTAGAACAAGTTGATAGGGTAGTGTCTGCTGAGTTACCTGATTCGATTAGTAAACTTGCACTTTTTGACACAGTTAAAAGATTATGATGCATGGATCATGCGGGACAAGAAACTCATGTGCCCAATGTATGGAGAATAATTATTGTAAGAAACGATACCCAAAACTATGGGCTGACACTGCTTCTATTAATATTGATGGTTATCTGGTCTATTATCGACGCAACAATGGCTTCGTATTGATTGTCCATGGGAAACACTTTGATCATAGAGATGTCGTGTCGTATAATCCTTATTTGACAGGGATGTTTGACTGCCATATTAATGTGGATGTTTGATAGAGCAATTATGGTTTTGGGATGGGGCGATGAGATCCAACAATATCTTGATGCGAGGTATATTGGTTCGCCAGAAGTTGCATGAAGCTTATTTGGAAACACTTTACATGAAGAATTTCCTAATGTTGTTAGATTGGATCTCCATTTCCCTGGAGAACATAATGTTTCGTATGATTCAAGACGGTCACCACATCAGATAGTTCAACACACTTAAGATAAAGTAACAAAATTAATGACTTTCTTTAATTGTTGTGCTTCCGACGAAATGACCCGAAAATTAACGTATCAACAAATCCCTAAGAATTACACGTGGCAGAAAACATTTTGGCAATGAAGACACCCTAACCATCCAAAAAACACTATTGGTAGGATATATTTTGCTAGCCCTTCCAGTGGAAGAAAATTTTACCTCTAGCTATTATCAATTACTGTGAAGGGGCCAACATCGTGGGAAAATTTAAGCACATACAATGGTGTTCAATATGATACGTTCAAGGATGCATGTGTTGCACGAGGTCTTTTAGAAGATAACGAAAAATGGGCCCAATGTTTAGAAGAAGCATCAATTATAAAGACCGAATACCAATTGAAAAGATTATTTGCGCTTATTCTTACACAATGCTCTCTGATACATCCAGATCAGTTGTAGAAAAAGTTTGCAATGAATATATGTGATGATGTTCCACACAAGTTGCGTACAAACTTTGGAATTCCAAATTCGAATGATGGTCAAGTAACAGATTATGGTTTGCATCTCTTGAATGAAATATTTTAAGAATCTGGAAAAAAAATTACAAGATTTTTCACCGATGCCCCTCTCAATTGAAAATTGGACACAAGCCGAAGGTAGTAATAGGCTACTGTGGGAACATATACAACTCCACTATGATGATCGGACAACTGGTTCAGAAGAAAATATCAACTGGTTGAATGTTGATCAACGACACTGTTTCGAATCTGTTATCTCTTCAGTAGTTAAAAATCAAGGGAGGACCTTTTTCTTAAATGGGGGTGCTAGAACGGGTAAAACATTTTTATATAGCACCATTGCAGGAAAATGTCGAAGCCTTAGCCATACCGTGATTTCTGTTGCATCATCTGGAATTGCATCACTGTTGTTGGTAGGTGGTAGAACTGCCCATTCTACGTTTTGTCTACCATTGAATGTGTTTGGAAACATAATATGTTCCTTCTCTAAACAATCAATTCATGCCGAATTATTAAGGGAGACAAAAATGATAATATGGAATGAGGTCCCTATGCAACATCATCATTGTATTGAGGCAGTTGATCGCAGCCTTCAAGATGTTCGTGACAACAACAACCCTTTCGATGGAATTACTATAGCACTTGGTGGGGATTTTCGGTAAATTTTGCATGTTCTACCTAAAGGATGTCGGGAGCAAATTGTGGGATCAACTTTTCAAAAATCTACACTTTGGAACAACATACACATCTTAACTCTATCAAAAAACATGCACTTAAATCAAAATGATTCTGTAAACGTTGAATTCACTACATATTTGAATGAGATAATATCAATTTTACACATCCACCGATAAGCTTTACATTAATAACCATTTTATAATTTACATTAATTTAATTTCAATTATCAAGTGGGAAACACTCTAAATGAAACCATCGGATTACTTTTATCAATTCGGAAGTGTAAAGACCTGATTGAACTAATAAGAGAAATGTATCCACAACTCCGTATAACAGGGACTTCTACAACACAATTCTTAACTGATCATACTATTCTCTCCACACGTAATGACGATGTTAATAATATAAATGTACAAGTATTGAATATATTCTCTGAAAATGTCATTAGTTATCTATCAGTAGATAAAAATGCAGATGATGTTATGAGTGATACAATCATGTCAAATCGATACCCAATCGAATATCTAAATTCATTAAATCCTACTGGTCTCCCTCCTTCAGACCTCCGATTAAAAGTTGGTTGTCTCGCCCTAGAGGATGATCTTTGCAATGGAACAAGACTGAGGGTAGTAAGATGCGTGCAACGGATTATTGAAGCCGAAATCTTAACTAGAGATAAAGCTAGAAATTTGGTATTTATACCGAAAATTTCTCTTACCCCTTCTGCTTCTAAACTTACTATTCATATTACAAGACGACAATTCCCAATTAGGTTGACATTTTCAATAACTATAAATAAATCACAAGGCCAATTTGTTAAATTTGTCGACATTGATCTTCAGACGCCAGTGTTTACTCATGGACAATTATACGTTGTACCATCTCGATGTACTATAATCGGTAGGATAACAATTCTCTTACAATCACAAGCAAAAACTTCGACAACAAATATAGTTTATCCTAAAGTTCTTTTATAATGCTTCTACAATAGGCATAAATCCCTATAATTTCCAACTCATTTTTTTAGATTATATAGTCTTTTATCTAACACATGGTTTCAAATAGGTACCAACAACTGCTTTTGACAGTCCACCAGCATCTCCACCTCCACTTGATTGCTTTGATTCTGATTTTGTAGAGGAATTTGTAAGCAAACACATCATTCTTACATATGTGTTAATAATTACATATGATTCAAATTTTACAATTACATAGTTTTTATATGATTCAAATTTTAAATTTACCTAGTTTTTATCTTATACATTGCTCCAAAATAAGTCCATGCAACTCCACCTGCAACGCTAACAACCCTTCCACCCGCATCTCAAATTCCACCTCAACATATGCCTATACTATTGTACGATGATATGTGGGAGAATTCGAGCTTTGTAGATAAGACAATATGTTTTGTAGATGAGGCGATATGTTATTTTATAATTTAATTAATCACTTATATGCATAACATATAGTTAAATTAATTTGTTCGAATCTTCTTTGTCTCACGTGCATGTGGAAATACTTGACAAATTTATTGTATCTCGTGTTTCAAAACTAATCATTGTTGTGGAGCAAGAGCCTCCAGAATAAGAATAAGTTGTCATTATTAAGAAAAAACAATACAATAGTGTTTCTACATACCAAATTTCTTTTTATGGATGTCCAAGGTATACCTCGGATTCAAATTTCTTACTTTTTATTTGTAATTAGTATTTCCTTTTTGAGGTTAGGCTCCTCCGTCCTCCCTCTTATAAGGGCAAGGCTGGTTGTCCCCCTCAAGTTTATAATTCTATTTCAATTAATAAAATCTAGAAGGGTACCGCACATGTTTCCTTAAAAAAATATATTTCAAAAATAAGTTTTAATTTTTTTCCATTGTTGGATGATCATATTGTTTTAATTGATTACTGAGAGATGTTCATTTTTAATTTGTTATTTTGTAAGTTTGAGTTTCCTTTGTTTAACATATTCATAAACACTTTGGGCTGGAGTACCTATATGTCATCATATCCAGAAAATTTTTAGGCTTCTTTTGAAACTTGATTTAAACATATATTTATTTATTTAAATATTGACACCCTCCAATAATGACATCCTCCCTTCCTCGTGTCGTGTCATAGGTGCGGGTACAAATATTGGTACAAATCAAAGTTAGAACCCATTTAATATATATTACTCTTTCCATCCCAAAAATATTAGTTTGATTTCAATTTTTCTCTGTTTCATTATCTAAAAGTGAAGCATCTAACTATCTTTTTTTGGTCATACTCCTCCCTAATTACCTAATGTTTATAACTTTATAATAATAAAACTTCATTGATAATTTTATAGGATTCTTACTCATTAATATAATGGAGTAAAAATACAACTCCATTGCTTTTAAAACTGTAAGAAATAGGCCCGCCCAGCCAACTTGATATTATGATGGGCTAGGCTTTAGGTTTCATAGGCCCTACGAAATCTGGCCCGGCCCGACTTCAATGCTTAACCCGGTGGGATTTGCCAGGGGCTAGAAAAATAGGAAAATTTTAGACTAGTTTTGATGGCCCAGATAAATTTGAGGTCAACCCAGCTCGACCCGATTGGTGTGGCCGTGCCCCGGCTCGATCCATTGACAACTCCAATTAATTTAGGTTTGTTACTCATTAGCTTTTCTCGTAGTAAATAGTAGTAGTGGTAATTGGGGAAAGATTGTTCAAAATATGTAGTCTAATAAATATTTTATTTTACTTAATTCTTATACAAAGTCATATTAACAAGATAATTTTAAGACCGAGGTGGTATGATTAATTGATTATGTATTTTATTTTACACTCTTATTGGTGGAGTGTTGGGACCACAAAATATCCAACCAATGAAAGTATGCTACATCATAGTGTACCTATATTTTGGTACAAAATTAGAGTAGCCTTGGCATTGCTCTATCCTTTAAGTGCTACACACTAATGTTAAATATGGAAGTAAACATATCTTTAACATAAGTACTTAATGCATCACTTATGAAATATTTAATACAACATTGTTTTAAAAAAGTGAACACTTAATGCATCACCTATGAAATATTTAATACAACATTTTTTTTAAAAAAAAGTGAACTGAATTGCCCTTTGCCCTATGCATAATTAAATGAAAAAAAAAAATGGATATATGGACTGGCCATTGGGCACTCCATATGGGTTGCGCCGGGAAAAAAATGGGCAATTTGGACTGGTGGCTGGGCAGGTGTGGGCTAGGCTTGGGGGAGGGATTAGGCAATGGGCAGGCGGGTGGACTGGCTGAGGGAGGGACTGGGCATGGGCCAGGTGTTGCATTGGGTTGGGCTAGGGGAGGGACTGGGTAGGCGACAATACATGTGGGTTGGGCTTGGGCGGTAGGCAGTGGCAAAGACGACGGTAGGTGGTGACATGGCGGCGGTGTTCAATTTTTTTTTTTATTTTGACCTTTTGATTTAATTTTATTGTTGATATATATGTGACTAAGTGTAATATGTTATTTTAATAATAAAAGTGTTGTATTCAATATTTTATAGAGATAATTACAAGCCGGTACATTTTCTAAAACATTTTTTCAAATCAATCCATCAATTTTTTTGACATATCTTTTAGGTACATTTTTAGGATAAATGTACATCATTGCCCCAAGGCTCTCTCTCGGAACATGAAGAAGATTGCTACATATCTCATGGTATTCTTTCTCGGAACAAATTGCTTTTGGATTTCAAATGCTGTTTGCAAACTTCTTTTATGTCCAATCAATAATGCATTTCACCACGACAATCGAGGAGCAGAGGACACTGCAACAAGAGGGAAACCTGGGAAAAAGTATGTAATTTACTCCTCTGTCTAATCATACCTATTCACTCACATCATCTTAATCTTAAATACTTAAACATTTCCCTTCATAACTATTTAGTCGCTCACATTTAATATTTTTTTAATCCGTAAATAAATGTTATTTACATTTACGTGTGAAAAAACTCTAGAAATTCAATCTACGGTAAAGCTAGTTGAAAAAACTGATTCGGGACATACGAATATATACGCACAGTAATGGAATCGAAGAATTGACTTAAATCACGAACAGTGAATAGAGATCGCCAAGAGAGCAGAGAGGGGATGATTTTGGGAGGAGGAAGTGTTAGAGATCGCAAACTAGGTACGAAAATTTCGATATTTCATTTTCCGAGAGAGAGTATCCTATATTGCACCTGATGCCAAGATTTGGCATCAGCATTTTTGGCATCAGCATCAATTGTAGGCATCAGCATTGCACCTGATGCCAAGATTTGGCATCAGCATTTCACCTGATGCCAAGATTTGGCATCAACATTTTTGGCATCAGCATTTTTGGCATCAGCAACAATTGTAGGCATCAGCATTTTTGGCATGCCAAGGCTTGGCATCAGAGTTTTCATTAATGGCATTTTTGTCATTTGGCAAGCAATTTGTAGTTATATGAAATGTCCAAAAAATTGATGGTCCTAGATGAAAAGATGTTTTCAAAATTGTACCCACTTGAAATTCCCCCTTTTTTTTAAATGAACTCTTAAAGTTAAATATCTCAAAATAGTATAGTAGTATAATAGTTGGGTGGAGTGGATGGAGTATTATATTAAGAAAAAAAATATCAAAATAAGGATAATTATATTTTATTTCTAGGTCCCATTTACGCTCCGACTAAGCTCTACGGCGTTAAGTGTCGGTCTGGCGCTTAACAACATTTAGCGATTTTTAGAACATTGAGCCCACCCTTCAATTAATATTTAATCTTTCTGCTAAATTATAACCTTACGACAGTCTTAAATGTACCCTGAGTAGGAGAAATATTAACAAATCAATTGGATGAAGATCTTTAAATTAATCAAGGCTCAACCCCATAGCTATTAGCTAATGTTACCAATGTAAAAAAATCGCTAGGTACAAGATTAGCGCCTAGCACCCTAAAGCGTCTGGACGAGGCATAATTAGGCCTAGAAATAAGGGATAATTATAATAATTATAGATTTTTTTAATATAATCTAATTAACGAGCAATACAACTTTCACATATACTAATAGTAAATATTACCTAATAATCTAAAATATTAAAATAATGATCATATTACAATTTATTAGATTAAAAAATTTTAATTAACAATTCAATATTATTACTTAAAGTTAGAGATGTCAAGGTGGATTGGTAGGACATGCCAACTCGCAACCCACTATAACCCGCCAATTGGCAGGGCGTGGCGAGTCAACCCACAAATGCGACGGACCATAAAATTGTCAACTCAGTCCAACCCATCATGAGTTTTGTGTTAGATGGGTCAACCCGCCAACTTTCTTTCAATTAATCAAAAAAAAAATTTAATAGAAATATATAACACTAAAAATCTTACAATTCATTAAAAAACATATTTTGTACAATTGTATTCTAAATAATATTTTTAACGGCTTTCTCTAATATTAATAATATAAAATGAAAAAAAAATAGATTTTATAAAACAATTTTATTATTACTCTTGTTGTATGTTCATATAATTTTTTTTTTCGTAAATATTGCGGTTAAAACATCTATTGCTATAAATGCAACTTTTTAACGAATTCGAAATCATTTACTCATATTTCAGATATAAAAAATAATCATACATTGTGAGCGAAAAGAATTTAAACTTACAGTTTCAAACTTATGATTTGTTTTATTTGCAATTAGTATATGACAGACCAATTCACCTCAACCCGCCTTAACCCGTAACCCGTCGTGGGCCCAATCCGTTTGACTCACATCTTAGTGGGTTTATATTTCCTCAACTCAACTCACCTCTTTTAGGTGGTGGGGCGAGCTAGCCCAACTTATTTTGACACCCCTACTTATAGTGCAAATCTCAAGAGAATGGGGGGTGGCAATTTGAGACAAGACACGATTGGTCGACACGAACACGACACGAAATTATAGGGTTTGGACTGGGGCATATCGAGTTCGAGCTGTTATAGGGCCAACATGATAAGGCACGATAAAAAATGAGTTGTTATCAGGCTGACTTGATAAGCATGGTAAGGCACAATAAGACACGATAACTAAAATATATGTTTTAAAAAAATATATTTAAAAATTTACTAGTGGTTATTCACTTTTTTCGAATTATTTTCATGATTATTTCATAGCTTTATCATTTGAAAATTTATGACTTTTAAACTACTTGACTATTTATATTGATTAATTTTCAAAATATGTATTAAAAAAATCAAAATTATATATTTTATAATGTTTATTGGGCTTAATGGACTTAACGGGCTTGACTAAATAAATTATGTTTTTTTTTTATCGTGTTGTGCCGTGCTTTTCGTGCTTTTATCGTATCGTATTCGGGTTTTAATATTAGACACGATAAGCTTATCGTGTCGTGTTCGTGTTTGTGCTTATCGTATCGTACTGTTATCATGCCGACCCGAAAATTGCTCAACACGATCGATTTGCCACCCCTATAAGAGAATATTGAGTACCAAAAAGAAAAATTGGAGTCCAAGCAAAATGTGTATTTAAATAAGAACAAGGGGAAGAAATATTTAAAGGACAAACATGAGTGTTAATTTGAAAATAATGAAAAAGGATGAATTGGAGTATAATTTAAGACGGTACATCTTCTTTCCCTAGGTTAAAAACTTAAATGTATCCCCCTTCTCACGAGTCACGCCGACAACATTTTTTGGATTTCGTTTTCCTCGTTAACGGGTTGTTCAAGTTCAAGACAGCGCCTCCTCCTATTGTCGCCTCTATGGCTCCATTGCGGACACCATAGTTCCCGACGCATTGCCGTCATCGTCAACACCATAAGTCCTCCATTTTGTCTTATCTTTTCTTCCCCCTTCCGCCATTTCTCGCTCCCTTCTCTCTGAGGGGGTGTACTGCCAGATTCTGAGGGATAAAAAAGCTCTAATGACTTTTTGTGAAGGCTACATCATATTCAATATATCGGCATCAGAATGAGTAGACGGCGCTTGGGACGACTAGACGGTGATTTTCCCATGGACGATTTTTTCGGATGAATTGAAGGAAATCGCGGCTTTAAAGAGGCGCTAGCCTAACACCTAGACAGCCGTCTGACCGATTTGTTACAAAGTCATCATCATCAGCAGTTGACTGATAACGAAGAATTGAAATCGGACTAATGAAGGGAGTATAGTAATTGATGACCATCAAAAGGTATGACCCAACTATGCACTGAGAGCATCCTCAAGTTGTATATTCTTAATACAACTTCTTAACTGGGTTTCACTGTCACCTACACATTTTTCTCTTCTTACACATTTAAAAATAAATCTTCCCATTGTATATTATTCTTACACAACTTCTTACACAAAAAATATTAAATTTAATATCATCCCAAATAAAATAAAAATCACTTCCCCCTTCCCCCCACGCACACAACCCCCTGACACCGCCCACCTCCCCTCCTTTTTATGACAAACAGTAACTTCCTCATTAGGAAGTTATATCTCTTTCTCTCTCTTATTTGTACAAAGTCCTATCCTATGTGGCAATTTGGCACAATTTTTAATGCATTAAGAAGTGTACAAATTGAACAATGGAGATGCTCTAAGAGCATGTATAATGGGGGAGCAAATGTTACTCCTTCATGCTATCCAAATCATTAAAAATAAATAAAAAAATATTTATAAGCTACTCTAAGCTATCCATAAAAAAACATCTTACAATAGTGACACAAACTCCAATAACTTTACATCTCCACTATCCTTATCTCAATTATTTAGATAAAAATGTAGAAAATTGAGTTAGTATCTAAATTCAACAAACCAAGTCTCTATATATTTCTAGATAAAAATGTGTAGATATTTTTTAAAAAAATTGAAAAAATAATAATTTTTGAGATGAAAAATAAGCCAAAAACCAGATAAAAAGAAAAAATCCACGTGACCAGTCAAATGGCGCCACGTGGAAAGGTTGCTCCTGGCCATTTAGATAAAGAAGCAATATTCATTGTATCACCGTGAACGCAGATGCAATATTCATTGCATTGCCACAAACCTAGATGCAATATTCATTGCATCACCGTGAATGGATGCAATATTCATTGCATCACCGCAAAAGCAGAAGCAATATTTATTGCATTGCAAAGATTGGATGCAATATTCATTGCATCGCCACAAACGCAGATGCAATATTCATTACATCTCAAAGACTGGATGCAATATTCATTGCATCGCCGCAAACGCACATGCAATATTCATTGCATTGCCGCAAACGCACATGTAATATTCATTGCATTGCTAGGAAGCTAATGCGAAGGCTGGATGCAATATTCATTGCATCACCACGAACCCAGATACAATATTCATTGCATCGCTAGGAAGCTAACGCGAAGGCTGGATGCAATATTCATTGCATCACCACGAGCCCAAATGCAATATTCATTGCATCACCACAAACGCAGATGCAATATTCATTGCATTGTAAAGACTGGATGCAATATTCATTGCATCAACATGAACCCAGATGCAATAGTCATTGCATCACCGCGAATGCAGATGCAATATTCATTACATTGCAAAGACCAGATGCAATATTTATTGCATCACCACGAACCCAGATGCAATATTCATTGCATCGCAGGATCAGATGTAATATCCATTACATCTCCAAGACACTGAATGCAATATCCATTGCATTATCAGAAAGACGGATGCAATATCCATTGCATCCCAATGCTAGATGCGATATCCATCGCATTATCAGAAAGACGGATGCAATATCCATTGCATCGCAACGCTAGATGCGATATCCATCGCATTATCAGAAAGACAGATGCAATATCCATTGCATCGCAAAAAAAACCTTACGCAAAAAATATCTGATGCAATATCCATTGCATTGCTCTAAAACTCACGAAATCTGAGGCAATATTCATTGTACCTTTACGAACTTGATGCGAGATCCGATGCAATATGCATTGCATCACTATGAAAGAAACTCAAGCTAATATTTGACGTAATATCCATTAGGGGTGGAATCGGGACGGGACCCGTCCCGATTGCCTTATCCCGATCCCGTCCCGATAAAATTCGGGATTTCAATTTCCTACCCGAACCCGTTCCCGATAAGTGTCGGGACCCGACGTGTCGGGAGATATAAATCTCGTAATCTCGACAAAATAAAATTTAACAAACATCATTAACAAAATAAACATTGTTTGAAACAAAATAAACATTGTTTGAAAGATAAAATATAAGTAATTTTAGCAAAATAAAATTTAACAAACATTGTTTGAAAGATAACATCATTAAATAAAGTTAACAAACATCATTAACAAAATAAACATTGTTTGAAAGATAGTCTTTTGGCTCGACAAATCATATTCACCAACAATCCTCTTGAGTCATGGAATTTTCACTTGGTTCACTTGAAGACGCATTGCAATGTTGGGTGAATAATGGTACCGGTACCTACAATATAAACAAAAAAAAATAGTATAAGCATCATATATAATAAACAAAAATTATATAAATAGCAATAACAAATAACTAAAATGACAACCATCACATAACCATCACATCACAATTATCAAGTACAAAACACCAACGTAACTGGCTCCAACTTATTGAGCCACATTCTTCTCCATAAATGTCAATGACTATAATGTGGTCCATGTTGGTACGAAAACGCACACGGGCAAGATTATCCTGTCAAACAAGTAATAAAGTGATAAAGTAGAGTGTCGATCCCACGAGGAAGCAGTTTGGTTGTTTTTAATGAGTACCAAACACGTTGTAATTTTGACTATATTTAGACGATCAATTTTGAGTGAATTAACTAATTACTTAAGCTAAAACAAGAAATTAAATAAAACAATATTAAAATGAGGTTGACTTCAATGAAAGATGATCTAGGGTTTTGACTTTCAATTGGCTCTTCTGTTGTGATTTAATAAGGGGTTGCTATTAAAACTATTCTATTTTTTTGGAAGTCAGGTATTCAAAAATCACCGTTAAGGGCTTTCGCTTCGTATAACAGTGCTAATTAACGGCATAAATTCACGGGCTTTCGCTACGTATGAATTTATCCAATTAATCGCTTCCAAACACAAAACCCCAATTGACTATCTTAAAAAGGATTAATAACTTAGACTAACTCAACCCAAAAACAACTATGTTGTATTTTACAAAATTACAAAATCATTTTCATGCATCAAGTAATTTTTAAAATCATGTATTGGGTGATCAATTCAATACAAGCATTAAGAACACAGCATAATACCCAAAAAAAATAGTGAATAGAAATTAATAACAAAACCCCAAATTTAAATCACAACATCCAAGCCAATATATATCAAAACCCTAGGCAGTTAATTTAGTTCATAATGCTAAGAAGGTAAATCAAATCTTCAATGAAAAATATTGACATTAAATAAAAATAGAGATTAAAGTGCACAATACTTTACAATGAAGGAGATGATTGAAGTTCCTTAGCTTCCTTGGCTTGATCAACAATGGGGAGGGATTTGAAAGTGGATGAAATATGGAAGAAAGAAAAATGGCGGCTAAATTTTGGTTGTTCTCCTTCCAGTTCCTTCCCTCTTTCTGTTCAGATTTTTGTTGCCAGCCTCCTCCTTGTGTTGTCCGAAATTTTGATGCCCAAATCAATTCCAAGTTGCTAGGGCATTAAGGGGGTAATTTAGGAAGTTTAATTAAGTTCTAGCTAGGGGCTAAATTGGAAGAGAAAGGGAAGTTGGGTCACGGCGGGGTGAGGGTTGGACCAGGAGAAGGACACGGGCTCCAGTGTGAGAGAGAAGATGGGCCGGTGGGGTGGTGGATCGAGGCGAGATGTGGGCAGGATCCGAATCCGGAAGAGGAAACCGTGGGTCATCACTAAAAAAGGTGGGTGACGTGGCACATGGAGAAGGCGACAGCGCATTAATGAAGGATTAAGCCGGTTGTCAGTGTTGCCCTCCATCTTTCTGAAATTACTCCGGTGCCCCTGGATCCTTCTATGTGGTTGCCGAAGACCCTCTGCTCCCAGACTTCGCGATTTAGTCCTCAGTTAGCTTCTGTTAGCTTCTGTGCATTGAAACTCTTAACGGACCCTAATGGCAAGTGTCCAAACTTAACATTGAAGCCCGGAATTTCCTCGATTTGCATATTTTGAGCCATAAAACCTCGAATATTTTTGAGATACCTACATGAAACACAAAATATATAAAAATGGTATCTCAAATGCAATCAATCATCAACCAAAGCTCAAAATCATCAATAAATTTTTTGAAAAATAATGAAAATGAGAGGAAAATTACAAGCTTATTAGTCCACATACGTAAAAATTAATGTCTCTTTTGATGCAAATAAAATAAAAAGAAAGTCACAAATTCACAATATCAATAAAAGCTAAATAAGGTGATAAATGATAATGACTTACTTGATGTTCATTCTTCACAATCTTTATAAAAGTCGATTTCAGCTTCTATCGGCTCCTTGTACATAAGAAATTCTTCACCTCGAAGTCAATCACTAGTACACACAAGTGCTTCCACCATTTTTGGATGCAATGATGCTCTAAATGAATCCACAACCCTTCTCCCAAGGCTAAAAGCATTCTCACTAGCAACGGTCGATGAAGGAATTACAAGAACATCCTTTGCAATCTTCGAAAGGATAGAAAATGTTGTTGCATTCCCTTTCCAGCATTCCAAAATATTGAAGTTTGGGCTCCATTTCACAAAAGGATCTAAAATATACTTTTCCACTTCATTAGCTACTTCCGCTTGATTTTGAGCTTTTCTTACTTGAGCCATTTGCAAATGAAAATCCAATTTAAAAGGATCATCCTTAAAACTCTCCATCAACTCTCTCTCTACACCATCATCATTGACTCCGCATGAAGACTCTAAAGAATAACTTCCTTTAGAAGCATAATACAACTCCAAGAGACCATTTTTTAGATCCTCGACGAATGAATGTGCATTATCAACATTAAAACTCTTATCTTCCAAATGGATCCCAATCAATTGAAACTTATAACGAGGATCGAGAACTTGACAAAGGAAAATAAGCTTGTTCACCCTATTAAGATCACACCAATACTTTTTGAACTTAATCTCCATTTGCTTAGCAACTTCTTGCAACATAGGATTTGTTACTTCAAGCATTGTTTTGCTAATAATCTTCCTCATCGACATTATTTCCTCCCAAATCAAGGTTGATGTCGTTGTCTTGGTAGCACTAAGATGCAATGTTGAATCATTAAACCTTTTGAGAAAACACATAAAGACCTCTGCTTTATTCCAATCATTATCGTTAGGAGGACCCACTCTTTTTTTCCTCGTCTCAACCTCTTGAAAGTATTCAAGAAACTGAACATTGTCTGTCATCCTACCAAAAACTTTCTTAAACTTGATTGCAATAGAAAGCATGGTATAAGTAGAATTCCACCTTGTCGGCACATCCATAGAAACTGTTGACATTTTATCCATCTTCAACTAAATAGCAGATTCTCTAAATTGATCCAACCTTGCCCCAGAAGAGTGAATGTATTTCACACAATTTCTAATAGACTCAATTGACTGATTAAGAAATTTCAAACCACTTTTCACAATTAAGTTTATAATGTGACAACAACATCTCAAATGCAAGTATTTACCATGTAACAATAAGGTACCCATGTCTTTTAGCCTTTTCCCCATGTACTCCACCACTTTATCATTTGTGCTCGCATTATCAACAGTTATCGTGAAAACTTTTTCTATTCCCCAATCACTTAAACATGTTTCCAAAACTTTTCCAATGACATCACCTTTGTGAGAAGTGATTTTAGTGAACTTTATTGTTCTTTTATGCAACTTCCAATCATCATCTAAGAAATGAGCGGTTATCACCATGTAGTTGATATTCTGAACCGGCGTCCAAGTATCAGTTGTGATACTTACCCTTTGATAACCTATGACACTTTTTATCTTACTTTTTTCTGTTGCAAATAAATCCCATACAAGTGATGCCACTTTTTTTCGATTAGGAATCTTAACTCGAGGTTGAGCCTCTTTCATCATATCTATAAACCCTTTCCCTTCTACAACCCTAAATGGCATCTCATCTCTAATAACAAATGCTATAACCTTCTCTTCAAGCCTTTTTTGGTTAAAAACATGGGGTGCCACTGCATTACTCAAGGAAGAGGTTGTCAAAGTTGGTTGAAAAAATTGTGTTGCATTTTTGGGGTTTAATTTGCAATGGTTCACATGATTAGTAATACCATTATTCCCTTGCAGTTTGCTATGAGTGGGAACTCTAGTTTTACAATAATTGCAAACAGCGATAACGTTAATTACCTCATTTTTTTTCGTTTCTCTCTACTACTTTTTCAGCATGCGACTAAACAGCTGCCGTTGTTTTTCTCTTTTTGGTTCCAACATTTATTGCTTCCTTCGAGATTGTTGGAGTTGTGGAGTGAGCCGATGCATTAGGTTGTGCGGTCGATGAAGGGCTATCAATTCCAGAAGAATCATCCATTGTCACCAAACCTAAATCAAAATAGAAGAAAGAAACATCTGATTAGTAAAAGATAACATAACCAAAGAAACATCTGATTAGTAAAACACCATAAAAGTGCATAGTTGAAAACGATCAGCCAAATCGATCCCATTTCCCACATTAAAAGTTGATTAATCTTCACCTTTACAAGTGTTGTCATTTTAACCAATCACATGCTTATCTCTGACTGGAACAATTTTTTTATATCCTATCACTACTCAACAGAAAAGTAGAGAAATAGTTGGCAATTCCAAAGAAAGTTAAAACTCAAAAATCACAAATAAGCGACACTAAATCAAGAAAGTGAACATACCTATATTAGAATATTTTAAAATGATCATTGCCTTTCATTCCATTCTTGAGTACTAAATATTGGCTTAATTTATTTAGCTAAATACCAGCGAACAAACTATTCATTGCAGATGATTCATTTACCTCAAACTGGAATGACATGCAACTACTAGAAGTTAAGGTTTTAATGCTGAGCTTCCAGTCAAAAGATTACACCTTACTTGATTTTGTGAAGGATATGGCTCAACTGAAGGTTCTGATCATCACAAATTATGGTTTTGCTGTTGCTGAAGTAAACGGCCTTCGACTAATAGAACATGTAAACAATGACAAGTACGCTCCTACTATTATTTGTGTTTTTAAAATTACAACACATAAGTAATTTAGCATTAAGTTCAATTGGGGTCCGCAGAAACAATTTTGTAAAGTTTCAGAGTGAAGAACGCAAGAAAATTGTATATCCCTTTACATTCTGTAAACAATTAAGCAGGCTTGCATACACGACTAGTAATCATCTACTTTTTTTTTTCTTTTTTGTTTAGATATAAAAAGAGGATTACATTAATAGGGAGAATTAAAAAAAAACCAATAAGCATCCCAACATTCAAAGTAATAACCCAGGCAAATACATTTGACTTTATATCAATAGTGAGATTACCACACAAAATTTTCCCTTCTTTTCTATGGGGGAGCATATATAAGCTACAGTAAGGAATAGTAGCCAAATAGTCAAATCAAAGGATTGGGAAGAAAGATGCGAATGATTATATTAGTAGCTTTTTTGTAGCTAGATCTGTGGTCAAATATTTGTATGTATATATAGTGGAAATTGACATTGAATGCCAAGCTTGCACTTGTATTCCATTAAAGGGCACTGCATTGTTTTACAAATAGATGGGAGTGAGACTCGTCTGAACAGCAATTGAAGAAAGTTGTAAGTTACAACTCGAGTAGAACTCAACCCAATGTCACAAGCATGCTACCATTTTGGTATATTCTGCACTAAAGTAGCATTATTAAATTCGGGCCAAACTAGTTCATTCACATTTCACTCGCCCTTGTCTCATTCAATGGAGCTCATGAACTAAACAAGTCGATTTAAACCAAATTACCATACCCAACTACTACTAAACAACAAACAACAATTGGTTAACTAAAATGTGTGTGTGTGAATGACATTTACAACTCTGATGAGAGATTTTGCTTTAACTTTCAGTGACCTAGCGGAAGAGAGATGGAGAGAGAGAAAGAGCGAGAGATTGAGAGAGACTTACAGTTACGGTCAGAGAGAGGGAGAGAAACGGTGGCCAGAGGTACGATTCATGATTCGCGACGTAGTGGAAGTCGGATTTGGGAGGAAGAGGTGGGGAGGCTTTGGGATTTCTAGGGCTTCATTTGTTTAATGAGAGAGAGGCTGAGCAGTGTGCGCATAGATAAGGTAAGGCTGGCAAACATTAATGTACTGCACTACACACACATTTAGTCGGGACGGGTCGGGAATCCCGACGGGATTAGAAATTTTTTCGAATCTCGTCCCGAAATAAGTCGGGTCAGAAAAAATCCCGACAAAGTCGGGATCGGGTCGTGCTTCGGGTCAAGTCAGGAAAACGGGAAAATTTGCCAGCCCTAATATCCATTGCATCACTAACAGATAAAGTGCATGCAAATAATTGGTGCAATATTAATCGCATCATTACATGCTGACGAAAGATCAAATGCAATATCCATTGCATCCGCAAAAGACTCATCACAAAGACTAGATGCAAAATTTCACGTGATATGCAAGCATAAAGGGTAAATGCAGGGATCTGATGCAATATTCATTGCGTTATTTTGAGAAAAACATTGATTTAAACTGCGATACTCATTGCAAATTAAGCGAGAATTAATTCATCTTTTATGAACGCACCGTACTCTTTTGGCTGGTAGGTGAGAAGGCTGAGGTTGTTGCTTTATTGTGATTTACTCGAAGCTTCGGTCACAAACATCTGAGGTATGATGTATATGTTTTGGTTTCTGGCACCTAGTGGGGTTTCTTAATGGAGGTCCCTATTTTTTTTCTTTTGACTTGGTAACAATATATCATGGTTTTGGCAAAGAAATTAAGGAGGGGTTTCAAAAACCGGGCCCATATGAGGGGATAATATGGCGGTCAAGCAGCAAGATCTGATAGAACTTATGGACACTGGCATGATGAAGCAGATAGTCTAATCTTGTAAATGGAGTTTCGAACCTTTGGTATTCTGGATAGAAATTGGTGGACAACCAGTCTAGCATTAACATGAAGGTAAGGGCAAAGTGTACCCGAAATTATCTACCCAGCTCGCAGAAATTATGAGAGACCCTCCTAAGAAATCCCTGCTTAGTAAGGCTGAGACAGAACTTTCTCAGTTGATATGTGTTTCCAAAATGCCTTTATGATCCAGGAATATGGGATAGGAGACTGCATAGACAAGACTCATGAGTTCGGTGGGAAAAGCCCTAGGGTGACTCAATAGTTAATTTTTCAAAATGGAATAGAAAACCCCTAGTATACTCAATTGATGCATTTTTATGAATACGAATAACTCCAGAAGTGGATGGAGGGAAAACCCCTAGGTGGACTTTTCTCTTCTTCTTTTTTTTGAAGAGAAAATCAGAGGCAGAGGATATGAGGAAGACTACTGAACAAGAAAGAGAGTCGGTATTCAAAATTCACCTTGTTGCCGAGTATCACAAGGTTTGGTGGGTTTATGGACCCTTCTTGGTAATTATCTTTTGATGTTTTCATGTGTTTTAGCAAGGAGTTCTATCTTTTGATTCAGATCACGTTATAACCGATTGAAGCAGAGCTGTCAATCGCGACTGGTTCAAGGTGTTCTGTTTAAACTTTTGGAGATGGATTGGTTTTGAGGTTAGAAGGTATCTTCACAGAAAAGTGATCAATAATTTGATCGTTGGTTGGCTTTTTAGGCTGTGGGTTCTGGATGGATAATTGGCTTTTGGTCTTGAATATGATAGGCCTTTTGGCTTTGACTTTGGATATAGCTTGGGCTTTTGGGTATGGTGGGCTTTTTCTTTTTCCTTCAATCCACATCTAAAAAGTGCATGTGTTGATTTTTCCCGAGAAGCCCCTAAACTAGTTTGGGTAAGAAGGAGATGGACAAATGGTGGACTTGCTCCAAAGAGATTTTTTTCTTTTCTCTTTTCTTTCTTTTCTTTCTTTTTCTTCTTTTTCTTTTTCTTTTCTTTCTTTCTTTTCTTTCTTTTTTTTCTTCTTTTTTTTTCGGAGCATCATCATAGCAGTTGGGGTCATCTCTCTTTTTGGGACAAAGGGATAATCATTCTTGGTGGATAAAAAGGCGATACAGTCCCAGTTTTTGGAAAGCTGGATCATGCGGATAGTTTGTTTGGCTGGGGATATTTGGAAGGTCTTAGTTTCAGTAGGGAGTTTCGGTATAAGGTGGACTAAAAAAAGGTTTCAAGTTTTCAGAGGGATTTTGGTGTATGGTGAAAAGCCCTAGTACGCTACTAACAGCACGGCCGCAATGGGTCGATGGTGATTCCGGTCAAGACGACTTGCCTACTTTGAATTTCATGCGTTCTTAATAGTTTACGGGTCCATATCTTTTGGATGACTCATTGTCAACTCGTGTAGATTTGAGTGTTTTTAAGGGAGTCAACTTATCTTCTTTAGAAGAAAACCTTTCCAAGGACACTCTGAATTGAAAAGAGAAGACATGCATGGAGAATCTATGAAAACTGACAATGAGTTTGAAAAAAGTTGCCTCCTGAAGATTTTATTTAGCGAAAGGAGGTTTTAAGGAAAAAGGGTTTGACGAGGTGTATACAAAAGGGTATTTCAGGGTCCTATGAGTCTCAAAGTCCTTCCTCGTCCTTCCCTGAGTGGCCAACAACTCCTTGTACTGACGTTCCGCCCTATCCAAGTTCTTTCTCAGGCGATGCTCAACCACTGCTCAGGATGCTACTTTTGGCATAAAACTTTCTTTTCTACAGATGGATGGGTGATCATATAGGGCATAATAGCATCATTTTTCTTAAACTAGTCCTGGTTGGCTGACTTGATTATGTTGATTTAGGGACGTGGCTTCTCAATGACCTGGCCATCAATAAGATCTTGGATGGCACTTTTGAGCATATAACACTTATCAGTGAGGTGGCCACTGCTACGATGGTACTCGCAATACTAAGAGTGATTCCATGTGCTTGGTAGCTGTTTTGGAGGTTTATAATTCTCCATTGGTTTCAGGACCCCTTGTGTCATTAAACCTTGTCATATTAGGGACATTGTGGCATATAATTCATCGTAATGCCTTTTGTTTCCTTGGTAAGGTCCTATGAAGCTTATGTTGGTATTAATGCTTCCTTCAACAGAATTGGTAGACTTGTTTGTCTCATATGACCTTGGCACATTACTATATCTACCTGTTGGAAATCTTTCTATAATGTTGACTTCTTCCTTAGACTCTTCCTCTGATTCAGAGTAGTAGAATGAACTTGGAGGCGTATAAATTTCTAGGGACCCTCTACGTATATCTTCATCAATATGATTTCCTATTTCAATAATGGTATTGAAATCACAATAGGGAAGATACCTCATGCATTCAAGATAAATTGGCTGAAGGTTTTTTATAAACAACCAGGCTAATTTAGATGGATCAGGTCTGTCCAAAGTCTGGGCCACTTTTCTCTTCCATTTGGCTGCAAATTCTGTAAATGTTTCATTTTCTTTTTGGGTGCATGCCTCAAGTTCCCTTTTATTTTCAGAGGTAGTATTGTCTTTGTACCTCTCTAGAAATTTCTCTGCTATTTGGTCCCAAGTGCCCATGGTGCTATTATCTGCTAGCATTAACCATTGCTTAGCAGCCCCTATCAAGGTAAGGTGAAAATTGGAGGTCATGGCTTCGAAACTAGCCCCTCTTGATTGCATGCCAGTAGAATAAGATTTTAGGTGGGAGATAGAGCATCCAGTCCCATCGAATTTTTCTATGTCGGGCATTTTGAAACTTGAGGGTAGTATGGCTGAAGGTTTTAGCGTTAATGCTCGCGTAGAAAATTCCCCTTTGTTCAAGACCTTGTGTATCATATTTTTTAGGTTCTCCATCTCTGCCTCTATTTTGGTGGGAGGGGGAGTTGGATTTTGGTATATGCTGGTAGGATTGGGAAAAGCTGGGTTCATTCTTGGCTGCGGTATTTGGTAAGGATTTTGGGGAGGTTTTTGGTAAGGGTTCTGGTAAGGATTTTGGAGAGGTGGGTTATTGGCGGCTTCTGTTTGGCGACCAAGATCATTGATTGGTGGATAGGTCATTACTTGGCCTGGCTGGGTATAGTTTCTGGGGTCCATATATGAGTTGTTTTGGAGTGGGTTAGTGACGGGAAATGGGAGGCCATTTGGATTTTGGGGTATATAGTTGTTTAATTTGGGAAAAGATATGGTGGGCTTGGTAGAAAAGGGTTGAAAGGTTGGTAATAGGTATTTGGTGAGAAATTGGTGATTAGGGTGCTGGCGGTTGGTGGAAGGTTACTGTTTGACTGAGGGTTTGAGTTTAGAGGAGCATGAGAAGTAGATGCTTCTTGAGGGGTTGTAGGGAAAGATGTTCCTTCACCACTGGGTTTTGGACCTTGCATGAGGTTTGCTATCTGGTTTAATAAACGATTATTTTGTGCATCCAAATTTTGGTCTAACCACTGTTGCATAGCCGGAGTTGGAGCGTACCCTGGAGCCCCTATATCAGTACCCGCGGCAGACTGTTCATTTTCGGCGGCCATTCTGTCCAAATCTGTTTTTTCTGAATCGATTATGATATTTTCCGATCTAACTTCCGTGCCTGTGTCCCTTATCAACCGGTCAGTACTATCTCTGCCTTTCCAAACTTTGGCCAGGTTTTTGAGGAAAAGGGTTTGAAGGTATCAGAAAGGGTTGGCTGAAGGCTTTCTGGGTTTGGAGTACAGTGTGCCTTTATTAGTATTATTATTATTATTATTTATTTTCCCTACAATTGATCGGACAAGCACACGCTTTGTTTTGACAGTCTCAGGACTATTCCTGGAATAGTGGATTCTTTCTCCAGAGTATAGGACCATCATATTCCACCTGCCTTTCGACTCCCCAAGATCAGACTGATCTCAAGCAAAGGGCTTATACTCTTTCGAGGATCCACCATTCAAAATAGTTTAGGTCGAACATCAAAAAATTATTAGTCAGCCCCTGTGTATACTTTTATTCATATCTCTTTTTTTTTTTTGCTCTTTTTCTTGTCTTTTTTTTTCTTTTGCACAGGGACTGGCCAATGATTCAAAGATGTAAAAACCGATCGGTCCGTGAAGTGTCCTGAGAATCCATATGCAATTTAACATTGGTTGATGCCGGGGGTAAGCTGGCCATGGTGTAGGGTAGCAATTCGAAATATTTCTACATGCGTGCGCGTGTGTGCGGTATCTAGAAAGCAGTAAATTCTTTTTTTTAGATATAAAACAGTAAATAAAACAGATATGACCAATCTTGCTGTTCATTGTGGATTTTCTCGGCCTTTTTAATTTCAGTGTGAGCAAGCAACCATTCAGATTAAGAAATAGAAAGAAAAGTGGGGAATCTATCTATTCCTATTAATTACATATTGGTCCTAGTCCCCAAAATAAAATGACAGAATGAAAGAATATGTACATATTTTTGCGCGATAAAAATAAAGCAAGCAGAATAATAATATGGAGCAGAAATAAAGCAATAATAAAATAAAGTCCCAGCCCTTTTGTTATACTGCCCGAAAATCTATATATATATATATATATATATATATATATATATATATATATATATATATATATATATATATATATTGTAAATATACATGTAATGGTAACTGGAACGAAACTGTTGCAAGAGGAGGATCATATCCACAAATACATACACAGATATATAAAAATTCAATATTTAAAATGCTAAAGAAATATAATAAGCATATTTTAACCAGAAACTAAAGAAAACATATTTTTTTTTCTTTTTTATGAAAACTGAATCTAGCCCTCAATTTTTATCTTCTTTAAAATAAAAAACGATATCCCCAGCAGAGTCGCCACTGTGAGTGCCCCGGAATTCTCCCAGACCCCACACTCCCTTTTTTAGGGGAACGCGAGCTGCGGAAGGACATCACTCTTTTCATTCCATCATCCCTTGTTTAGGGGAAGACGAAATTAAAAGTGCAAAAAGAGTGTTGTCGAAAGCGCGTTGAATATGCCTCGGTCACTGAGTGTGCTTTAGTCCATTATGAGAGCTTTGGATTTTTCTGTATCTCATCCTCCCTTGTTTAGGGGAAAACAGGATACAGAAAATGCATCACCCTTTTCATTCCCATCACCCCTTGTTTAGTGGAAAACAGAAATGTGCAAAAAAATGATGTTGCGAAGGCGCGTGGGAACACGCCCTGCCTCACTGTGGACTGATGTACATTCTGGATTACTATGAGTGTTTTGGTTTTTTTGTAGCTCATCCTCCCTCGCTTAGGGGAAAACAAAATACAGAAAATGCATCACCCTTTTCATTAACATCGTCCCTTGTTTAGGGAAAAACGGAAAAGTGCAAAAAAAGGATGTTGCGCCTCACTGTAATAGAAAATGTTGTAATAGAGTCGCCATCTTTATTTTAAGGAGAAATAAAGAAAAACCAGAAACAACTAGAGTTTGTAAAAAAAGGGGTTCGGAGGCTAAGTTACGAGGTGGGAAGGGGTTAGGTACCCAACTCGCCCTTTCCGTCTCAAAAATAGTTTTTGGCTAAAATATTCTTTCAAACCGATTAATCGATAAATCGATAATATTCATATAAAATATCGATTTATCCCCAAATTGAATGGTTAAAACTTAAAAATTACAACAAAATAGGCAATCAAATACAAATAATATTCATAAAAAATTCTCAAGTTGAGACTGTCTCAACAGAAATATAGAAATATAGAATCAATAGATTAATACTGGAAATAAGGAAATTATTACCTTAATCAATTAGAAGGAATCAAACAAATTACGAATCGAAAATGTTGAGGAGACTGAGGTCGTTGATGAATGATGATCCAAAGAGAACGATTGAATAGTCTGAATGCCGAACGGGTCAGGGTTTTGATGGTTGAGCGGCTTGAGTCGTTGTCCATTGACTTGAGGAAGAATTAGGGAAAGACGAAAGAGAGAGAGAGAGAGAGAGTGCGTGTGAGTTGTGGTCCTTAACTCCTTCGTCCTTCGCCCAGCCCTTCGGTCCTTGTGGAGTAAACTGTAGTCTGTAAACAAAGGTCGAATTTGATATGCGAAGTCCGAACTCTTCGATCTTCACGCCATCAATCAAGGAGCGGAAGGGTCGGCGACTGGATGTCTCTGGATTGGCCGATTGCAATGCCGATTGGGTATTTGGAATTGGGTCTCGTGACCTGCTTCATGCCTTGCCTTTCACAGTCCGCTACAGCGCTACTCCATTCTCCAATATTTAATGCAAGGGATTTTTTTAAAAGTAAAACCTATATATATATATATATATATATATATATATATATATATATATATATATATATATATATATATATATATATATATGTATGTATTATAAAATTTGGGCCCCTAAATAATGAAGGCCCAGGACGGTTGCCCCTCTTGCTTAAGCCTAGGGCCGGCCCTGATTACGAAATCAAACAGGATCAACAAAGATAGAAACCAACACTCATGCATCAATTCTAAAAACTGAACCAACAAAAACCAAATTTTCACAAAACCCTTGAAAGAATCACATCTATAGTAAGAAGTAAAGAAATAACAAAAGAAATAACATAGACTCCATCCAGGGGGTTCACATCACTAATTACAACGAATAGAAAAATAACATAAAGATCCAAATATTTTGCAGATAGAAACATTAGGCATACAACAGAATATCCAATAACTGAAAGTTTAGAGAGTTAAAGTTTGAATAGAATATAATGGTTAAATGTCAACATTGATTTCATTAACCAACACTCTGAATTTTTTTTTTTGGCAAAAATCTGCTCACTATCTCCGCGCTTGGAAAAAGTATTAGTGGAGGTAAGTATTATGAATTCTTCCACTCCCACCCATCAATCATCATTTCCTAATTGCATCAAGAAGAATAGGCAATAATTATGGAATCTCCTCGTGACATCAACTCAAGAAGAACTCATATCTCTCGTAACAAGCTTGGTAAGTCACCACTGTAATATCATAAATTTTTCTATATTAAAATATTTTTTTTTATTAATTATTACCAAATATCAATAATTATTGTGGGCTTAACTATTCAATTTGGAATTTATTAAAAATTGGGTTAGGCCTAGTACACTTGAATTCCATTTTAGTGAGCTTGATGTTCATTATTTAGTATACTTTGAGTGTGGGTTTGACCCATCAATTTTGGGTTTCCTTTACTCATAATAATAGTTGTTATATAATAATAATAATAATAATAATAATAATATAATAGTAATAATTGTAATTAGGAGTGACAAAATGGATGTTTTGGATCAATGGATAATAGGCCATTATCCATGGTTATCCATGGAGAATGACCTATTATCCATTGATCCAAAACACCCATTTTGCCACACCTAATTGTAATAAAGTTAGATGAAGTGAATGAAAGGGGATGAGAAATTGGTTCTCTGTACCTAGGAAAAAGAAAAGAGAACGCCGGCTAGAATTTCAACAGACGGAGAAGGAGAACCGATAGTGTGGGTGTACAAGAAGGATCCAACACTTGGGTGTTTTGTTTTGGAAAATTTAGAAAAAAAATTGTGAGTAAAGGAAGAGAGGGAGAGAACCAGAAATTTGGAGAATAAGAGTTCTTCCGAGAAAGAAACGTCGACCGGAGGTAAACTACTACTCTTCTATTTTTTCTGAATTTTAAATTCTTTTAGAAAGGGTATTTTTGGTTCCATGTTTGAAGAAGAAATCAAAAATAAATTAAATTGGAGATGGGTACGGGTTGTCTTGCTTGCTGTAAACAAAAAAAAAAGAAAAAAAAAAAAAAGGAAGAAATGGAAGTGATGGAAGCAATATCAAGTATCTATGGGGCAAATTAGGTGGTAGAGTGTTGTAATAAATAAACAAAATAATAAGAAGGGATGACATATTTTAGAGTAAATGGGTGTATGTAATTTCTGTTGTATGTGTGTGTGTTCAGTAGGAACTGAAGTTGTTAATGGTTGGAAGGTAAAGGGAGTAATGGAAAAATGAATATATTACCCTTTGTTTGCCACCGACACGAATGGCCTGAAGATATGAATGGATGGATGTTTTATATAATATTATTAGCCTTGCTTTTTACTGTTTTTGCAGAATGAGTATTATTATTAGGTTGGACTTTTACTAGATTTTGCATAAGGAATTTTAATGGGTTGGAAGAGTGAGAATACAAAAAAGAAATGGATATAATATCTACTGCCTAGATTATTTTAGTTGTTAAAATTATTATCAACTGTATAGTTTATTAGTTGCATTGTGTCTTAAATTTTAGATCTGGACGAGAAGAGTTAGCCTTTCGTTTGCATTTCGGTGGACCTTTTTTTGGTTTGTGGGCGTGTTAATCAGTAAGGAATTATACCTCTTATAGTCAATTATTTTTTATCATCTTTTAGACTTCCAATTATTTTATTGACATCTATTTTTTTTTGAAACGTACGTCGACTTGGGTCAGTAGTTGATTTGAATTCCGTCGATTTTACTTCTTCGAAAATCATGAATTGATTCACGTTCAACTTCACTTAATTATTGAATTTCATGTTAGTTATTCTTCCTACATGAAATATATGATTGTTGCGATGCGAAATTTTGTGATGTATAATTTTTGTGATGCATGACTCTTGTAGTGAAATTTGATTATCGTTTCCTTGAAATTCTGCCATGATCATTAAACTGATTTTTATGATTATCGAATGCCACTTAAATTGTGAGCATAATTATTGAATGATCGAACTTATCAAATACCACCTAGCTAGTGATATATGATTATCCGGATATACATGATCGAATTATCGATACTCTTCGGAGTAATGATTTGAATTGCTTATCGATACTCTTCGGAGTAAATATTAAAAAATTGTTTTATGATCATGAGATTCTGTGAGTAATTTATTGTCTCCAATCGGTATGGGACGGTTGGTGACGGTTGATCACTCGAGTCGTTTTGTTGTTAAATTTTCATTTGACTTCCTTTTTACTTGGAATTAAAAATTTGATAAATTGCTTTTGTTTATCGATACTTGAACATTGAACTTGGAATATTGAAAATTATTCATCTCTGATTTATTTTGGTCAGTTCCTCCTTAGTAACCGATGTGGTTGTATATGATCTTACTGGACATTATTCGCTCATTTCTTTTTCTTTCAAATTCTCCTTCTTCAGGCAATGAGTAGGAATTATGAGAAGACTTGACTTGGATAAGCAAGATGACGATTCCAAGAGATTTTGGATCTAGACCTTATTTAATAAAAGGATAACTTATTAAAAGTTGATTGACTTTCATTTAGTATCGAGTTTGTAGTTAATTTTATTGGCTTACTTGACTTGAGTTAAAGATGTTTTAAGGTTCATTTATTTTTGAGTTGGGAACATTTATGATATTAAGATGAGATTATAAGTGACATGGTCAAATTGTGGGACCACAGTGTCGGTACCGAGTTTGAGGCGTTACAGAATGATATAAGAGCTTATATTTCAGATCCAGATGAGTTAGAAAGTAAAATTCATGGGATTTAATTGTAGGGTAAGAATTGGATGTTCTCACACTTGAGGTTATCCAATATCATTATTTGGGCATATCACTTACTTAGAAAGATAATAGTGTTGTCAAAAGAACTGATATACTTTCTTTGAATTTGTAGGAAATGACGCGTAACAATACTGGTAAGACAAGGGTCGCTCCACCCATGACAGCTGCTAGAACGAGATTGAATACGACGCACACCAAAATAGTCGAGCTCGAAGGGATTAACCATGTATTGGAGCATGAAAATACATTGCTAAGGAATGATAACCAATTGCTAAGAAATGATAATCAGTTGCTGGTGAATGAGAACAAAGCCTTACTAGAACAAGCCAAGGAGATGATGAAGGCAGTGAAACTGGCATAAGATGTCTTGTTTAGACCCTTTGATGAAATAGATGATATTAGGAGAGCCAATGCGGAAGTCGAAGCGAGGCTGAGCAACATTGAATTCTTGGTTAAGAATGCTTAGGATGTGGTCCAAATGGCCATAGATAACAGACCAGTTGTGGAAGAGGATCCAGAAGACTTAGAGGAAGATGAGGAGATAGTGGACATCGAGGCGGATGTCAATCCAATTATTAACATTGTTGAATCGAAGTGATGAAGAATCTGACCCAAGTGAGGACGAAGACACCCAGGCAAAAGATAATTAGATAGGAAATTTTTTTTTGGAATGACTGAACTAGTTTGGAAAATGGCCACCTAAAGTGGAATTTGGGGGACATTTTTTTCTTGTTGCTTTTGTTATTTGAACAATGGAACGCATTTAAAGCTTCCGAGTTTTGTTTATCAGACAATTAAATGAAATTTGAAATAAATGAATTTTGGTATATTGTTTTTAGTGTATGAATGTGTAATTTTGTATAGTTTGCTCCTTAGAACTTGACGGTGTATACCAAATTTTCTTATGGCATCATATTGATTGAACTATGCCATTATAAGAGTAGTGACCCTAAACCGTATTGACGCCTCAACGCTTCTATCTCGATACCTAATGGCACGAGGAGGTCGCTACTGGGCTCGTGGTAGGGTACTAAGCCTTAGGTCACGCTAACTCCATTTCGAGAATGTAAGAGAATATAGTGATTCGGCGCCAAACATGAACACTAATGAACCAGAGCGTATAGCAACCCGATCTAATGCAACAAGCCGGCTAAGCCAATAGACCCTCTTCTTTGCCTGCTTCAAACTATAGCCACAAGCCAAGTGGGAAATAGGAACAAGGATAATCCAACACATGGAGCACAGGAATACCTACACCGCCGGCAGCAAGC
>CM028383.1:88115888-88143254 GCA_013146195.2 Codonopsis lanceolata
AAAGATTATCACCTTTGATCCTAGCAAATATGATCTAAATTTTTCTAAAGCATATACTCGCTAAAATTCCTTTTAGTGGTATAATTCAATTGAGCATCATTCAGAGTTCTACTAGCATAATGGATCACATGAGGCTTTCTATCTACCCTTTGTCCTAACACGGCTCCAATTGCAAAATCTGATGCATCACACATGATTTCAAAAGGGAGTGACCAATCGGCCTGATAAAATGGGGGCTAGTTAACTTTTCTTTTAATAAATTAAAAGCTTCTAAACATTCTTTATCAAAAATAAACTCAGATCTTTGCTAAAAATTACATAGAGGTTTACAGATTTTGGAAAATCTTTTATAAATCTTCGATAAAAACAAGCATGACCAAGAAAACTCGAACTCCTTTAACCGAAGTGGAGGGGTAGTTTGAAATAACTTCAATTTTAGCTTTGTCAACTTCAATGCCTTTATTTGAAACAACATGCCCTAAGACAATTCCATGTTTTACCATGAAGTGACTTTTCTCCCAACTTAAAGTTAAATTAGTTTTCAAAGATCTTTTCGTGACGATGTAAGGTTTTCTAAACAATGATCAAAAGAATTTCCAAAAGCGAAAAATCGTCCATGAAAACTTCTACGCATCTTTCAACTAAATCTGAAAATATAGAAATCATGCATCTTTGAAAAGTAGCTGGTGCATTACACAACCCAAAAGGCATTCTCCTAAAAGCAAAAGTACCAAAGGGACATGTAAAGTTGTTTCTCTTGGTCTTCAGTGCAACAGTGATCCTATATCCGAAAAAACCATCAAGAAAACAATAATATTCATGACCGGCTAATCTTTCAAGAATTTGGTCAATAAATGGCAAAGGAAAGTGGTCTTTCCTAGTTGCCGCATTTAATTTACGCAAATCGATACACATTCTATAACCCGCTATAGTCCTGTAGGGACTAATTCATCTTTATCATTTTTAACAACGTAATTCCTCGATTTAGAACTACTGGACAGACTAACCCATTTACTATCCGATATAGGTAAATTATACCCGCATCTAAAAGCTTAAGAACTTCTTTCCTAACGCCTTCTTCCATGTGTGGGTTAAGTCTTCTTTGTTCTCTCTGAAGGTTTACTACCCTTTCTAAATGTATTTTATGCATGCACATGGGACTAATTCCTTTTAAGTCGCCTAAGGACCATCCTAAAGCTTCTCTATGTGTCCATAAAACTTTTAACAAACTTGCTTCTTGTTCTTTTAAGTCGTGCTATAATAACAGTAAAGTGTTACCTTCCCCTAAAATGCATATTTTAAGTGGGATGGTAATGGCTTTAATTCTTCGACTTTGGGAGAATTAATGGAAGGCATAAATTCGAATTTTCGCTTTAATTGTTTCTTTTATTTTAGCCTCATTATTCTCTTCTTGCTTTTCTTCCTTAATATCTTCTATCTCAATATCTTTTATCTCAATTTCTTCAAAGAGATTTTGAATCTCTACTTCATCATCTTTGATTTCATAACTTTCTTCTACTACTTTCTCCACTCATCGAATTATTTTCGATTCTACTTTTTATTTCTTTTCTTCTTTCTTTTACTAGCTTCTAACTTTTCTTTTCTAATCTTTCTTCTTCTTCTATTTCTCTTTCAATTTCCTCAATGTCAATTTTTATGGGAGGGATAGGGCTATCATCATAGACAATAAATCTATCTCTCTCATAATCTTCCTCTTCTTCAAAAGTTTCGGTTGATAATTTTCAATCTCATCTATTGAAAAACAAGCACTCATGTCACTAGGTCTATTCATAGCATCAAACACGAAATTTCAACTGTTTCACCTAGGACCGACATTGTGAGTTTACCATTTTTCACATTAATCATTGTATTAGCAGGTTGCCATAAATGGTCCGCCTAACAATATTGGGACTTCATTATTAGTGCATATCTTCCTTTCCATCTCTAGAACCACAAAGTCTACGGTATGATTAATTTATCAACCTGAACTAGGATATCTTCCACTATACCCAAAGGATATTTAACGAGCGATCGCTAATTGTAATTGCATATTAGTGGGTTTTAGTTCTCCTAAACCTAATTGTTTATAGACCGCGAAAGGCATCAAGTTAATACTTGCTCCTAAATCTAGCATTGCTTTCATCTTTTAGAGCTTCCCAAGGAGACTTGGATATTAAAGCTACCTGGGTCTTTCAACTTAGGTGGTAATTGGGTTGTAAACAGGCCGACGTTTTCGAAACAACAATCTTTTCGTTGTTTTCAAACTTGTGTTTCTTAGAGTGAAGATCTTTGAAAAACTTTGCATAAGCTCGGAATATTTTTAATAACATTAAGCAAAGGTAAATTAACATTTACTTTGGATAACATATTATAAATTTCCGTGAATTGTTTGTCCATTCGGTTTTTCATAAGTCTTCTTGAAAGCGGAATTGGAGGAACATAAGGTGGTGGAGCCACATAAGGTTCCTCTTCTTCTTGATCTAACTTTTTTCTACTTCAATTGTATTATCTTTATTTTGAATTTCTTTTTCTTTTTCTTGTTCCTTATTTGGAACTTCTACTCTACTTCTTTTTCTTTTTCTACCTCTTGATTACTTAAATCATTAATCACTTTATCACTATCACTATCTTTTTCAATTTCTTTCTCTATTATTTTTTCGAATTTTCTATTGTAGCATGCATATTAGAAGAAGGATCGTGATCACTTACCTCTTCACCTATCACCTTACCACTTCGCAAGACGGTGATTGACTTAGCTTGCTCGCTTGACTAGGAACTTCCCTTCTTCTCTTTTATTTGCTTCTGAACTTTCAATATGTTTCTTTAGATTTTCAATTTCTTCAAGCATGTACTTCATCAAAGCTGCTTGACCTTTACTAGCTACTTCTTGCTTGGGAACTTCTTCAATTCTCAACCGATTTTGATTTGGCAACTGTGGAGGTTGTGGTGGTTGAGGTTGGAATTGTTGAGGTTGCAAAGGCTTATTTCCTCCCCAAGAAAAGTTAGGATGATTCCTCCAACCAGATTATATGTATTTGAATAGGATCATTCCTTGGCCTGAGGGTACATATTCATAGCATTAGCTCTGTTCGTAATACATAGCACTTGACGGACAAAATTAGTAGCATGAGAATATAATCCACATAAAGCACATGCTTCTTGAATTTGCCAATTTTCAAATTGAGCTTGTGTATTTGAATTATCTTGCAATTGATATAGGCTCCTATTTTTACCTCTAGCACTTTTCTCTGGGAATTAATACTTAGCATCTCAAATAATTCTTCTAGTGCTTACGGTGTCATTCTATTAATAGAACCACCACTGCACTATCAACCATAGTTTGTAAACCCTGGCGAAAGACCATGATAAAATTGAAGCACTAACACATGTTGAGCCAAATTATGATGAGGACACATAATAAGCGATTTTTAAATCTATCCCATGACTCATGGAATGTTTCACCTGGTTCATTTTGGAATGACATGATTTGTTTTCTATACTCGTAAGAGATGCATGTTTGTAAAATTTGCTCATAAACAAATCATATAATTGTGCCCAAGTATAAACACTGCTTGGTGTTAGGTTCATAAACCATCTCTTTGCCAATTCTTTTAATGCACTGAAAATATTTCATTTTAATTTGATCTTCACCAACCCTCCTAAAGGAAAAGTACTCATCATGTATTCATATTCTCTTAAGAAACCGACAGATCTTCATGGGGCATCCCATGAAAAGATGGTATGGCATTAAAATAATGTCCTTTTAGCTCAAAATTCCTAACAAAGATCCGGCAAGACTAAACATGATGTCACCACATTTAATGAAGGTCTACTAAAGTCATTAATAGTTCTTTGATTTACCACTACTTCCATATTTCTTCTTGCAGGCTCTTCTTGTCTTTGATTCCTATTGACCGGGTCAACTAGGTTTTCGTGATTACGATTATTGTTATTATCTTCCATTGTAGGATCAACCGAGGATCCTCTCGATTCAATTGGTCTTGATTATCGTGCTCGAAAGCTAGATTTTCAAAATATTTTTGGTATCTTTTAACAATATTTATATCTTGATCTAAGTCTACCAATTCAGATTTAAAGATCTACGACCTTGCATAAAAATAAATTAAAGCAATTTAAAAACAAATAACTATTAAAATAAAATAAAATAAAATAAAATCTTTTGTATTTTTATTTTTATAAAAACGTAAAATTAAACTAAAAACTAAATTAAATTAAAAACTACGCTACCTACAAACTAACTACGTGAACTAGCTTGTCCCAAGAACGGCGCCAAAAACTTGATCGATGTTTTATTTATCTATTTCCTTGCAAGTGTACAAGACTATTATAGAATAGACTGGAAGCAAGGGTCGAACCCACGAGACAAGTGATCACGAACAAAGGCGATTATAGATAGCAAATTATTAACCTAAGGGGGTTTTTATGTTTAATTCTACTCTAAACTACTAGTTATAGATGTTTAACTAATTAGACAAGAATAACGTATATGAAGATCTTATGGTGAGTGGAAATCTAGGATTCTGGGTTTCACTTATATCTCCTTTATGTTCAATTCATAATAATGTCATTCAATGTCTTGGGTTCGTTCACTAAAAATAGATATGGTCTGTTGAACAATTGGTTCAGCCTCCATCCCCGCAAAATTCACCCATTCCATATCCTAAGCACATGAACTATTAATCTAGCTGTCACCTAGATTTATGATCTATCTGTCACCTAGATCATGTAAGAACCCGGTCCTAACTTATCACTCTCGTGCTCGATAGGTCCAATTTATTGTGTTGGTGAGCCGTTGTACGACATATGCACTTGGTCATGCAGCTTATCCGCACCTCTAAGCCTTTATTATTTGCGATTACATTCATTTGTTCAAAGCAAAATAATATAGGGGTTGATAAACAACACAATCAACAAGCATTGAATAGACATATATAAATGAATCAAAACATAAATTCGATACAAGTTACCTCCCACCTCCTAGATTAGGGATGATTTAGTTCATCATAAATGATGAACAGCACATGAAGATGATGGAAGACATGATTTGATCTTCAATACTTGAAATTACAAAACCTAACTATGTTATACAATCTAAAACTACCTAAAATCTATGTAAAGAGAGCTTCCAGCCGTCCTCCCTCTGCTTAGGCTCGGCATCTGGCTTCTATATATACTCGGGAGTTGCGATTGAATCGAATGACTGTGTGAAAATCCGAAAAGGTCGCATCGCCTACCTTGCAGTGCTGGATACCTTGCGTCCGCAAGGTCTCCAGTGTCTGTGGTTTTGATCTCTTTGATTGCTGACTTCGGGGGCCTATACTGCCTACCTTGCGGTCGCAAGGTCTGAGGCACCTTGCGTCCGCAAGGTGTCCAGATTGACAGTCTTTATTTTTCTTCAATTTTTCTTTCTTTGTAATTTGCACTTAAAACCCTGGAGTTTCGCGTATTTTCACAATAATCCTGAAACTTACAAAACTCACCGAAAACATATATTAGTACTCAAAAGACTCGTGAAATAGCATAATTTAAGTCATAGAAGTATATAAAATCGACGTATAAAATACATCGATCAGACACCTTGGGGATCTTTATTTCGCTGGTCGCTGTGGGCTCGAATGGCCACCCAACCCGGGATTCAATAAACAAGACTCTCCTATCCCAGGACTCCACCTTCCCTAGAACATCAGCCAGCAGCCTTAGAAAGTTGGAGTTGGCCCTCACTCCAATTCTCCCGCCTGTGCTCGAGGCAAAAATGAACAACTTGCAAAGCAAGTGTATATCTGGCTCAAACCCTAGCAGACGACACGCCACCGTGAAGGCTGTGATTGCTCAGACATTATTTAGCATCAAGTCCCAGGGCACAGCTCTGGTCTCGTGCAGAAAATCCACTAGGAAGGGCTCCAGCGGAAGGCGTAATCCTACGCAGAAAAAGTCGGCGAAAAACAAAAGTTTGTTTCCCTGCTCACGGGAAAGTTTAACACCAGCGGGCACATCCATCTTGCTCGCCCAATAGTAAGCAGAGTCGATGCCAAGGGACGTGAGCCAAGCGGTCACATTGTCAGCCGTGTCCAACGTAGCCCAATGAGCAGCATACCGGCTCTCACCTGTATTCACATGCTAGTCAGGCTCTTCATCTTCATCAACAATTTCATCAAGTGCGACCTCCAATTGAGAGCCGCCGACCATGCTGTAGCAGCGGGCAAGGGGAACGTTATCGCGGCCATCTGTTTCATCCTCAAGTGTGGCTTCCACTTGAGTGTGTCCTGTCTTTTTTAGGCGTCGGGCAAGGGGCATGTTATCTGCCTCGTCAGTCTCTGGGGCCTCTCAAGCCGCCTCACCCTTCTCGGCCCTTACTTGCTCGGCCAAACGCTCAACGTTAGCTCCCTGCTGCTTGAGGCCCTGCCCGCCGGTAAAGCCCCCTGTAACACTCTCCTCTCCAGAAGTCTCCCCGCTAGAGGAATTAACTAAGTCAACTACTGGAAGAGCCACGTGCCCACGGACCGTCGGCCCGGCCATGGATCTCAGCCCCTCATCCGACTCATAGTCAACGGGAGGAGTTTTCTCGCTGCTCAAAGAGTCGTTCTTTCCGCCGTAGCTGAAGGCCTCGCGGTCATTCTCCGAAATATCATACATCTACAAAGAGATCGAAAAAAGAGAATCAATGTTCTACCCGAATAACTAATAAAGCAAAATGGGGAAAATTTCCTAAGTCTAGGTACACCAAAGGGGCCATGCCCGCCTAGCGAGAAAGACCACATGGTCTTTACATCGATCTCTACCTAAGCGCCAATTCTACTCCTAAACCCTAACAGAGGTACACGAAGACGAAGGGATTAAGCCCAGAAATCTTTGTTCAAATCGAAAAAGCAGAGAGCATATCAGAAAAGGGGCAAGAAACTTACCGTTTGGTGGAGTTGAAGTGGTTCTTTGTGAACAGTCGGTGTCGAAATGAAACCGAGAGTAAACCTGGAACACCGGAAGAAAACGAGTTATTGGAGTAGGGAAGCAAGGTCACCGTAGTCTAGGAACGCTCAGGGCAGCAGTAGCAAGAACTCTCTAGAAAATCTTCTCTCTAAAACTCAAGAACGGTAAAAGAGAAAAGAGGGAGAAGGGTTCGCCTTTTATAGGCTAGGGTTTACGATTTTGGAGGGACAAAGGGGGAGGCCGAAACGGCGTCTGGAAGGACGGTCCATCATCACCAGGGGCATGCGCATTAAATGCGCTGCTTCGTGGTCTATGTCCCCATCAAATCACCTCAGCCTTTGACGGCACACGCGTCTTTTCGTCCATGCGCCCAGACGCCTCGAAGAAGAAGCTTCCTCAAGACGCCCAGCTTGTCTTCCATTGAGGCATCAGAACCTTCCACAAGTCCGCTCTCTCCGTCCTCTCCTTTTCTCAAAAACCCACAAGTGTTGAAGCCCGTACGAGCATCATCTAGCATGCACGCTCCCCGCTCTGAGCATGAATACTCGCCAGACAAGGAGCTAGGGGCCACTAATGTGCCCGGCCCAAACTGGGTACACGAGCAAATCACGTGCCAGTCATGAGCATAATTAGTATGGGGCCCACCAGTATAGCTGACAAGACAACCGAAGTATCGAGCAATGAACAGTGTAGCTCCCGTCTAAACCTGGCCGAGCATAGACCCTGCCTGTCTGACCAGGGGCCGTGCCCGGGGACCTCACTCACACCGAGCAAAGAATTAGAATCGTCCCGTCCAAACCAGGTCGAGCACTGGCCTTGCCTGCCCGACCAGGGGCCACGCCCGGGATCTACATTTACCTCAAATCAGTATACATCTAATTGGGCAGAGCCTTGCTTGCCCGGGCACGTATCCGGCAAGAGGCTCTGGAAACTTTCTCTCCAAGACAAGTCAAAGGCTTCCATAACAAAGCAGGGCACTTACCTTATCTGCTCCTACATTCACGCGGCCAGCCGCATATCATGCCTAAAATGAAGGGATTCTCTCCTTGATTGACTGGGTATCTATGGAAACTGAATCCCACACGGATTCTGGGTCATTAGGGGCCTATAAATACCCCTTCACAAACCACAAACAAGGTACACATTTCCTTAAGCCTAGAAACTCTGTCAAATTCTCTCTTGACATTCACACTTAATACTTACTCTCACGCCGGAGGGGTTTCGCGAGGCCCTGCCTTGCACTTCCACTCAGGTTTTATGTGTTCTCAATCAAGTTCAAGGAAGCAAATTCAAGCCCATATATCCAACCCAACACACGGACGGCCCAAGCTGTGATTTTGTCACATCATAATCTTTACAGTTTTTTAGACTTATAAATTATGTTGTTGTGTGTTTACCATTTCTGATATTTTGTTTTACAGTTATTTATAATGTATGCTTTTAGTTATTGTATAGCAACTTATACACATTTGTCTTTTTTGGTTGTTATTTTTAAATCTCTTTTTTTAATACCAAACATGAATTCAATCATTTTTATCAATGTGTAAATTGAAAACAATTCAAGCTTACCATCTTAGATAAGCACATTGTTGTTGGAGACTTTGCTTATGTCGTTTCTGGAATTTATGACTCTTTTAAAAAAAAAAATTGTGTTGGAGAATCAAACTCTCAACCCCAAGTATATAGTTACACTAAAAAATACAAAATTTCACCGAAGTATCTATGAAGTCCCACTTTGCCACACCCAACCTAAGTTTTGTGTCATTTTCATATCATTTTATAACTTTTTTTCTAGTTTACCCCCTAGCCACAACGAAGGTTACTAATCTGACATTAAGGTGCACATGATATTTCACGTGAAGGGCATTTTGGTCATTTTCTGGCAACGCTTTCTCTGCTTTTATTACCCAAAGATAAACTTTTTTTCTTCTTCTCCAAAAACTCTTTCTCTATTTCTTCTCCATCAATGACCTCTTATGTAAATTTTAATTGAGATAAAACTCAAGAGTGTATGAATCTTTTACTCAAAATTTTATATTGAAAAATAAATAAAAATAGAGCGGAATCATATTAAATATCAAAAAGATATAACTGAAGATCAGATAATCACAATCAGGTGTCAAGACCGCCACGAATAAGAACCCACAAAAAATTAAAGCTGCCACAGCCCCCGACATTTCTCCATTTCTCTCTCGTACAACACAATACACAAGCATACACTACGAATTTCAAAACTCATATTTGAACCTATCACAAATGTATACGACAAAGATGAGGCACGCCATAGTTCAATCCGTCTTCATCGTCCATAGCTTCAACTCTAATAAATTTCTCATCGGCAATGTTGATATTGTTTATGGTTTGATTTAACCAAATTATCAATCTTAAACATTATTCGTCACCGTGTCTATCACTATAATTATCAGACATGATATCATCATCACTAAATTTGACATGGAATATGGAAATGCTAAAAAAATTACATTGAGGGCCAAAGTGAATTTGGTGGATACTTAGGGAGAAATTTGTATTTTGGACTACTTTCGATCGGGCCAAAATATGATTAGCTCCCAAAATTACACAATAAATCTCACATTACACCCCAACCTACGAAATGTCTCACTTTCATACCTTATTTTTCTATTTGTCCCACTTTGCCCCCTTCCGTCTATGGGTGTTGAAAATAGTAACAGAAAATGGTATGTGCATCTTTTTTTTTTTTTTTTTTAAGGAAACAGGGGCGGCACCCTGCAAAATTTTATTAATAAAGAAAGATATACAAGCAAGAGGGAGACAACCAGCCTGGCCCAAAAAGGGAGGGCAAAGGAACCTAACCTCGAAAAAACAACATTAGATAACATTCTTCCTATAATTATAGAGACCTAACCGATCATGGACCAAAGCTTGCAAAGCAGAACTAGGAAGCTCTGACGAAGAATTATAACTCTGAAAGCCTTTGTGAATATGAGCACATGCTGCAAGTTTATCAGCAACAAAATTTTTCTCCCAGAAAACATGATGAATAGAAAAAGCACCCATATACTTACGACATTCCCTTAAGTCATAATCATGCATCCACGGAGCACAGTGTTGGTGTGATAAGACCTTAACAACTACCATAGAGTCCGATTCCACTATAACATTCACCAGATTGAGATTGTGACAAAGGCAAATGCCATCACGAAGAGCTTTAATCTCTGCACTAGTAGTATTAGTGCCTATGCCATAAAAGGAAGAAAAGGCTATGATCAAGTGACCCTGATAGTCTCGCAAAATACCACTACCCGAGTGATTACCATTCACAGCAGACCCATCAGTGTTAAGTTTATAAAACCCAGGAGGGGGAGGATCCCAACGAAACCAACCTCCCCTACGAATAGATGGCTCAATAATGGGGAGATGCAAATGGTCCATACCCAATCTGTCCAACAGAGAGCTCCTAGATTTATGAGTAAACACCGATAAAACATCCTGAAGACCTCCACAGATTCGAGCAATAATCTGAGCCACTTGCATGAGATCATTATCAAAAACAGCATTACACCTCTCTTTCCAAATCTCCCAACAAGTCAAGAGTAAAATACCAATACAACAAACTCCAGCTTGATTTCTAGTCGAGCTGTTGGAACACCAGACATGCATAAGATGATTAAGCGAGCCATACGAACTGACCTTATTGAAAGGGCGCGCAAAATGATCCCAAACAGCACGAGCAATCTCAGAGTGAAGCAACAAATGAACAATGGATTCACAATTGGGCTGGGAGCAGCAAAAACACTTAGAGACAATGGATACGCCCTTAATATGAAGCTGACTGTCCACCGGAATAGCACCAAGGCATAGACGCCACATAAAGCAACTGATTTTAAGAGGAAGCCACGGTTGCCAAATCTTGCCCGCCCAGGAAACCGAAGGAGACTGATGACGAATAAGCTGCCAGAAGTTGGAGGTCTGAAACTGGCCAGAAGTAGATAACGTCGAGATCAAACGATCGGGAATATTGGGATCACAAGTGACATTACGGGAAACAGGCTGCAAATGAGTTGGAATAAAGTCCATAAACTGATCAAGATCATTGATGGCTTGATTAACTTTGAGAGTGGCATCCACGGGCAAAGGACCAATCAAAGGATCTCCACACCAATTATCCATCCAAAAAGAAAGCTGCCCACGACCAACTAACCAACAACTGGACTGCTTGACTAAAGGAATCTGAGAAGCAATAGACTTCCATTAAGGGGCCGCCGTGAGCCTGCTGGAAAAACCCAATGTACCATCATATTTCCCATACACAAAAGTCGCCCATAAACTCCTTCCTTGCAATGCATTCCAGGCCATTTTAGCATGCAAAGACTCCATCACATGCCGAAGAGAATGAAGCCCTAAACCGCCTTCCTTTATGGGACGACAAACAGAAGGCCAGGATACCCAGTGAGTACGAGAAGAACCCCCAGAACTCCATAAGAAATCAACCATATGAGATTCAAGCCGCCGAATCACAGAACGAGGAACTTTAATAGCAATCAGAGAATAAACCGGAATAATGCACAAAACCGACTTTAAAAGAGTAAGCCTACCGCCCATAGAAAGAAGACGACCACGCCAACCAGAAATACACTTCATAACTTTCTCCACTATGTCTTCAAAATACAAACATTTTATACGACCTCGAAAGATAGGAATCCCCAAATACCAAATGTGGAAAGTGCAGTGACTGCAGCCAGAAGAAGAAGCAATCTGTTGACGTTTAGAAGGGGAACAAGATTCCGCAACATAAAAGCCACTCTTACCAAGATTAACGAGCTGACCCGAGCTGTTCTCATACGAAGAAATAACACGACGTAAAGCCAAGATAGATTGCTTCGAGGCATTACAAAAAATAATCATATCATCGGCGTATAACAAATGAGAGATCACCACACCACCCCTCCCATGCAAATATGGACCAACTTTACACTCCGTAACAGCCTTCTTTATAGCAATAGAGAATATATCCTGAGCCAATATAAACAGGAGAGGAGACAAAGGATCACCCTGCCGAAGACCTCGCGAGGAATTAAAGAAACCAATACTATCCCCATTAATCCGAATTGAGTACCAAATGTTACTAATCAAGTTCGAGATGAGAGAGCAGAAGAAAGTATCAAATCTAAAACCAATCAAAGCCCGCTGCAGAAAGTTCCATTCCATCCGATCATAAGCCTTAGACATATCGAGCTTAAAGGCAACATTACCACCCCGGCACTTCAGACCAATCCTATGAATCATTTCTTGAGCCAAGGCAATGTTCTCTTGAATACTCCTCCCTTTGACAAAACCCGACTGCTCCAACAATATAATATCTTGAAGAATTAAAGCAAGCCAAGAAGCAAGAATTTTAGAAATAATTTTACTCGAAAAATTGCAGAGACTTATGGGGCGGAGATCAAAAAGGCTATTAGGATTAGCAACCTTAGGAATCAAAACTAAGGCCGTAGCTGCCAAACCCCTGGACAAAACAGATCCCGAAAAGAACTCATGAACCGCATTAATAACATCGGCTTTAATAATATCCCAGCAATCGACAAAAAAGTGACCCGTAAAACCATCTAGACCCGGGGCACTGTTAGGATTAAGCTCTTTGACAGCTTGCCAAATTTCTTTATCCGATGGGATTTGACAAAGCAACTCATTATGATGCGCAGAGACAGAAATCAGAATATCATCAAACAAAGAATTGTCAATCGAGTGTTGGCTAGATGCAAAAAGATCTGAAAAATAATTAACAGCAAGATCTCCAATATTGGAGGAGTCTTCACACCAACTGCCATCCTCCATTTTAATTCTAATGGTATTCACCTTATGACGATCCCGAATACTAGCATGAAAGAAAGAGGTATTGCGGTCACCATCATGAAGCCAAAGCTGTCGTGATTTTTGTTGAGCAAGCTCTCTATCCCAAGATAATAACTGACCAACCTCCTTACTAATAAGCTGAATCTTACGGGCATTTTCAGAATCCCAACACTGTTGCAAAGCAACCTCCAACCGAAGGACTTCATCTTGTTTGATAGCTAGTTGCCTTTGAACATGGCCAAATACGTCCCAGTTCCACTGCTTCAAGGCACGACGCAAGACCTGAAATTTACGCTGAAGAATCATCATAGGTGTGCCCATCACTGGAATATCCCATATACCACGAACAAATGTATGAAAGTCTCCATGGTCAAGCCACATTCGCTGAAATCTAAACAACCCCTTCAGCTTTTTAACAAATGTAAAATCGACCAATAAAGGAGCATGATCAGATTGCAATCTGCTAAGGTGAGTAACCCGAAAGGCAGGATAAGCTGATTTATAAGAACCGTTCATTAAAATTCTGTCAAGCCTCTACCAAATGCGATGGCCCCCGTCCTGATTATTACACCATGTATATATGCTACCATCAAAACCGGCATCCCCGAGACCTGCCGAATTCTGAAAGCTATTAAACTCATGAATACTTTGTAAATCAAAGCCAGAACCACCAAGTTTCTCACTGGTATGGGCTATAACATTGAAGTCCCCTCCGACAATCCATAGTTCCGGGAATTGAAGAGAAATGTCTAAAAGGCTATCCCATAGCTCCCTTCTATCAATCCGGTCACATTTGGCATACACACCAGAAACAAGAACCGAAAAATTGTCTCCAAACTTACAACGAACAGTCACATGTTGGGAAGAGGCACTAATAAAAGTAACATCAATCCGATCATCCCAAAGAAGCCAGATATGCATATTAGTCGGGTTGTCATGAAAACTATGCTGAAAATTTAATTTCTTAGCTAACTTACCAATACGATCCCCCAGAAGCTTGGGTTCCATAATAACAAAAAGCATAACGTTATGCTGAGATTTAAGTAATTTAAGGTAATCACGGGTATCCTTCTTACCCACTCCATGGGCATTCCAAAAAATGACAGCCATAAATAAACTATTATTAAGAAGAAGAGAGCGGGGCTTTCACCGAAGCCCTAGTTTGCCTTTTATTTTCCGTCAAAAAAGTCTGTTTCTTCTTTTTCTTTAGAATAGTCTGACAATAATTACGGAAGTGCTGAGTAGAGTGATCTGAAGGGGGAAATGCAAAGAGATCGTCGATAAAAGAAGATCTGGTCAGTTTATGAGTACGCCTATGGAAAAACATGCCATCCACTGATAAAGATCAAGAAATACGCGACGGCTTTGTCACCAACTCCTCTTGATTTTCCTCCCCTAAATCAGCCAACACATCAAATGTATTACGTGTACTGAGAGCATCAAAACTGTCACGGCTAGGTTGAGAATTTGAGATTTTCGAAGATTGCAACTGAGAAACATCCACATCCTTACTCGCATGATGCAAGTCCCTATCCATATCTACCTTAGGAGAGTTGTCTGGATTAACTTCCTCAACAGTAATAGTCTCAGTATGATTAGCAGACTCATCAACAATAACCACTGTAGGATTTGCTATAGTAGCCTTTTGTGCCATAGACACCGTAGCACTAATAGAGGGATTAGGCAATGAAGCGGAAGTCCCCTCTCCCGTAAAGTGAGTCTTAACGGGGGTCCAACGTTGCTTCTGCATGGTGGCAGCTGGTTGCATGGATGGAGGCATGCCATTAACTACAACATTAGACGGACTTTCCTTCGAAGGATCCATGGAATTAATTGCCTTGCCTTTATCTCTAGCCGACAAATTAGGATCCTTAGGACGATCCATAAATGGATGTGAAGCATGAGCTGATGGTTCTTTAACGACCCGTTCATTCTTCCCATGAAGTTGTCCTTTCCGACACTGAACCTGTGAATGGCCTAATAACCCACATCCGGAACAGAAACGAATGTTTCCTTCAAATTCAAGAGATTGCCAAAAGCCATCCTCCTTGCTTGATCCAATCTAAACCCTAGTAGGCAAAGGCTGAGAAACGTCAATTTCGATACACATACGAGCAAAAAACGGCCAAACAAGCGATAAAGTTTTCTCATCCACCCTTAAAAAATTGCCCAATGAATTGCCTATGCATTCCAGAAAAGATGGATTAAAATACACAAGAGGAAGATGGTGAAGACGGACCCAAACCGCAACCTTAGGGACATCTTTCCGAAAAGCAAAATCAGCCGACCAACGGAAAGATCGGTACACACAAGACTGGATCATGTGGGATTCCTTGGATAGAGCCAGAACTAAATCTTCCAACGAAGATAGCCTCACCATAACATGCCGCGGGTCTAAAAGACCAACTACAAATGGACCCTTAAGCTTCCAGTTCTCTGCAATGTCTGACTGAATGACATTCACTGTTGGCCTGCCGGCAAGAATGAGAGTGTTCTCAAACTGCTTCGCAGCAGCCTCCAACTCAACCGGAGAAAAGAAATAGTCGGGATCACCATCCACAATTATAGCTTGACGAGGAGCCAACGGAATTGCCTGAAGAGCCGGTTGTGCCTGACCTACAAACTGCCACCACATTAGCATAGGATACCGGCCGAACTGGACTAGGATCGGGAGGAATAGGAGGCTGAGCCTCCATGTCCGCCGCCAAGAAACAGAAAAACCCTAATTAGGACAGCCGAAAAACTAGAGAGAGAATTCTAGAGAGAGAAAATCATTAGTTTAGTGAAAATTGGTTTACTTGCTATTCGTATGTGCATCTCACGTGAAGATTATTTTGATCATTTTTCTTGGGGTGAAAAATGGAATTTGGTTATAACTTCATTATTTAGTTACCCATATAGTATTTAAAATATATTTTTAAATAAAAATAATAAATAATTGTTTCAATAATCCAAAAATAATTATATGGCCAATTTATAATTCCCCCCCCCCCCACAAAGTATCCACCAAATCGCATAGTGCACCCTAACCTAAAGTTTGTCCCATAATGGTATGTACTGATGCTACATTTTTTTTCATTTTCCACCCTACCTTTGATGGATGTTAGAAAATTCACTTTAAATAGCACATGATCTTCCACATACGGGGCAAAAATGACATTTCCCTTATATGGTTAAAGAGTAAATGTATTAAAAGGAAAAACCCTAATCTCACATCCTCACATTCTCTCATCTCCTGATGCAATCCCATCTTCGACTCCACCGTTATAGCCGCCATCTCCAGCCCCACCATATATAGAAGCCACCATCTCTAGCCTAAACCCTTCCTACTCCAGTCACTCCTATCACAGCTTTGGCGCCTACCTTTTTCGATGTTAGCCAAATTCCATCTTCGATCTCCCTCATTCTGTCCCCTGCAAAAGTCGCACCTGAAGTAGTAATCAAAGGCTATAGAGTATACTTACTAAAAGCCCTTATAAAAACATGGGATTAACAGAAAACAAATAACCCATATCAACAAATTCATCAGAAAAAGAGACAGACATGAATTAAAAGAAATGGTAAGGGGTTATATTGAAATACGACCGGTTTACATATGGCTTAAAACAAAGTATCGAAATTGAGAGGATGTTGAAGAAGCTATGGTTCTAGATGATTTCGACCTTAGAGCAGCTGTCATGGTGGTCGGATTGGATTATTTAAAGAATTATGAGAGAAAAATTCAAGTTAAGTTAAGTCATGTAAGAGGATGAAAGGGGGGATGAGAAATTGATTGATTTCAGTGGTGGTTGGGTTTCATCGGAGAAGGTGGGTAGATCCAATTTCATACAAGAAATCGAAGATGAGACGGGTATCTATGGGTAAAAGTTTTTCTTATCTTTTGTTTGCGTACTTTGTTTACATCATCAAGATAAAAAAAAAATTGATAATGAAATCAAACGTGTATCTATCTTACGAGTTAAGAGAGAAAAATTAGGAGGGAGTGGACAAAACCCAGATCGGGTTCTGAGTTAATTTTTGTTTTGGGGGCGACTGAAGATCAGAAAACATGGTGAGTCTTTTCTCTAGATTTCTTTCAGCAAGAAGAAAAGGAATGGTGGACCCCCACTCCATTTTTTTTAACATTTTAACTTTACACACACACATATATATATATATATATATATTTTAGGAAATTATATTTTATTTCTTAATTTTTATTAGGCTAAAATACATTTAGCACCCCAAAAGTTTACACCAAATTCCTAATATTTATCTCAAGTTAACAGCCACAAAGAAATGTCAAATTAACATGACTTTTCTAACGGCTGTGGTTATGGTGAAAAATAGGGGGGAAAATAACGTCAGATACTATTATGAGACAAACCTTAGGGTTGTGGTGCACAATGTGATTTGGTGAATACTTTTTGGGGGAATTGTAATTTGACATAATTATAAGGAAAATGTTATACTTACAACTAATTATATTACTTTCCTTACAATTACATTTTGAAGAACTGCAAAGTTGTTTTGGACAAAGACATTTTTGTTCTTTTTCAAGGCTTAGCTGCAAGGAAAGTTATAAAATTAGTTGTAAGGCTAGCAGCGTTGTTATTATAATTTTTCTAATATTTAAATTAGAAATTAAAAAATTACATTACTCTAAAAAAAATGAAATTTAGAATTAATTTAATATATTTTTTATCATTTGCTTTCTCCCATCAACCTCATCATTCATAGACCCACCACCATAACCACCTCAAATAACATCATTAACCCAAAAATCAAATTTTGATTTTATTTATTTTTTGTCTAATTCTTTACTCATTTGTTCAAATTAACCTATATGCAAAACTTGTCATTTATAGACTCACCACCACCACAACCTTAAATTTCACTATTTACAAATCCAAATTAATGTTTTTTGAATTTTCAAATTTAAAGATTGAAACTCAAACCCATATGAAGATTTGAAAAATTGATGATTTGGAAATCTAACAATGTCATATTCCACCTAAACCACCACTGTCATGCTTACAATCACCCCAAACACGACTCCTAACCACCACCACCAGCATCCCTGCAATTGCCGTCACCGCCATCACCAGTCACCACCACCAAAAAGTGCATTCACATTGCTTTACTAAAACGGAAAAATAAAATATCTTTAGCTTCCGTTAAGTCACCGTTAAAATTAGATGACGGTTAGTATTAGTGACGAAATTGAATATATCTTTAAGTGCTCGTTTGTTGCAGCTTATTTGGAGTGACCTTTCGCTTTTGGCTATTGAAAAGTCATATTTAGAGTGGTTGTTTCAACTTATAAGTCAAAAGTCAATAAGTAAGGTACAAAATTCTTTATGCATTGAAAAACCAAAGCCAAAAAGGCAAAATTTTAAAAAAAAATTAGTTTTTTTAAAACATGAAGACAACTATTCATTAATAAATATTTGATTATCCCAATTTCATCATTTTATGAAATATACATAAAAATATGAATACTAATTTTCAAGTTTTTTAACAAATAATTATAACGACTCATAAGCAGTTTTTCAACAGCTGTAACAAACAGTCTATCATGCAATTAGCCACAAGTCATTTAGCCACTCGCTTAAGCTATTAGCCATAAATTGTAAGTCATCAGCCACAATAAACGAGCACTAAAAGTATAATGATAATTTCGCTCGAAACATAATACAGTGGCAAAATGTAACAATTAATCAAAGTACATTGACAAAATTAACCATTCCCCCCCCCCCCCAAAAGTTAATTTTTTATTTGATTTGATTCATTTTTTAATTCTTTAATCCTTCCTTCAAAATAAATCATTTGCAAAACTCATCATTTACAAACACATTACCACACAACTTATAATTTCACTTTTTAAAAACTCAAATTCAATTTTTTGAATTTTCAAATATTCAAATTGAAACCAAAACCCATGTGGATATTTGAAAATATTTTGATTTGAAAATCTCACAATGTTGTATTTCATCTAAACCACCACTGTCATCCCTACAATTGCCACCACCACCGCTTCTAACACCACCATCCCTACGGTCGTCAGTACTACTATCACCACCACTAAGAAATGCATTCACCTCATCTTGTTCAAATGGAGACATATAATCTTTTTAACTTCCGATTAGTCAAACTTTTTTTCTTAGAGCATCTATCATTTCTTAGTTCCTATCCACTTTCGGTGTCAAATTACTAAGCAAGGAGATAATCTAATTAATTTTAGGATAGACTACTTGAAAGAATGTCTGTTGGTGGATGTATCTTCCAATAAAAGAAGAGTTGCAGTAGAAGAAAAGAAAGTCGATAGCCATGAGAGGGGAATAGAGGGATTCACATATGTAACTAACTACCTTGGGTCCTATGAAGAGAAGCAAGCAAGTTAAGAGCAAAAAAAAGTTTGAGGTTTGGAACGCAGTTATGGAAATGAGTAAAATATTTGAACTCAATTAGTTGTAATTACTACAATTGGTTTTGTTTGTAATATCTATAAGTTTGAGACCAGTATTATTGTTTTTAAGGCTACTCGTAGTAGTCTGAAAATTCAAAGAAGTAAACTGTAGAATTTAGTTTTTTTTTTTCTGCAAAACGTACATATTTATCAAATGGTTCTTCATTTTTTTTCTTCATATTCTTGACATTATGACACATTTTCTTAACTCACTTCTCTTATTTTATTCATTGGTAATAACTAAACATGCTACAAATTTGCTTAATATCTCGATACTCACCAACAATTCTATTATTATAGATACAATTTTTCATAAAAATCTAATAATGTCTTTCCCGAACATATTTAAGAAAATAAAACTATATTATTTTTTCAGTTTTGAATAAAGTTTTAGTGTCTCGACTGAGTAATTGTATTTATGTTATTTTAGAAAATATTGGGCGACATTTGTAACGATAATTGTAGGAGGGGGAAACTGATAAGAAAATCAAAATATAAGACGAAATGAATAGACTTTTAAAAAATGTAAGACCTAACTTTAAAAAAGCTACAAGTCAAGGGATCAAATTATTATTTAATTATTCATGGAATTAATTAGCCTATGACAAATTTACTTTTTTTGTCTTAATTAATGGTAAGTGATTTATTATATTTATGGCTATTTTTTTTTCCAATCATTATTGTATGGCATGGTAAATTTACGTGTATTGTCATTAACAAAACGCACAAATTCATCAAATAGTTCTTCATTTTTTTCATCTTCTTGATATTATGATACATTTTCTTAACTCATTTCTCTTATTTTATTCATAAGTAATAACTTATCATGCTACAAATTTTCTTAATATCTCGAAACTCACCGACAATTCTATTATTATAGAACAATTTTTCATATAAATCTAATAATGTCTTTTCCGAAAATATTTAAGAAAGTAAAATCATATTATTTTTTAGTTTCGAACAAAGTTTTAGTGTCTCGACTGAGTAAGGGTGTTTTTGTCTTTTTAGAAAATATTGGACGACATTTGTGATGCGTCCTGAATAATTTGGATGCACTGAGTAAGCCCAATCCAAACACCTGGCTTTCAACGTGTCTGTGAATCCTCTAAGCCCAACTCTGTAATAAGGAAGAGCAAACGTGAACTGGGCAGGGGCACTCCCCCGCAAAGGCCCTCCGGCGTGAATCAAGACACAAATAAGGCGCTTGAGTAAGTAATTTGACAGAGTTTTGGCTAGAGAATTAGATTGCGCATACCTCTCTCCAAATTTTGCTAAGCTTTTATACGCACCGGAGGCATAACTGCCCATAAACATGGATAACCGCCCATGATTAGCATTAACTGCCCATGATTAGCATTTAACTGCCCATGATTGACATTAACTACCCCACAAACGGTCATGACCTTTAGTAAATACACATTTAATTAACTCATTAATGACAACGGGTTATCCGTGAGAACTTGCTCTGGCCATTACCGCTAGTCAAGACTTTGCTCGGTGTAACCACCCTCCACTGTTACTCGATCTTACCGACATAAATGTCCTCAACTGTTAATAACTCTTACTGATGTAGACGAGCATTGATGCTCGATTATCAATTTTGCTCGTTTAGCCGAGCCCCCATCTCATAAGTAGCTAGCCTGACCAAAACTAAGGCTTTGCCCGGTTGCTCGCATAACACCTTTGCTCGCTTGCTCGGAGGATAAACACGCCTGACACGTGGCTCATGGCTTGGGCCTTTTGGGCCAGGCAGCTCAGTAGCCCCCAATTCCTTGTCTTACCGAGTATTCATGCTCGTGACGAGGAGGAATCAAAAAAATTCAAAATACATCTCTCAAAAAGAAACAAAACAGGCGCCAAAAAGAAACAAAATAATCTTTGATCACTATTCGTCTATATCTCATTTGATTGATATTTGGATTGCTAAGTCTTCAGTTTGCAGCCAGATTGGAGCTTGTAAGATTGGCATTTGCATCCTAACATGTTGGGAGATTTGGAAAGCCCGTTGCGCGTCGACTTTTGACAATGTTGCTATGTCCGGAGATACTATTTCAAATCGCATTATGGCTGGTCTTCAGGATATGATGAGTTTGTTTATCCCCAAGCTTGCTATTAACAATTTTAGTAAACTTGCGGTGCAAGGGCTGAATATTGAAGTCAAACAGGTTCGGGTTAAGCATGGTCAGTGGCTCCGTTGGGAGGCTCCTCCGCATGGATGTTTGAAGCTCAATACTGATGGTTCATCTACTAATGGTAAATGTTCTGGTGGAGGGATTATTCGAGATCATGAAGGCTTATTGGTGGCGGCTTTTTCTAGTAACTACGGGTCTGGTACTAATATGCTTGCAGAATTCTTCGCTCTTCGAGATGGCATTCGTTTATGTAGAGATTTGGGAGTTCAACAAGTTTTAGTAGAGTCGGATTCGAAGGTGGCAGTGGATGGTATAGCTTCTATGCATCAAGCTCCGTGGCAATATGTTTATGTGATTCGGGAATGTCGAGCTTTAATTGGTGATTTTGCCTTATCTCATGTCTTCCGTGAACAAAACAAAGTGGCTGATAGACTGGCATCTTGGGGCTCAACTCATTCGGGTTTTAAAAAGTATCATTCTAGATTAGATATTCCTTCTCAAGCTCGTCAGGCTATGCGGTTAGATGATATGGGTTTATTTTCTTTAGAAAATAGGTATCTCAGAGGCTTTGCCATCCTTTTCGCAGGTTAGGCTCCTTTGTCCCCCTCTTGGGTAAGGCCGGTTGTCCCCCTCTTGTTTGTATATGTTTTCTTTTTAATAAATCTGCAGTGCCGCCCTTCCCTAAAAAAAAAAATAAAAAAAAAATCATACAGCGTGTTGAGGAAGCGTTTCTTAAAAGTACGAAACGTCAGCCGCCAGACGCCAGCCTGAAAAAGCAGGCCCAATTCCCTATGCCCATTAAACGCTGCCTCGTTCACCGCGCCTCGTGCTTTGGGCCCAATGATTTGATCCTCAACCACGCGCTTTGGTATAAAAACGAATTCCCTCTTTTACAACTTTACGCCTCAAACAGTTCAAAGCAATTCTCTAACAGATAGACGAAGCAAACGAAGCTTTCTGCAGATTTTCATCAAGAGCTACTTCCTGTGTTCAATCCTCCCCTGCCAAGGCGTAATCAAGATTTTCTCCATCTCTCGTATTTCATATTTCCCATTTTTCATTATTCCATTGCACTATCTTTTCTTAATTTCGGATTAGGGTTTATGCCGCTAAACCCCTTTCCGCTTTTTCTCGCAAATTGTTCATCCCAAGTCCAATCGCCTTTGCCTTTCACTCTAACTACCAACCCTTTTCAACCCAAACCAAGGGAATCGAGAACTCTACGATCGCACTCTGCTTATCGATCTCACCACCGCTTCCACGCCAAATTTTTTTTTTTCATACTTCACCCAATCAATGTCTAACCTGCACTTCTCGATTCCTCTTCCTGTAGGATGTCTAGCGAAGAAACTGTCTCCGAAATGGAAGGCCGGAGCTACGATCATGGAGCTCCAGAAGAAATGCCTCCATCCTCAACCTCATCTTCTGAAGATAGCGAGCTGGATGTGGTCCCCTTAATTGCTCGTCGACGCAAGCCTGTACAACTAAGCGAGAAACAAACAAATAGCGGTTCCCAAATCCCTTATGAAACTGTGCGATCAAATGATCTTCCTCGCCCAAACAACCAACTTCCTGGGCCAAGCCAAACTTCATTCGTTCCCGCCTGCACTCTCCCCTCAATCGATGGGAAGACCTCAATTCCGAGGAAGAGGTCAAGCACTGTTCTACTCGTAGGAATAGACCCTAAACTTTACTGGCCCGCTTTGACTTAAATATAGACAACGAAGGCCATAACTTCCAGGGGGACAAAATGGTGTTTTACTTCGACTTCTTTCAAGTTGGACTTCGTCTTCCTCTCGACCCATTCATTGTCGAGCTAATGAATGCTTCTAACACCCTTCCCTGCGACCTAACTTTAACCACTGTTAGGTTCTTAGTATCATTCACCGTAGCCTGCCGGTCACTCGGGTTTGAGCCCGATATGACTTTATTCCGCAAGTTTTTCCTTCTCTCTCTTGATAAGAAAACTGGTCGTATCAATAGCCGCTCAAACCATGGCTTTTTCAAGCTTCTCACCGACAAATTCCCAACAAAGTCGATGGTCGACGGGAAGGCCTCGCTTATTGAATCGAGCATTGGTCGGCCCTTTGCACCCTATATCGACTACGGTCTTCCCGAGAATGACAAACACGCCTACCGAGCCGGGAACCCAAAATAGTTAAGGCTTTCAGAATCTACGGGAGCAAGAGAAGGACAAGTCGGGCAGATTTTGTGTTGGATCGGCGAAGTTCTCACTTCCGATCTCCTTCATGCGATCCGGGATCTCTTACCTTCCCATTGAAGGGGTCGAGCCCCGAGTTAATATTGATCCGTAGACTCCCCACCCATACCGGGCTCTTGTCACGGAATAAATTCCCAAGTGAATGCGAGGATTATGCTCGATTGAGCTCTCGCCGACCTCCTTTCGCTTCTCGTTACGCCTTAACCGCTTCTTACCTCGCTATCCTTTAATTACTTTACCAATCCATGCTTTTCCTCGAATAACATTCTTCTTGTTTTTATGCAGATATGAAGCAGCTTGATGATGTGAGCAAATTCATGCAAGCCGCAAAGAAAAGCTCCAAAGAAGCGAGCTAAGCACCCGCCAACTCACCAAATCAATCTTCCCACGCCCCGCCAATACTTCAAGCCGAGGAACCAAACGTCACCAACCCGAACCCAGCCAATCTGTGGCAACCTTTATTCCAGCACCTCTGGTGCGAGAAGCAATGAATGTCTCCCCACCAATCATCAATGTTGAACCTACTGAAAGCCCGAAGAGGAACAGACGCCGGGCAGATAAAGCTGTCATGGAAGACAACACTCCCCAACTCCCCTCCTGGAAAAAAGATGACTTCGTCATGCCCGACGATCAACCCAAAGCCGCTGCCCTCATCAGGGAACTCGCCAACGTACCGGATCTCCACAATATCTCCGTACACAAAAGAAGTGGTTTCCAAGCCACTACCGGATTGGGCTTGATGAAACGGCTACACCATAGTGGCATCCAGAAGAAATATGCCGACCAAGCGAGTTCCGTCTTGATCGGCGAGATGGGCATGTGCATGACTGAGGTAACGCATTCCTCTTATTACTTACTTTCTTTCCTTTTCCATCACTTTTAACCCGCAACTTCTCAAACAGATCGCGAATAAATCCATTTTAATGTATGAGCGCCTGATCACCAACCTCAACAAGACCAACACACTTACCACCGAGAAAGATACCTTGACTACCGAGAAGAATGCTCTGGAAGAGAAAATCAACTGCATCCGAGCCGACCTCAAAAATACCGAGGAATCCCTCACAAGCAAGGTGACCGAACTCTCCAAAATCGAAGCCGAGAAAACAGCTCTTGAAGCCCAATTGACCCTCTCTAAAAAATCTGAAGAAACGGCCTTAAACAACATAGCTGGGGTGCGCCGGGAGCTGCGTGCTTGTCAAAGCGACCTCGAAGCTGCCAACGCCACTGTCACCGACCTCGAACAAAAGCTGACGGAAGCTGGCTCCTTGACTAGTGAAGAACAGAGACTGAAAATCATTGAAGATTACAAGGGCTCGAGCGACTTCGCCACCAGTGTTGAAGGTGAAGCTTACCCGTTTTTCTTGCAGGGCATGAATCATATTCTGCGACAGATTGCTTGCAGCGGACTAGAAATCCGTCCCGAGCAACTCGCCGAATGGGGGACAATCCGTTATTTTGCTTATCTGCCCGTCCCGGCCACTCCCTCGTGCCATTTAATGAAGATGAACTAGAGTCTCTGGCCGAAACTGACACTGAAAAGGGCTTATCACCATGGAACCCCCCTCCTGTCATTAATCCCTCTGTTACCGAGCTCATGACAGAAATTTGGAGGTCTCAAGCTCCTTCAACCACTACTGATAATGCCCAAGGTCAAGCCGATGATGAAGTTACTATCCTGGATACAACCGAAAGTACCGAAGAACCTGCCCCTGCTTCAACCGAGAACAACACTGCCCCTTGTGCTTGAACTCATAACATTGGCCTGCGTGCCTTTCTGGCCTTCGTGCCTTGTCCCAAACAATTTAATTTTTGTCTGTAATATTTTAACTTGCTCTCCTTTACTTCTGAATGACTTCATAATATAAGTTTTTCCCAAGAAAAATCACTTTTTACTCGCTCTAAAGCGATCACCATTTAGCTAAGTTTTTACTCGCTCTAAAGCGATCACCATTTAGCTAAGTCCCACTCGAATACCCACTCCTCTTACGAGCATAAAGCCCTCTATGCTCGTAAAAAGAGACTAATTCGAGAACCGGGAAACCTCTTCTCAAATCTTCTCGAACATAAAGCCCTTTATGCTCGACCAAAGACTTGAAAAGATATTCAACTCAAACACCAACCCTTTAATCGGGCTGGAAAAGCTCATGCTCGATAAAAGGAAATCGAAAAAACAACAAAAGCCAACTCGAAGACCCACTTTTCCAAACACAAAGTTGAAAAGACAATCGAGTTTCACCATTGCTAATTATCATGAGAAAAAGGATCAAAGAATTACATATTGTAAATCAATTACCAATAGTATTTCTTCAAATGATCTGCATGCCATGGATGCTTTAACTCATCACCATCCTCTGTTCGCAACATGTAGGTGCCTTCTTTAATGATTCTCGAAACCTGAAAAGGGCCTTCCCAGTTTGGTGACAGCTTCCCCCATTCAGCTCGATGGCCCGTTGCCTCAATCTTACGGAGGACCCAATCCCCCACAGCAAACGATCGACCACGAACTCTCTTATCGTGGTGAGCCTTTGCTCGTTGCTTATAGTTGGCCATTCTCATTTTGGCTTCCAGCCGCTTTTCCTCTAATAAATCCAAATCTGCTGCTCGAGCTATATTATTAGACTCGACATTGTAATTTAAGACCCTATGAGTGGGCAAATACATCTCCACCGGAGCCATAGCATCAGACCCATAAGCTAAAGAAAAGGCGGTCTCTCCTGTTGGACCCCATCGTCGTTCTAGCGCCACAAAGCCGGCAACCTACCCATCTTCCAAAGTTTTCTTCCAAATTCCTCTTCAAAACATGCAAGATTTGTTTATTCGCAGCTTCAGCCTGCCCATTGCCTTGTGGATATGCCACAGATGATTGCCAGTGTTTTACCCTCATCTGCTCGCATGCCCTGGTAAACTTTTCCGAAAACTGGGTCCCATGATCATACACAATTGCTCGCGGGACTCCAAACCGACACCATATGTGCTCGTGTACAAAGTCGATAACATTTACCTCACTTATGGTTGCCAATGGCTTCGCTTCCACCCATTTCGTAAAGTAATCTACAGCGACTACTGCATACTTGAATTTCGAGCGAGCTACGGGAAAAGGACCAATCAAATCTATCCCCCACATATCAAACGGCCATGCAGCTATAACAGGGTCTGCTCGGTAGAAGGCAAGCGTGGAATGTCCGCGTAACGCTGACATTTGTCACACCGACGAACATACATCTCGGCATCCCGTCGAATGTTATCCAAGAAAATCCACTGCTAACACTTTCTGCTAGTGGCCCGATCGTTGACTCCTGACCTCCACACTTGCTCATGCACTTCGCACCAAGATTCCTTCGTCATCTCTCGGTCGAACACACCTCAATAGAGGTCGGGTATAAGATCTCTCGATACAAAATGTTATCCAAGACAATGTAACGGCATGATCGTTTTTGAATGGTTCTAGCCTCCTTTTGTCTTCTGTAATACCCCATGCTCGATGTAGGCCCGAAGATCATCTATCCAACATTTTGCAACCGGCTCTATGTCCATAACCACTTCCTTCTCAATGACAGAACTTCCAAATGCTCGATCATGACTCCGTGATGCAAAGATTGAATTTCATCCTCACCATCTTCACGTGTAATTCCTGCCGCATGTTATCCTCCCGAGCAATTCTCACTAATTCCCGCAATCGAAATCCTTTAAAATTTCTTTTACCATCGCACAATAGCGAACCAAGATCGGGTGATGTACCCATAATCGCCCTTGACTTGATTCACCACCAACTCGAGAATCAC
>CM028383.1:88143354-88183110 GCA_013146195.2 Codonopsis lanceolata
GAAGACTTCTTCTTTTAAAATCGTCGAAAAATAAAAAAAAAAAAATAATAATCATGTATCGACGAAAAATGAAACGGAAGAAGAAGAGTGTAAACAAAGATTCAAATGGAAGCATAGCTTTCAAGAGAAAATATGTTAGAAAAATTCTGCTGATTAGAATGATGTGATATTTTTAGAAGATTTATTGCCCAAAACAAGTTTGGGGGAATAAAGAAGAAAAGTGAAAAGTAACACAAAGCACCCCTCCACTTGTGGTCTTTGCGAGTCCTAGCCTAAATAGGGAAAACTTCCTTTTGCTTGGAAGTATGAGGGATAAAGGGTAGTCTTACTCTCTCACTTTGAATTCCAATACCTTTCCATCATATCCCCAACACCTTGGCCTTACATTACAAGCTTAAAAGTCCTAATGATCTTCTTGCCAATGCTTATGTTGTTTTCAAGTGAGTAACATAAAATTGATCACACACTTCACAATCACTATTATTCACCTTAAAGCTCACTGTGTTAGCATAATCTTAGCTATTACAAGTCATTGGGATAGGAGAGCATTGTATACATACATAGAAGTGCATGGGATGGATGTGTAAATCTTTTGAATCCTTGGGACCTTTATGTCTGTAGCTGACCAGGTTTGGATGGTAGATCTCATACTTCTTAATGCATGATTTTCTATTAAACTGTGATTTTCATATGAATGTGGTGTTTAGCTCAATAAAACTGTTTTAGTCAAGATATTCTTTAAGACTGGTGATCACACACACACGGAGAAATTAAAAGTAGTAGCAGTATTAAGAAAAGACTAGTTGGTTTTATATGACTAAGCCTGCATATATGTGGTGAGCACCAAACTGAGATTACATGCATGCCATACACTTATAACTTGAGGATGAAACCAAAAAGATTTTATGTTTAATTATGTTTGTTTGTAGTTGTATTTTAGTTTTATATTTATCTGTTTTTGTATTTATCTGCATAGTCGAGTCACTCGAAAGAGTCTCCTTGAGTTTGTGGGTTTATAGAGGAGTGTAAATAGTGTCACCCTCACAAAAAGATTTTAATTTTTGTTATTTAGATGTTTTTTTGTTTACTCGTGGACGAGCAAAGTTCAAGTTTGGGGGTATTTGATCGATGTATTTTATACGTCGATTTTATATGCTTCTGTGACTTGAATTAGGCTATTTCATGAGTCTTTTGAGTACTAATATATGTTTTTGGTGAGTTTTGTAAGTTTCAGGATTGTTCGTGAAAATACGCGAAACTCCAGGGTTTTAAGTGCAAATTACAAAGAAAGAAAAATTGAAGAAAAATAAAGTCTGTCATTCTGGACACCTTGCGGACGCAAGTGCCTCGCACCTGCGACCGCAAGGTAGGCGATATCGGTCCCGAAGCCGAATCAATCGAAGAGCCAAGAAGCACACACACTGGAGACCTTGCGGACGCAAGGTATCCAGCACCTGCGACCGCAAGGTAGGGCGAATGCTTAAAATTCGGGTTTTCACACAAGTCATTCGATTCAATCACAACTCCCAAGTATATATAGAAGTCAGATGCCGAGCCTAAGAAAAGGAGGACGGCTGGAAGCTCTTTACATAGATTTTAGGTAGTTTTAGATTGTATAACATAATTAGGTTTTGTAATTTCAAGTATTGAAGATCAAATCATGTCTTCCATCATCTCCATGTGCTGTTCATCGTCTATGATGAACTAAATCATCCCTAATCTAGGAGGTGGGAGGTAACTTGTATCGAATTTATGTTTTGATTCTCATATTTATGTCTATTCAATGCTTGTTGATTGTGTTGTTTATCAATCCCTCTATTATTTTGCTTTGAACAAATGAATGTAATCGCAAATAATAAAGGCTTAGAGGTGCGGATACCTGCATGACCAAGTGCATATGTCGTACACTGGCTCACCAACACAATAAATTGGACCTATCGAAGCACGAGAGTGATAAGTTAGGACCAGGTTCTTACATGATCTAGGTGACGAGATAGATCATAAATCTAGGTGACAGACTAGATTACGGTTCACTCGTGCTTAGGATATGGAATGGGTGAATTTTGCGGGGATGGAGGCTGAACCAATTGTTCAACAGACCATATCTATTTTTAGTGAACGAACCCAAGACATTGAATGACATTATTATGAATTGAACATAAAGGAGATATAAGTGAAACCCAGAATCCTAGATTTCCACTCACCATAAGATCTTCATATCTGTTATTACTGTCTAATTAGTTAACATCTATAACTAGTAATTTAGAGTAGAATTAAACATAAAAACCCCCCTTAGGTTAATAATTTGCTATCTATAACCGCACTGTTCGTGATCACTTGTCTCTGTGGGTTCGACCCTTGCTTCCGAGTCTATTCTATAATAGTCTTGTACACTTGCAAGGAAATAGATAAAATAAAACATCGATCATCGAGCATCTTAGAATTATAAATCAGCCCCTGTTTGTTATTTATATATTTATTTATTTAGTTTTTTTTTGGACATATATATATATATTTTTTTTTTGATTTTTTTTTTGACAGGGGCTGACCCATAATTCAAAGATGCAAAAACCGGTCGGTCTGTGAAGTGTCCTGAAAGACTATATGCATTCTAACGTTGGCTCATGCAGGGGGGGAGGCTGGCCATGGTGTAGGGTAACAGTTCGGAATATATTTACATGCGTGCACGTGTGTGCGGTATCTAGAAAGTAGTAAAATCTTTATTTATTTTACAGATATAGAAAATAAAACAAATTTGGCCTGTCTTGCTGTTATATGTGGATTTTCTCGGCTTTTTATTTTTTAGCGCAAGCAAGAAAGCATACCACTTTAAGAAATAGAAAGAAAAGCGAGGAAACTATCTATCCCTATTAATTACAAATTTTTGATCCTATGTCCCCAAAATAAAATGACAGCATGAATGCAGATATGCACAAATGTACAGAATAAAGTGAAAAAGACAATGAACTGAAATAAATAAATGAAAAATAGAGCCGGAAGTAAAGCCCCAGCTCTTTTGTTGTGCTGCCCGGAATTTATTGTAATATATATATAATATAGATATATACATTTTTTTTTCGAAAATTTTTTTTATAATATTTTTTTTGATTATTTTTTTATACTCTTAAACATGTCCGTAACAGGTATCGGAATGAGACTGCTGCCAGATGGAGGATCATATCCACAAATATAGCCACGGCCGTAATGGGAACACTTTATTGAAATGCGTAAATTAATATAACGAGCATACTGCAGCCAGAAACAAATAAAAACAAAAAAAGGTTTTATTTTATGAGTCTAGCCCTCCATTTTATTTAAAATAAAACAACTCCCCAGCGGAGTCGCCACTGTGAGGTTCGCGGGAGGTGCGACCCGCGCCCCGCGCCCCCTTTGATAGGGGTGCGCGTACGTGCGGATGCGGTACACCACTGCTCTCGTTCCACCCTCCCTTGTTTAGGGGAAGACGAAATCCAAAGTGCGAGAGGAGTGCTGTCTATATTAGCACGTTGGAATGCGCCTCGGTTGCCTTGAGTGGATTTTATATCCAAAATGGGAACTAAAGGTTTCCTCATGTCAAATTATCCCTTATTTCGGGGATAACAGGATAAGGGAATGCATTACCCTTCCATTCCCATTCTCCCCTATTATCGTTAGGGGAAAATAGAGAAGTGCAAGAAAGGATATTGCGACGGCCCCCCTTATGGATTTATTGAAAATAGCCTTATGGCCCAATCAGATCACTATGGGAGCTATGAGTTTCCCGCATCAAGTTATCCCTTGTTTAGGGGATACCAGGATATGGGAATGCATCACCCCTCCATTCCCGTATCTCCCTTTTTTAGGGGAGAACAGGAAAGTGCAAAGAGGGATGTTCCGAGACCCCACTGGATCTGAAAGTTTTAGAGTCGCCACCTTTATTTTAAGGCAAAAATAAAGGAAAACCAGAAAATAAAACCAGAGATTTTAGAAAGCGGGTTCGGAGGCTAAGTTACGAGTTGGGAAGGTGCTAGGCACCCAACTCGCCCTTTCGATCTCAAAACGTTTTTGGCTGAAGTATGCTCATTGTTATATTTATCTAGCAAATAAATAAGGTCTTATTTTGACAAGGGAAATTTAAACAGATACATTTGTGGCAACATTCTTTACGGACTCGCAGCCGTCTCCTTCCAATAATTACAAACATATTTAAGAATATTTGGCCATTATAACGGCTCTTTTACATAATATTTCCTAATCTAATCCAGGCAGCACAATGACTTATATTGGCTACATTGCGCCGGATTTAAATAACAAATTTTTAAAATAAATAGAAAGACAAAAAATACAAATAAATAGAAATAACAACGCTCTTAAAGGTTTTACCTTTTAGAGCGGCGGTGTGCTCACTATGTCCTTCAGGGAGAGGGAGTCTTTTTTTTGTTGTATGTGTGTGTGTTGTTGTGTTGATTTTGAAGTTTGGGCTTATCAACTCGGGCAGAGTGACAACTTTATTTGGGTAGGTTTTGGCCTTTCTAGTTGGGCGGAACCTAGACTTAGTTTTTAACTTTTTTAGCTCGTTACTCGGGTAGAGTAACGGCTTATTTTGGGATTTCTGGACTGGGGATGTCAGGTGGATACCTAACAACTAGGCTAGGGATCACTTATAACCTATGGGTTTTGATTTTGGCAGAGTTTGGACGGGGTTTGGAGACTATAGGGGCTTCCACTCACCTATCTCGCACCTCTCGTACTATTGATATCGAAGGAATCGAAGCAGAGCTTCGCTGCGATCTAAAATCACGGAGGAAATTACGCCGAGAAACGAGAGGCCGGGACCCTCTATTTATAGTGAGGGATGAGGACGCGGTGGGAATTCTTCAGTTTGTCTCCCGTGCATTGGCAGCTTGTACTCTGTGCTTTAAAAGTTGTACCATTTCTCTTCTCAGACAACGCACAAGAGATTGGTTGGTGCGGCCAAGGGATCCCTTGGTGCGGCACCAAGGGTCCTTGGTGCGGCACCAACATGCCTTCCAAGTTTGAAAATTTGCCACTTTACCCCCTGCAGTTCACTGTTTCGCGCATCCTGCTTTTCCTTTCGCATTTTTGACTCCTGCAACTTGACATTTGTAAAGTTTTAACAGTTCTTGATATTTTATGTCAGTCACATACCAGGGGTACGAAATTGGGGTGTCTACACATAGCAGCAGACGAACTACGATTGGTCTGATTCCTTATATAAGGATATGTAGGCAGCCTATTTCGGTAGGCACGACCATCGCAACACTTAAAAGATACCTTTGCAACACTGATTTGATAGCTTTGCAGCACTTGTTTGATAGCATTGCAGCACTTGTTTGTTTAGCATCACAGCACTTGTTTGTTAGCACCGCAGCACTTGATCCCCATGAGAGGTGAACTACGTTTCGGTCTGATTCCTTTGATAAGGATACGTAGGCGACCTATTTCGGTAGGCACGACCGTCGCATGCATGATAGTTTAGGTTTTGGCCTGAACTACGTTTTTTTCTGAGTTCCTTTATTATGGGATACGTAGGCAGTCTACACTAGTAGGTCCGACCATTAGTGTACTTAATTTGCATATCTGCTTAAAAACTACGATAACCTGCTATAACCGGCTAAATATGTCTAGGATATGGAGTTTGGTTAGCATTATAAACTGTTGCATTATAACTATAACCTGTTGCATTTCTTTCCTATTGTAATTGCACAAAATTGGAGAGTCTATTGTTTATCAACGATGTTCGTCTACTCAGTAAGCCTCGGGTTACCCGTAGACTCTATCGTTGAGGGTCTCTGTAGATACCCCAATTTCGTACCCTTGGTATGTAACTCTGACATGTGATATCAAGAATTGTTTAAACTTAACAAATGTCAACTTACAGGAGTTAAAAATGCAAAAGGCAAAACAGGATGCGCAAAGCAGTAGAATGCAGGTGCTAAAGCGTCAAAAATGGAAGATGAATAGTGGGATAGCGCCGCCAAAAAGGGACCTTGGCGCGGCGCCCAAGGGACCTTTTGGTCGTGCCCAGCTAGCTACAGTGTACCCCGGACTTAACGCATTGTGCAATTTTTGAAGTGCAGTGTACAAGGAAATCATACACGCAGAGAGAAAAAGAAATTCCCGATGAGTCCTCTCCTTCAGCTATAAATAGAAGGCTTGGGGCTCACTTTCAAACACTCCAGAAAAAACCGATAAAATTTCTCCGCATCCTCCTTACGCTGAGAAAATAGAGAGCGAAGGGAGATAGGCAGTGATCATCCTATAAAGCCTCGAAACCCTGCCAAAACTCCGCCAAACCTAAAACCAACCTGTAAAAGTGATCCCTAGTCCTTTAGTTAGGTATCCACCCAATTTCCCCGATCCAAAAACCTCAAAATAAGTCGTTACTCTGCCCGAGTAAAAAGGTCAAAACCACCAAAAATAAGCCGTTACTCTGTCCGAGTAATAAAGCCAAAACCACCAAAAATAAGCCGTTACTCTGCCCAAACCACAGCAGCAGCAGCATAAAAAGTCTCCCTCTCTCGAGAAAGACAAAGGGAACACTCCCCGCTCTAAAAGCTAATAGCTTTTAAGGGCGTTTATTTTATAAAAGTTACTTTCAAATCTTGCCCAATGTAGAAAATATAAGCCAGTGTGCTACCCAGATTTAGTTAGGAAATACTATGTAAAAGAGTTGTTATAATGTCCAAATATTTTTAAATATATTTGTAACTATTGTAAGGAGACGGTTGCAAGTCTGTAAATAATGTAGCCACGAATTTATTTGCTTTTATTTCCTGTCTTTTAATACTTTGTTTATTTGCTAAATAAATATAACGAAAAGCATATTTTAGCCAAAAACATTTTTGAGACTGAAAGGTCGAGTTTGGTGCCTAGCACCTTCCCAACTCGTAACTTAGCCTCCAAACCCGTTTTTATAATTTCTGGTTTTTTTTTGTTTTTCTTTATTTCTGCTTTAAAATAAAGATGACGACTCTATAAAACATTTTGGATCCAGTGGGGCGTCGCAACACTCCTTTCTTGCACGTTTATGTTTTCCCCTAAGAAAAGGGAAAATAGGAATTAAAGGGTGATGTATTCCTATATCCTGATATCCCCTAAACAAGGGATAACTTGATGCAGGAAACCCAAAGCACTCATAGTAATCTGAAATAGGCCATAAGGCTATTTTTATAAAATCCATTGTGTGTCCTTGCAACATCCTTTCTAACACTTTTCTGTTTTCCCCTAAAAAAGGGAGAATGAGAATGAAAGGGTGATGTATTCCTATATCCTGGTATCCCCTAAAAAGGGGATAACTTGATATAGAAAACCCAAAGCTCCCATATTGGACCAAAAATTCACTGAAAGTTATCGAACCATATTCAAACGCGCTATCTTAGACAGCACTCATCTCGCACTTTTAATTTCGTCTTCCCCTAAACAAGGGAGGATGGAATGAGAGCAGTGGTGTCTCGCATCCGCACGTATGCGCACCCCTATCCAAGGGCGCGCGGGGCGCGAGGGCAGTCCCGGGAACTCACAGTTCCATAGACTTTAACCGGTTAAAGTTACAAGTTGTAAACTGACACTGTTCGTTTCTTGACTCGGTTGAGAGTTTTCTCGTGTAGTTCCTTCCTATGACCTCGGTCTTACCCTAGGTATTTCCTCCATTGTCTAGAGGTTTAGTTGAGCCTCCTAAGGCCTTAGTACCCATTTTTTACACTTCATTGCTGCATTTACCCAACGTGTGCTTCACATTTAGTCCTAGACCCGTTTGGCTTTGTTTTAGACTTGACCACCGAACATCTTGGGAGATGTTCGGCCAGCCCAACCGAACATCTTGAGAGATGTTCGGCCACCTCCACTGAACACATTCTGAAGTGATCGGCCCAGCCACCCGAACAGTTGGTATTTCCCTGTTACGAGCAGATGACTTCGAAACTCGATTATTGATGTGAAATTTCTATTCTACCCTTGTTTTACCCTTGCCCCTTCACCCATTTGAGGGTACAATTGTCCTTAAACACCCTTATAACCCCTAACACTCTTTCCCTCTTTTCATTTGTGCACCGTCTTCAGCCAAGAATAGGAGAGAAAGTGTGTGAGATTAGTGTGTGTTTCGTTGATTCCCAGAGTTCTGGCCATCTGTTTGATGAGCAGAGACAACCATTGTGAAGCCCTCACCGAGTAGATCATCTCCCATCAAATTTTTTCCTCTTCCTAGTTGTTTGTGGCTCAATTAAGGTACGTTACTTAAGCCCTAGTTTCTGTCACTAACTTAATATTGATGTTAGGTTGCTAGAGACTTGTTTCATGTGATTTGCCATTGTTATACAAGTCAAAGCGATATGTTTTTGTTGGATATTAATAGGTGATATTTAGGATTAAAGCACAAATGATTTTATTGGGTATGTTGGAATTGTTATGATTTAAGATTAATCGTTGTTGGGTTTAGAAACCTGGATAAATTGTGAATCCTGAATTTATGTCTTGACCTAGAAATTGGGACTTTGTTATTTGACCCAAATGGAGTTAATTAATTATAGATATTGTTATTTTGGGCCTTAGGATGAATTCCTATAATTACCGGTGTTCGTCAATTCATAATCACAGAATTTTGAGATTTGGTCGGGTGAGACCGAAATGGTATTTTATTGATGTTTGTTTAGTTTAGGACTCCAATGGATGTCCATAAATGATTTTGTGAGAGCTCATTGCTTGTCATCAGATTTCATAAGTCCGAATACACGATTGAGGATGTTGACTTGTTAGGAGTTGTGTATTATGCACGTTTGTGCGTTGACTCGTTAGAGGGTCGAAATGCGACCCTTGAGTATTAAGACGAGGTTTCGGAAATGTAGGCTTGATTGGGTTGAATGGTAACGGTTGTTCGTTGGACGGTGTCTTGGTTGCGTGGAAAGAAAGCTTGGTATTTAGGTCGAGACCGACCCAAGTATGAAACATTGAACGAGACTCACTATAGTCACTTTAGTATTTACTAATAACTTGTGATTGTTGTAAGTGATTTTTGCGTTGTTTGATTAAGGTTGGGTTTTGGTCTTCTGGACCCGTGTGGTTCTAAAGAGTGCTTATGTTAAAGTGACACTTAGATTTAATGATATTCGATTATGGTTATACCTTGGGAGCTTAAATAATTTAGTAAGCAAGTTTATTGAACTATGAGAGTTCGGAGAATGAGTCGATTTTGAATGAATTTCCATTCTAAAGAGGACCTTTTAAGGTCATACTTTCTTTGATTGGTAACCCTAGATTTACTAGGTAGTTCCGAGGTTATATGATTTGTGATTATAAAGTTACCGACTTAACTTGGATTCATGTTAGGATATTGAGTGTTCTTGCCTTCATGCGTGATCTGTTATGTGATTATCGATTTATGCTAAACTTGGATTCTACTATTAAATGGAATTACGAATTGAAATTTAACTAAGCTTGATTTGACATTAATCAACTTAGGCTTCTCTTTTGTACTTGTCTTAGTGATTTTTTAACTAGGGTTCCTAAATGGAACAAGAACCTAGCTATGCCTCAAGAGAAAACATAGACACATGTTAGAAATACATATAGCATTTATACCGTATTCAGATGAAACTATAGTAAGGACTCAATGGAGTCGAGTTAAAGAACGATTTAACCTTACGAGGATCGTGGTGAGGTCCTATGTTAACTAGATTCCATTCAACTAGATTACTAGCCTTCTGGACATGATTTGATTAATGTGGACAACTTGACACTTGTGCTTTCGAGACTCAATTGAGCTTCAAACATGATTTAAATTATTATTAGAATCATGTACATAATGAAGAGTATATAGTAGAATAATACACCTACTTGACATTGGACGAGTTAATTAGCTAGGTTCCTATTTGATTTCTTGGCAAGTAAACATCTACTTGTGCATTGCATATAAGTCCAGCTGGCATTAGTTGAGTTTATACGTTGATAGTGGGACGATGCATTGTCTTCATGAGTTATTAGATTCATGACTGCGATGCTTGGCCGTACTGGAGACAACACACACCCTCCACGTACATCTGACAACACGAATATCGTCTAACAGTTGTGATTTTAGGAGCAACACAACAACATTGATTCGGTTCCTTCTCTATCCCTTATGTGGCTTACTATGGGCACTTATGTGATAACAAAGTGTTAGTTGAATATGAAATCTAATTGACCGTGTTTATCTTGATTATGTGTTATTGAAATACTTGGTGTGTATATCTGTAAGTATACATACTTGTAGATGATGATTCTATGAACGATTTGATATGTATATATTTACATATACATGCTTCTACTTGATAATTCAATGAATGTCTTGGTTAGTATGTATATAATTATATATACTTGCTTATGATGTTTTTATTGGAACTACGTTCTAATTCATTTGATTTGTGTTTGAACATGGAATTACAACCTAGTTCATTTGGATAGTTTAGTAAGTAAGAATAAATGGTTATCTTGTGGAGTATCTAAACGATACAACGCCTTTTCATGGGTTTTTCCGTCATTTATCAAATGACACCATGATTGTTTTTATGTCGCATAATTATATGTTACATATCTCTTGTAGTAGTGTACTGGGTCATTATGATGCATTCTGTACTTTGTTTCCTAGGTGCAGTAACATGTTAGCCACGTTGAGGCCGAGTAGATTGTCATTGTAGCAGGGCATAGTTGATCGATAGATCAAGATTAGATCGTGTGGTTCGTGACTGTAGTAGCCGACTTCCTCGAGTAGTAGCTCGTGGAGTCTTATCTCTTTTTGCATCGTTGATTTGTATATTGTACTTTAATATTCTTGCGAGATCGACATTTTGTAAAGTTATTTAGTCTTTACGATCGGGTAGAGTACCTAGATATTTGTAGTGGTTCTTCCTTGGGTCGACGTGTTGGGTCGTGCCGTTGTTCGTGATTTTAGTATTTATTTCAGTTGTCTCTCGGGCACGCAGTAGCTTTGGGGCTTTTCTTTATTCTAAATTGTTATAGCTATTGGTTAACCATGGTATGCTTTAACGGTGGGTAATTGTTATATCAGGTTGGTTCTTTATTGAAACACCGGCCTAGAGTGCCGATGGTATGTCTAGCGTCTACAATGTTGTGGCACACAAGTTTTATTTTCCCCCGCTGATAGATAATGTCTCTCTTGGTTTCTTTAACTTCGGTTTCGAGCTTCATAGCTCGGGAGTTCATTTTTTTATCGCTTCTGCATATTCGATTTTTGTAAATCCTCATTTTAGTACGTCTTTATGTTTCTGTTTAGAGCTTGTTAGCTCGACTATTCGACTTGCACTACTACTTACCTAGTGTTTTTCCCTTCTTATGTTAGTTTCAGCAACATGACCTTGAGATTTCGTGTTGGAATCCAGGTCGGGTCGTGACATCTCCAAGTGTTGTAAACAATCCATATGGACTAATCAACTCTTCGTCCCATTCCATAGGAGCTTGAATGGATACTTCACACCAATTACGTCCTAGTTTGTGCCTCCCACTTGTGTTTTTTGATCAATACTAGAGATGATTCCCTTGGCAACAACATGATTTGAATTTACTATAATTTTGAGAGATATTATTGCACCGGCCTAAAACATAAACAAAATGAATCCCAATAATAGTTTAGGTAATATAAGGAATAGCATATAGAAATCTGAGGCAACCACTGAAGTAGACAAGACAAATATAAACACAAAATCAAATAAAGAATATATGGAGCATGACTGGGGCTCAACTATCCGATAAAAAGAGACAATGATGAGTCCCCAATCCAGGCATCAATCTTTCCCAAACATAGTTAATGTTTCCATGACAAACATAATAAATGTTTGATGGTCTACTATTCAGCAAGTCAATGCGCTGGAGAGAGAGAGGGTTGAAAGATATATCATTTGAACTTGTATTAAAAAAATTGGTTTTGATTGAAAAGGAAATTATTCATAGTGATAATTATACCATTAAACTTGAAATTTGTCCATGAAAGATTTATCATTGGAACTTGACACACATTCAATCGAGATCACGAGTTAATTACACGACACATGTTTAAAGTTTTGGCTATGATTATCACATAATAATTGTAAAGGATCATCAGAAATTGTGGAAGAGTTAGCTAGATTTATTAGCAGATACATAACAAGTAATCAATCAATAACAACAAAGACAACAGAAGGATAAATATTTTTCTTTAAGTACTAATGAGACTTAACTGAATTGTTGGATGTCCTACGTTGGATGATAAGTGACCAAATTGACGTTGGGAAGACACATCACGTGCACTAGTGTGGTTCAATAGAGAATGAGAAGACCTATCATGTTCATTGGAGCGATTCAGTTGAGAATGAGAAAATCCATCAGGTTCACTTGAGTGATTCAATTGAGAAAGTTGTAAACCTACTGGAATAGTGGTTTGGCTAAAGAATGGAGCTACTGATGTTATGTGGCTGATGATATAACACTGAAAGGGAGTTGTGTGAAGGGGAACTACTTCCTTGAGACGAATCGTATGACTTCCATCTCACAAACGCTAGCACCAACAAATGATTCAAGATTATGCACAATATTTCATGAACTATGATACAAAGGAGAAAAAGATATGACAAGAAGCATAAGATAAGAGTTTACAGGATAGACGTAAAGAGATTCATGACACAACATAATATGTAGATCAAGTCATGAAAAGTTGGTATGACAAAATTCCTACCTTATGGCATTGGAGTTAAAGCTCAATTACACTATCTATGCACATGGACAAAAAACAAACTAATCTAACTTCTGACCGATACTTCTGGCCTTTCATCGATCTATAGCCACGAATTTTTACCAAAAACGTGCTTGTAGCCCTTGGACATTCATCATGGGTTTTAACAAAATGTATTACAATATAAAACCGGATAAAACCATAGATTCAACAATAACAAATACTACGTACCGTCATGTGGGGGTAGGAGATGAGCTCGTTAAGGCACTTGAAGATGATATGAGCATTCTCTACAACAGCTTCTTGTCCTGCATCCATCTATTTAACATTAGAAACTAAAGAAATTTTTTGCCTTTTGTGTGTGTATGCATGTGCGGGTAATTGGGGTGGAGGGTTCGGGTGTTATGACCACATTATAGCTTATTAGTTAGAAAACGCAACTGGGCAAACGGGACTAGCTTATTAGAATACCAGCCTTCAAAATTCTCCATATCACTGAAACTTCAATTAATATCACCCTTAAAATTTGAAGTTTGAATTCAGCATAACTACATATGCCAGTTTACTCAATTATTTACCTCTCAAGAGTTTGGTTTTTCCTCAGCTGCATCCGAGAAAAACTGGACTGCCAAGCAAGATTCTCAGGGTACCAAGCCAATGGTTTTATTCCCTCCACTTCATCCCCATTTGTACCCTGGGCAAGATTAATTAAAGTTAACTAAAGATTGAAGCATCTTTAGAAGTTGTATCAAAAGCATAATTTTATAGATAGTTGATAAAAGGAATGCAACTGGTCCAACCTCATCCTGAAGCGATTTATAAAGTCATTCTCTAGCTGAGACCTGATATCAGAATAGAGTTGGCTACTGCAGATTTATAAAAGAAAGAAAAAATATATTACAGAAGAAGATTAAGAAACACTGAAAGATGGTTCGAGTCTCAAGATGGAAGTTTTGTCTACCTGATTTCCAGCACAACTAGGAAGACTCAAAGTACACCTGATATTCCAAAATAGAAAGCATTATTTAAAACGCAAGCAAGCAGATGTAATTGAAGCTGAGCAAGTGTTCCAGAAAGAGACTGTTGCCTTTGAAAGTTGGGAAATGTTGTAAAACTAAAACAAGAAAAAGGAACGACAGTTATTGTGAAATGAACCATGAAAATAAATTAAGATTTGAAGTTAATTTCAACGTAGCTATTAACTGATTGGTCGTTAATCCACACAGGATGCAAAATATTGAGATAACCACATTGACCAAGCCCAAAATAAAGAAAGCGATACACTCTATATGGAGTTAAGAGCGAAAACCATTTCTTGGGCACAAAAATATGATGCATATTCTAGGCATATCTCCAATCCTACTTTTCTTCATTCACAAAGGCGATATTGGTAAACGGTATACTATTGTAGGTCACTCATAGCAAGTGAGTAAAGCTTCAGAGATTTACACATAAATAACATTGAATTGAGACCTTTTCGAGCCAAATCTCTAGCATATTGTTCCAAGCATCATTTAAATGATGATGGTATAGAAAAAGTGAACTACATTGTAATGCGAGTTTCACCAATAAGAGAGGAATTACTTCAAAAGGCAAGTTACAAACTGATCAAAGTAGGACTGGGAGTACTTGGTTAGGAAATTTAGATCTTTTGAATCATGTCTTGGCTCTTTTAGCCTTTCAACCAAATCTCGGTTACATCTGCAACCGAAATGATAGTCTATTTTAAGAAAGGAAGAAATGGAAAAAGTATAAAAGCAAAATCAGCTACCAATGTTGAATTGAAGCAGCACATACTTAAATAGATTTGATTGTCGGTACACTTTAGCAAAATCAACACCTAGACGGTTTCTTCTGCACATGAAGTAACCTCCAAGATCCATGTTGTAGGATTGTGTCCAGGTCTGATCTTTGGCAATCCTTCAATGGCCTATAGGACATGCATGTTAAGGGTAAAAATGTATTAGCACGGTTTATAATCAGTTAAAAGCATGTTCACAATCATAACGGGAAAATCAAACCTCAAAATATTCTATGAGTTGGTGAGATTTGGGGCCAAGAGGACATGCATAAATGAGTTGTCCTCCCCATTTCATGAATAGGAGCTGTAAGGTTGGAAGTTAGTGAAACTCTGAAAAAGTATAATGAAAATGTTGCTTAGTCAGCATGTAAGGCCAAGTATAGAAGAAATCGAATGTAACAACAGCTAAGGGAAAACAAATAGCTACTTCATGAAATCTGAGATACTACAATTATATAATCTACAAGGCAAGTTTTTTTTTTTTTTTGCTTCGCCATACTTTATGTGGTACGGTAATGCTGCTCTGGTACGATTAAGGCATCACATGAAATTGATAGATGAAATTCCCCCTAAGCTTCTAAACTACTAGTTGTTATGCATTAACATACACCATGTCTCAGTAGACACTAGAAATTTAAAGTTCAAGTACTTGCTGAAGTTGACAACCCTCATGATTTTGGGCCAATCATATCGTATAATCAAATGATGGAAGAATGACTTGTAGGTCAAGTTAGTTGATTAAATCATCTTGTTAGTTTTTTATGATACATTGAAATTGTTGGTTAATCTCAATTCTACTACTTTCTGGTTCAGAATAAAATAGTCAAATGCAAATTTTGCTAGTTAAACTAATGATCCAAGACATGGTTTTTCTGAACTTTTTAGTTGCTGGTCTGATGTAGAACTTAAGAAGCTTAATTTCAGAAGCTAGTTAACATCTCTACAATCTCCACTTAAAGACATAAGGGAAGTCGAATTTCTGATGGGGCACTAGCCATGCTTTGCACCTTCCAATGGGGGGGGGGGTGTAGAAGCCACATACTTGGTGAAATCATTAACCTAATTCACTGTATTATTTGGTTTCCAATATGAGATCCACTCAACAGCAGTGTCATCCTTGGATTCAACTTGAAGGTCTTCAACCACCTAAAAAAATCATACAGCAGCTGAAAATCATACTAGGCAACATAAAAGTTTGACATAAATTATTGATTATTTTATTTCATAAACTTGTTTAGTTACATTGTTTAATGCCCTTCATTCCTTCAAAACGCATATCACCAGCTGAGACATATTAATATTCAGACCATTTTACGCGCCTTTCTTACCTTTGGAATGAATGTGTCATGTCCTCCTTTCAAAGTAAAATGCAATACATGCTAAAGTGCATTTTCCATAAACAAATCAAACTAGTGAAGTATAACAATGTCCAGATGAGGGAATTCACAAAACAACTCAGAACATGAAGGAAAATTGTAAGGCCCTAGTACACAAAAAATATGTAAATATACATGCCAAGTAATTACATGAATTTAAAGGATTATTATACAAACCTTAGATCTCAATTCTGTAGATATCCCTAGTGCTTCAGGCTGTCTAATTTCTCCAAACTTTATACGGACAGCACAACTAGAACTTCGATGAGAGCACTTCTCAGTTAGACGAAGTCAGACGAGATGTCTCTTGTGAAGTACTAGCAAGAAGACAAAAAGCTAAATGCTGTAGAAAATTGCCATGTCCAGATAATTAAAAGTGAAATATAGAAACAAAACTGACTCTGTCAAACTAACATATGGAATGAAAGGCCTGTAACGATAAAGATAAAATGTTAAGCAAGGTGAGGTTTTTGAAAAGAGCCTCTTGCAAGGTGTCACAATATCCCAGTTTTCTTGTAGTGGATAAAATTTGCTCAATCTCTGTTTTAGGTAAGACTCCAATGCCATCAAATGAGCTTCTTCGGTGCATTGGAAACAATCCTTGGTTGATTACTATTTGGTTATTATTACTATTATTATTTATTTAGCTGTTATATTGGTTGGGGATATTTTTTTATGACATAATTAGTAGCTTAGCCTTGTCGTAGGAGCTTTTGTTTACTAGTCCTTCTCAAAGTCATAGCCTATATGTAAATGTAATTCCTCAAAGTTATTGAGATTTGGATTGATCTTTGAGGTAATTGTGTCTTCTTCTTCTCTATCTTCTTTCTTGTTCTACTTCTAAGATGTATACATTAAAATTAGTTTTCCTCTTATGATTTTTGCAGACCTTTTTGTGGAGAATTATATTTATCCAAATCTCTCTCTCTCTCTCTCTCTCTCTCTCTCTCTCTTCTTAATCTGCTGCCCATCCTCAATCATATTGGTATTAGAGGCAAAGCATGGCTTCATAAGCTTCTAATCTATCAAATTCTATTCTCTATTTTCCTTTGCCATCATACTTCGCGCCCAAATAGCCCTTCCATAATCTATACTGTTGCCTACAATATCCAACACCATCTCATCACAAAATACAATACTCATCAATCAAACTTCTTGCATCACTATGTTCGAGTATCTATAAGGAAAGTACGGTGATTTAGGTATTAGTTTCTATCCTTTAGGTGGTCTCCTACATATTAAGGTCACATATCTAAATAATCCAAATAGTTCTTTGGGAATTACTTCAAAATTAATAGGTAAATCCTTCAAATTATTTAAGAGTGTGTCAAAAATGTGTTTGTAGAAAAATGAATTACTTCAGCATTATTAGTTTTTGTCCTTTAGGTTGGCTAATGGTTTACATGCTGATTGCTTATGCTTGGCTAGGCTAACTAATAGATGAAGTAAGGTAAAGTTGACTAAGAATTAACAAGCAATCAAGCTAATTGGATTTTAATGGACTTTAATAGGTCTGCAACAATTATCTTTAACTATTGTGCTGGGAATTTAGTTTATCTTGAATCCTTAGGCTGCCCTTGATATTCAAATGACATTATGGGGGTGTAGACATGTTGTATGTTGTTCATACACTACCTTTTGACATAATTCAGAAATTTCTAACCAAAAAAGTAATTTTTTTTCATAAACTAATACAAGGAGCCAGGCTCAATATGAAATCGGTTTGGCAAGTTAACCTTTTTCAAATTGGTGAACATGCATCTTTGTACTCAATACTAGGCCTAAAGTAATGCAACATATAAGGATCAAGGTTTTCTCGGTAAAAGAAAATGACATTAGTTAGGAATTAGGAGAACATCATGGTAGAGATCAGTTAGCGACCCATTGGCTATTCTTATCAAGTACGAGAAATTTGGTGTCCAGATTTCCCAACCTTATGCATAAATCTAGTCATGCCCACTTCCCTATAAAGCTGAGTTCCTCTCTGTGTGATGACTATCAGCTGGTGTGCAACTTCACAGCAGATCTGGGATTGAAGTTAGATTTTTGTGTTATTAGTTCAAGTTCAGTTTGACGGAGTTTGGGTTTAATTGATTTGATATTAAAGAATGAAAGGTTTTGGATTGAAGTACAACGTGCTTTTATAATTAACTTTATTTGTGTTTCCTAAAATTGATCGGACAAGCACATGTTTTGTTTTGACAGTCTAGGACATTTCCTAGAATAATTGATTCTTTCTCCTGAGTATAGAACTTTCGTATTCCACCTGACTTTCGAGTTCCCAAGATTGGACAGATCTCAAGCGAAAGGTCTATACTCTTTCCGGGATTCACCATTAAATTGGTCTAGAACAAATACCATAAAATTATTGATCAGTCCATGTGCATATATCTTTATTCATTTACATATATTTTTGCAACAGGGATTGGTCATTAATTTCGAGTTATAAAAATCAATCGGTTCATGAAGTGTCTTAAAATTATATATGTGATGAATGTGTTTTATATGCATTTATTGAGTATTATTCCGGTTTAAATTATGTTATTTCTTAGGGGTTTTGTTGTCTAATATTTATTTTAGTGTTTTTTTTATAGTTTCAGGGACGTTGGGAATAATTGTGCAAAATATAAACATTTTATCCTAAATTGAATAACTTCAGGGACCAAAGTGCGAAAGTTGGAAACTTGAAGGACAAAAGCTGTAAATCAGCTTTTCTATTACAAATCAGCCGTGCCTTTTTCTTCCTTGGAAAATTGGGCCGGCCCTTTGTCCTCTTTTCATTCCACTTTGATGTCTTTTGGAGTTTTAATTGTTTTGTATCACCTTTTCCTACTTGTTGTATAATTATTATATATAAATAAATCCTTTTAGGTTAGGAAAAGAAAGGAGAGAAGTTTCGTATTATTTTTCTATATCTATGAAGAAAGATTTTTCAACAATGGTTCATGGTTTTGTACTTTCAATTATGGGGAACTAACTCCATAATATAGAAATTAGAGATAATTTGTATCAAATCATTTGTTCTACATTAATTTATTATTCAATCAGGTCTTGTTGATCATAGTGTTAATCAATCTCTTTGCTATTTCGCTTTTTCCTATTGAATGATATCGCAATAGTTTAAAGACCTAGAAGTGCGGATAACTGCATGGTCATATGCATATGTCGTACACTGGCTCACCATTTTGATAAATTAAACCTATCGATACACGAGAGTGATAAGTTAGAGTTAGGATTATATGTTTCTGAGTGATAAACGGAAATTCAAATGTTCTTGTTCTTAAGGGTATAGACTCGGATGAATTATTTAGGATGGAGACTGAATTATATTTTGACGACCTATACCAATCTTTCGTGAACGAACTCAAGATTAATTGGTTGATACATTAGACAAAAGAGTATTATAGTATATACAAGTGAATCCTAATTCCTAGATGTTTTACAAACTTTGATTTATCTTATATTTATTATGTTTTGTTAATTAGATTATTTTATTGCCGTCTAGTTAATTTAATTTAGTAAAACCACAAACGTTAGCTATTAGTTGCTTTATTTTGTTATTTTAGTTAAATTCACTTTAATCAAAATTCAAATATCTGTGGTTCGACCCTATCTTTCCATACACTATACTTTTTATTGATTTGTACACTTGCAAGGTAAAAAAAATAGGACATCAAGTGTTTGCGCTGTTGCCGGTGATTTGTTATTTTGATTTAGTTAATTTAACTTTTCGTTTTTTTATTATTTTCTTATTTAAAAACAAAAAAAATCTGAAAATTATATTTATAAAAAAAATTAATCAAGAAAAATATAAAATGACATACAATAATTATCAGTGGGGTATGAAAAATTTCGCACCTATGAGAGCCACAAATGAATATGCCTACCAAAAATACTAGAATGTTCCAGAATGTCCTTATGAGGAGTTAATTATTTGAACCCAGTTATTTGTGATTACTACATTTAGTTTTGTTTGTAATATCTATAAGTTTGGGACAAATATGATAGCTTTTAAGGGTGCTTGTAGTAGTCTGAAAATTCAAAAAAGTAAACTGTAGATTTTAGTTTTTTTCTCCTAACAAAATACACAAATTTATGAAATGGTTCTTCATTTTTTTTCATCTTTATGACATTATGACACATTTCCTTTTGTCATTTCTCTTATTTTATTCATGGGTAATAACGAAACATGCTACAAATTTGCTTAATATCTCAATACTCACCAATAATTTTATTATTATAGATACATTTTTTTTCATATAAATCTAATAATGTCTTTCCCGGACATATTTAAGAAAATAAAATCATATTATTTTTTAGTTTTGAATAAAGTTTTACTGACTCGATTGAGTACATATGTTTTTGTCATTTAAGAAAATATTGGGCGACATTTGTAACATTAATGTTAGGAGGTGGACAGTGATAAGAAAATCAAAATATAAAACCAAATGAATATAATTAAAAAATGTATGATCTAACTTTAAAATAGGTACAAGTCAAAGGATCAATTTATTATTTAATTATTCATGATATTAATTTGATTATGACAAATTTACTCTTTTGGCCTTAATTCATGGCAATTTTTTTCTAATCATTATTGTTTGGCATGATAAATTTATGTGTATTGTCCTTAACAAAAGGCACAAATTCATCAAATGGTTCTTTTTTTTTTTTTATCTTCTTGACATTATGACACGTTTTCTTAACTTATTTCTTTTATTTTATTCATGAGTAATAACTAAGAATGCTACAAATTTGTTTAATATCTTGATACTTACCGATAATGTAACGCCCCAAACTCGGTACCGACACCGCGGTCCCACAATTTGACTACGTCACTTACAATAACATCGTAAAGTAATAAATATTCCCAACTCAAAATAAATAAACCTTAAATCATCTTTAAATAAAGTCAAATAACTCAATAAACTTTACTACAAACTTGATGCTAAATAAAAGTAAATCATTCTTAATAAGTCATCCTTTATTTTAAATAATGTCTAGATCCAAAATCTCTCAGAACCGTTATCATGGTTTGTCCGAGTTAAGTCTTCTCATAATTCCTACTCATAACCTATAGAAGGAGAATTTGAAAGAAAAAGGGAGAGCGAACAATATCCAGTAAGATCATATACAACCCCTCCGGTTACTAAGAAGGAGTTGACCAAAATAAATCAGAGATGAATAAATTTCAATATTCTAAGTTCATAGTTCATGTGACGACCCGGCCCGGACCCCAATGCGGAATCCCAAGGTCGTGCCGTCAGGACAAGCTAAAGACGGACAAGCACCCGCTAAGCGTAGTGGTGCGAGTCAAGAGTTGAACCAATAAACTCTGAACAGGAATGTAAAGCCATAACGTCAAAATCGAATAACCAAAAACTAAAATCTGCGGAAGCAAATCATAAGTGGGACCAAAGCCTATAATTATAAACTAAGGAATACAAGGCTGAGAGACGACTATCTCTCGACAAATCTATTTACTGCGTGGACGCAACATTGCGCACGTACAACAAACCATCGGCAACCTAAGGCCGGCGAATCAACATAATACCAACCTGATAAACAACACTCAACGGCTACAGCATGCCAGAGGAACAATCGAATAAACGAATAAGATACTCAAATTCTAACCACAAAATCCAAGTCTCACGACTAACGTCGTCGGAGATGACAATACCAACAATACTAGAACGAGTGAGCTAAAACATGCTCGAAATAACAAGGGAATAACTTCTAAGGATACAACAGCCCGACCAAACAAGTCGGCTCCCAAAATAATACGATAACGAAATACTAACATAGTCTACCCAAGTAAAGTCTACATAACTTTACAATCGTGTCTCACAAATACATAATAACAATAATGATAATAAATCCAAGCTTAGAGCCCGGAAGACCACCTTCTAGGAATCACTATCCGAAGCCGCCAAGCGCACTAACGGGGTCACTGCACACACTAAGGAAAACAAACGCACGGAGTGAGTTATAATGACCCAGTAAGTTACTAAATGCAATAGTATGGCATTTCATGTCATGGCATGGCATAATGCGCAAGCATATATAAAAATCATAGTGTCATACTAGTATACCCATAATAAACATGTACTTAGTTATCAAAGCACATAAACTTCATAAACCACATAGCATATTATCTCTCATATAAGTGCTCATAGTAAGCCACATAAGGGATAGGTAAGTTACCCACATAGTGTCGTTGTTCTGCTCCTGCAATACACATGTTATACTTTATCGTGCCATCGATGTTTTGTGAATTCATCGACTCATACCGAGAACCTACTCGATTTAATTAGCAGCCAATGCGGCACGTATTGTTATGGCAAAGGGGCTACTTCCCCATTGCGGCCAACAATGGAGGTGTGTGTGAGGTCCCAGGTACGGCGATCCATAGCGAATACGAATCTTACGATTCGTATAGACGATGTATCGTCCTACCCTGACCTAGAAATACCAATCCAAATAATACCAGATGGACCTTTATGCAATGTACAAGTAGATATTTACTCGCATGCTAAAACAAGAATTAAGTCCGTCCATAACGGACTTAACAAACCAAGTAGGACATAAAGCTCTACACACCAATTCAACAATGCACATATTTGCACATACTTAATAGATCCAACCAACTTATAAGTTTAGTCGAAGAACCACATAATGAGGTACTCATATTCCTCAAGTTATCACCAAATCAAAAGTAGCATATATAAGCTCAAGAAATCACAACACGAGGTCTACCATAATCCTCTACTCGAGATTGAACCAAAGACTATTATTTTAGTCTAAGAACAACCATAAATCAAGACTTGGCATTTAAGCTTTGCTTAAAGGTTCACCGGACTCAACCATAGTCCCAATCGTCATATATACTTGACATCCTCAAAACCAATCTCAAGGGTACCAAACCAACCCATAGTCATAACCTCTCGCAAGTGCTTTCATGTGCACGCGACTAAATTCCCTAAGAGAGAATTCATTCAATAATCATTTCTTAAAGATATTCGAGATCATAGGTTGGATTCTAATGCTCCGTGCTCTACGAGCACGCTCTAAATAAATCCCCAATAAGCCTCTATATCATGGGTGTCACCATTGGGACACAATACGGGATCTTCGGTACTCACAAAAAACCAACCAAACCCGAACATCGTAGGATTTCGACCTAAGGCTCACCAACATCTTATTGAACCTAAAACAACTCCATTGAGTCTTAATACCGCATTTCATTAAATACACATTTCATACAACCCAAAATTAGTACATCATTCGAGTTATATCAAATTTTCCCAAAATCATCCGGGTTGATTCCCAAGCCCTAAAACCCAAGAATTCATCATAATCATAATCAAACGAAATCCAATTATCGTAGGATTCCAACCCGAGTTCATTATCACATTATTGAACATATTTCGACTCCGTTGAGTCTAAACACCAAGTTTCATCATTTACACCCTTCATCAATCTCAACATTAACCCCACTTCAACTAACAATAATTTCTCCAATAATTCGGGATTGACTCTCAAGCCTAAAATCCACAAATAATCCCAACATAGATCAAAACCCATTTCATAAATCATATAATTTCATTTAAGTGATCATAACCATAGTATATAGAGAGTTCACATATCCAAAGCCCCAACCATAGGCATACTTTCATAATAAACCCAAATAAAATGTAAACATGATTTCTAGCATGCTCACAACCATAGAATCACAAGATGAAGGATAAACATATACATCAACAATCATAGAAGTTATCTACAAATACTCCTAACAAGTTCATACTTCCAAAATCCCCAAAAATTGGGCAAACATAGCATACAAGTGTTCATTGCCCACAAATAGCATATAGATTGTTTTCCTTAGGGCCAATGAACCAAAATCAAAAGGAAGTAACTTACCTAGCTTGAGTGAAAACTCAAGAGAACACAAATCCGATCGGTGAAGTCGTTCTACTCGTCGAGGGCTTCAAGAATCCGAAGTTTGAAGGAAATCGGGTGGTTGGATCGTCTTGGATTGAAGAGAGAAGGAGCTAGGGCTTGAAATCTCCCATGGAGACTCTCTCTCTCTAACTCACGGTTGGGTGGAGGAAAATGAAGAGGAATGGCTGAAAATGGTGAAGGGTTAGGCTATTTATACTTCCACAACAATAAGGGCAAAACAGGGAATTCCTTGGTACAATTAGTGGAGATTAGGATTAATCAATCACTAATCTAAGTTAAATTAACTTCCAACTAATGTTAGGACATGTTTAGGGTTAAGTATGAGAGGTTAGGAAGGGTTTAGAGGGGGTTTAATGAGGGTAGAATAGGTATAATTCGTCCAAACACAAAACAGGGCAAAATCCCGTAACAGCACTCTGGAGTTGAGGCGGGCGCCTCACTCCCTCCCATGCGGCCGCATGGGCTCTGCCCTGCACAAAGATGCTCTCAGTACTTGAGGCGGGCGCCTCGGCTCCTGAACCTCCAGAATTTGATCTAAACTTGTCCTAAACGATCCCAAACTTATGGGCAACCATTCTAAGGTCTAACCCAACTCAAAACAAGTCTAAAACACCCGAACAACTCCCAAACAACTCGAGCGAAACGGGAAGGGGTGCGACAACGCAACCTTACCTGAACTTCGCAACGAAAAGGAGACTTTTTAAGGCAAGTCTAAGGGCTAATGAAGAAGCTTAAATACTTCTAGAAAGTTGAATAACAACTAGGGAAATAAGAATCCCAAAGGAGAGGCACGACTCGATTCCGAACTTCTGTGATAGAGCGAACGCTATCTCCAAAACTTCCAAATCATCGTTAGACTTAAGGAACACTTCCAACTTGAAGTCTACGGTATCTAAACATGTTAATAAACCATCTTAAAGAGGTCTAGGACCCAAACCGAGGTCATGAACCCAAAACGCAAGTAAACCCTCAATCGCGTCGCATTCCGACTATCGTCGAGTCACGACTTGCGACTTAAGCAAGTCAACAACTATAAGGAGTCTCTTAATGTTGTTTTGGTCTTAATATGGTCTCTCATACATATCTAGACCCTCTCGCAAACCAAACATACAGTCAATAAAGGAAGAAGTGCAAGTATAGCACGCAAACCGAGATAACGAAGGAGCGGGGTGTCACAGTTCAAGTATCGATAAGCGGAAGTAATTTATCAAATTTTCAATTCAAAATAAAAAGGAATTCAAATGAAAATTTAACAACAAAACGACTCGAGTGATCAACCATCACCAACCGTCTCATACCGATTGGAGACAGTAAATTATTCACAGAATCCCATGATCATAAAACAATTTTTAATTATTTACATCCGGATAACCATATACCACTAGCTAGGTGGTATTCGATAAGTTCGATCATTCAATAATTATGCTCACATTTTATGTGGCATTCGATAGTCATAAAAATCATTTAAATGATCATGGTAGAATTTCAAAGAAACGATAATCAAATTTCGCTACAAGGGTCATGCATCACAAAAATTATGCATCACAAAATTTTACATCGCAACAATCATATATTTCATGTAGGAAGAATAACTAACATGAAATTCAATAATTAAGTGAATTCAAACGTGAATCAATTCATGATTTTCGAAGAAGTACAATCGACGGAATTCAAATCAACTACCGACCCAAGTCGGCGTACGTTTAAAAAAAATATCGATGTCAATAAAATAATTGGAAGTCTAACGAAGGATAAACAAAAATCGAGACCATAAGAGGTATAATCCCTTACCTTGCCAAAGTGTGCACCTAGCAAAAGTTTCAGTTTACGACCGGAGTCTTAATTCGTCTTGTCCAAATCTAATTAAAATATAATACAAAATTAGAAATTCTTAATTTAAGGGACCTTCTAGTAACTTTTAATATTTAAAAACAAAATTAAAAATCCCTAAATATAAAGTTAATATAATTATAGAGGGTCTATTTCTAACTGTTGTAGCTTGAGGGTAAGTTTCTAAAAGTATAAAACTCGGTAATACAAACACCAAAGTCTAGGGACTAAATCTAAAATCTCACCACCAAAATCATGATTGGTTTGGTTTGTGGAATAGTTGTCTACCAATTTAATATTAATATAACTATATAATATTCTTACTCTCTTTCCTTATTCCAGCAAATACACACCTCTCCTTTATCTTATTTGTTCACTTTTCCTTCCTTCCTGTGATTTCAATCACTCTCTGCTTCATCTTCTTTCTTTCTCATTTTTTCCCCCATTCCCTTCCTCTCTGCTCTCTTCTCTCCCTTTTTTTTTATATCACAGCAAGCAAGACAAGCAAGACAACCCATCACTTCATCTCCCCCTCTCTAATCTCTTTCTTTTCTTTCTTAGCTCCAGTATGCACACACACACACACACACCAAAATTTATTTCTTAGTCTCAATAGAAGAATCAAACCTTGCAATTAGAACGAAAGAAGCAGTATCTTACCTCCGATCACTATTTGCGATTTCGTCTAACAATAATTCGGTGCGTTGTCGGTTCCTTCCACCCGGAGATCTCGCAAACAACTTCCTCCGTCGCCGTGTCTCCCTCTCGCCCGACCCCTCTGTAAAACTCTACTCAAAATTTCTGGCTCTTTTTTTTCAAAAGAAAACACCCGAGTGTTCGATTCGTTCTTATACACCCACACAATCGGTTCTCGTCCCTTGAATTTTCAGTCATCGTTTGAGCTTCCTAGGTACAGACTACCGATATCACTTCCTTCTTCTATTCATTTCATCTAATCTTATTACTATTATTACTATTATATTATTATTATTATTATTATTATTATTATTATTATTATTATTATTATTATTATTATTATTATTATTATTATTATTATCACAACTATTTATTATGAGTGAAGGAAACCCAAATTGGTGGGTCAAGCCCATCCTTAAAGTGGGCCATATAACTAACATCAAGCCCACTAAAATGGAATTCAAGTGTATTAGGCCTAACCCAATTCTAATAACTCCAAGTAAAAAAAATTAAGCACACAATAATTATTGATATTTGGTAAAATTAATAAAATTATTATTATTATTATTATTTTAAAGGAAAATTTGGGGTATTACATATAATTCTATTATTATAGATACAATTTTTTTCATATAAATCTTATAATGACTTTCCCGAACATATTTAAGAAAGTAAAACCATATTATTTTTTACTTTCGAATAAAGTTTTAGTGTCTCAACCGACTAAGGGTATTTTTGTCATTTTATAAAATATTGGACGACATTTGTAACGATCCTGGTAAGTTGGGGAAAGTCATAAGAAAATCAAAATACAAGACGAAATGAATAGAATTAAAAAATGTAGGTCCTAACTTTAAAATAGGTACAAGTCAAGGGATCAAACTATTTTTTAATTATACATTGAATTAATTAGTTTATGACAAATTTACTCTTTTGGCCTTAATTAATGGTGAGTGATTTATTAAGTTAAGATATATGTTTGTCCATACATTAAGTTCTACAAGACAACCTAGACTTTTATAGATAGTTAGGGATAGTGACGAAATTGCATATATCTTTAAAAGTATAATGACAATTTCGCTAGAAACATAGTACAGTGGCAAAATGTAACAATTAATCAAAGTACAATGGTAAAATTAACCATTTTTTCCCGAAAAAGTTAAATTTTTATTTGATTTGATTCATTTTTTAATTCTTTAGTCCTTCCTTCAAAATAACTAATTTGCAAAACTCATCATTTATAGACACATCACCACACAACTTTGAATTTTACATTTTACAAACTCAAATTCATTTTTTTTTGAATTTTCAAATATTCAAATTGAAACCAAAACCCATGTGGATATTTGAAAATATAATATTTAGAAATTTCACAATGTTGCATTTCATCTAAACTACCACTGTCATCCTTATAATTGCCGCCACCACCGCCCCTAACACCATCATCCCTAAAGTCGTCAGTATTATTATCACCACCATCAAGAAATGCATTTACCTCGTCTTGTTCAAATAGAGACATAATCTTTACAGCTTCCGATTAGTCGAACTTTTTTTTAGAACGTCTCTCATTTCTTAGTTCCTATCCACTTTCGGTATCAAATTACTAAGTAAGGAAATAATCTAATTAATTTTAGGATAGACTACTTGAAAGGATGTCGGTTGGTGGCAGTATCTTCCAATAAAATGAGTGTTACGGTAGAAGAAAAGAAAGTTGAAAGCCAAGGGAGGGGATTTGAGAGATTCTCATACGTAACTACATCGGGTCCTATGAAGAGGAGCAAGAAAGTTAAGAACAAAAGAGGTTTGAGATTTGGAACGCAGTTATAGAGAGAAGTTAATTATTTGAAACCAGTTATTTGTGATTACTACAATTGATCTTGTTTGTAATATCTTTAAGTTTGAGACCAATATGATAGTTTTTAAGGATGCTTGTAGTAGTCTGAAAATTCAAAAAAGTATACTGTAGATTTTAGTTTTTTTTTTCTAACAAAACGCACAGATTTATCAAATGGTTATTCCTTTTTTTTTCATCTTCTTGACATTATGACACATTTTTTTTCCCATTGCTCTTATTTTATTCATGGGTAATAACGAAACATGCTACAAATTTGTTTAATATCTTGATATTCACCAACAATTCCATCATTATAGATACATTGTTTCATATAAATCTAATAATGTCTTTCCTGAACATATTTACGAAAATAAAACCATATTATTTTTTACTTTCGAATAAAGTTTTAGTGTCCCAACTTAGTAAGGTTATTTTTGTCATTTTAGAAAATATTGGGCGACATTTGTAACGATAATGGTAGGAGGGGGAAACTGATAAGAAAATCAAAATACAAGACGGAATGAATATAATTAAAAAATGTAGGACCTAACTTTAAAATAGTTACAAGTTAAGGGATCAAATTATTATTTAATTATTCATAGAATTAATTAGCCTATGAAAAATTTACTCTTTTTGTCTTAATTAATGGTGAGCGATTTATTATATTTATGGATTTTTTTCCAATCATTATTGTTTGGCATGGTAAATTTAAGTGTATTGCCCTTAACAAAACAAATGGTTCTTCATTTTTTTCATCGTCTTAACATTATGACAAATTTTCTTAACTCATTTCTCTTATTTTATTCATGGGTAATAAATAAATAGGCTACACATTTGCTTAATATTTCGATACTCACCAACAATTCTATTATTATAGATACAACTTTCTATATAAATCTAATAATGTCTTTCCCGAACATATTTAAAAAAGTAAAATCATATTATTATTTAGTTCGAATAAATTTTTACTGACTCGACTGAGTACGGGTGTTTTTTTTCATTTTTGAAAATATTGGGTGACATTTGTAACGATAATGGTAGGAGGGGGAAACTAATATGAAATCAAAATATAAGATAAAATGAATAGAAATAAAAAATGTATGATCTAACTTTAAAATATGTACAAGTCAAGGGATCAATTTATTATTTAATTATTTATGAAATTAATATGACAAATTTACTCTTTTGGCCTTAATTCATGGCAAGTGATTTATAATATTTTTGGCAATTTTTTTCTTATCATTATTGTTTGGCATGATAAATTTATGTGTATTGTCATTAACAAAAGACACAAATTCATCAAATGGTTTTTCATTTTTTTCATCTTCTCACCATTATCACACATTTTCTTTACTTATTTCTCTTATCTTATTCATGCGCAATAACTAAACATGTTACAAATTTGCTTAATATTTCGATACTAACAGACAATTCTATTACTATAGATACAATTTTTCATATAAATCGTATAATGTCTTTCCCAAACATATTTAAGAAAGTAAAACTATATTATTTTTATAGTTTCGAATAAAGTTTTAGTATCTCAACTGAGTAAGGGTATTTTTGTCATTTCAAAAAATATTGGACGATATTTGTAACGATCTTGGTAGGTGGGGGAATTGATAAGAAAATCAAAATACAAGACGAAATGAATAGAATTAAAAAATGTAGGACCTAACTTTAAAATAGGTACAAGTCAAGGGAACAAACTATTATTTAATTATTCATTGAATTAATTAGTCTATGACAAATTTACTCTTTTGGCCTTAATTAATGGTGACTGATTTATTAAGTTAAATGGTAGATTTGTCCATACATTAAGTTGTAAGAGACAACCTATACTTTTATAAGTATTAGATTAGATTAGATTAGATTAGATTAGATATTAGATATTAGATATTAGATTAGATTAGATTAGATTAGATTAGATTAGATTAGATATATAGATTAGATTAGATTAGATTATATTAGATTAGAGTAGATTAGATAGATTAGATTAGTTTAGATTAGATTATTGTTTGGCATGATAAATTTATGTATATTGTTATTAACAAAAGACACAAATTCATCAAATAATTCTTCATTATTTTCATCTTCTTGACGTTATAACACATTTTTAAAACTTATTTCACTTATTTTATTCATGGGTAATAATTAAACATGCTTCAAATTTCCTTAATATCTCGATACTAACCGACAATTCTATTGCTATAGATTAAATTTTTCATATAAATTTTATAATGTCTTTCCCGAACATGTTTAAGAAAGTAAAACTTTTTTTTTTTTAGTTTCGAATAAAGTTTTAGTGTCTCAACCGAGTAAATGTATTTTTGTCATTACAAAAAATATTGAGCGACATTTGTAACAATCCTGGTAGGTGGGGGGAATTGATAAGAAAATCAAAATACAAGACGAAATGAATGATAAAATTAAAAAATGAATGGCCTAACTTTAAAATAGGTACAAGTCAAGGGATCAAACTATTATTTATTTATTCATTGAATTACTTAGTCTATGACAAATTTACTCTTTTGGCCTTAATTAATGGTGAGTGATTTATTAAGTGAAAGGGTAGGTTTTGTGGCAGCCCAACCCGGACTCCAATGCGGAATCCCAAGGTCGTGCCACCAAGACAAGCTAAAAGATGGACAAGCACCTGCTAAGCATAATGATGTGAGTCAAGAGTTGAGCCATCAAGCTCAAAACAGGAGTGTAAGGCCATAACGGCGATACGGAATAATAAAAAAAAATCAACACCTGTAGAAGCGAATCATAAGTGGGACCAAAGCCTATAATTAAAAACCAAGGAATACAAGGCTGAGAGATAACTATTTCTCGACAAATCTACGACGCGCGTGACGCAACATTGCGCACGGGCAACAAACCATCGGCAACCAAAGCCCGGCAAAGCAACAAGATCCCAACCTGATAAACAACCACTCAACGGCTATAACATGCCGGAGGGACAAATCATCTAAAAGAATAAAAGATTAAATACTAGACAACTAAACCAAAACCTCGCAACTAAAGTTGATGGAGATAACTTCAACAAAACTAGAATGTGCGAGCTAAAACCTTGCTCGGGAAGGCAACAAAAAAACCTCTAAATAAATACAACAGCTCGACCAAACAAGCCGACTCCAAAAATAAAACGATTATAAAGTACTAACATAACTACTCAAGCAAAGTTTACATAACTTTACATCCGTCTCTCACAAGATAATAAATACAACAATAAATCCAAGCTATTGCCCGGAAGACCACCTGCTATAAAACTTGCACCAGCCGCAACGCCAGCACTAACCTAACGAGCTCACCGCACACTAAGGAAAACAAACACACGAGTGAGTCATAATGACCCGAGAAGTTACTAAATGCAACTGTATGACATATCATGTCATGGCATGGCATAATGCACCAGTAAAAAAAAATACAATCGTGGCATCATAATAATAATGTACCAACAATAATCATGTATAACCAGAATATGGGCCCAGTCCTCAATAATAAAACCATGGGTCCAACCCTCAAATGATCACAACATGGGTCCAACCCTCAATGATCACAAATTTGCACTTAGCACGTTATTCACATAAGTGCGAGTATTAAACATCACAATAGGATATGTTATGGGCCCGGCCGCTACGTAGCTCCTGCAACAAAAACACTGTTAACCCAATATCGTGACTACGATGCTTGTGACTTCGCATCGATATACCGAACTCCGCCGGCTAATAGCAGCCTGTGGCGCACGTATTGTTACGGCAAAGGGGCTACTTCCCCATTGCGGCCAACAATGGAGGGGTGTGTGAGGTCCCAGGTGCGACGATCCATAGCGAATCTGAATCGGGTCGATAGGCGATGTATCGTCCCACCGACATAAAAATCATACCAAATAATGCCAGCTGGACTCAATGCAATGCACAAGTAGATATTTACTCGTCAAGACCAAATAAGGATCGAATTCGACAAGAGCGAACCCGTCCGACCAAATGATCAAGTATGTATTTACTCAATATAAACAAATAAGGAATGAATTCGACAAGAGCGAACTCATCAAATCAAGTAGGACATAAAGCTCTACACACCAATTTAACAATGCACATATTTGCACGTACTCAATAAATCCAACTAACTTATAAGTTTAGTATAAGAACCACATATTGAACTACTCATAATCCTCAAGTCATCACCCATTCAAAAGTAGCATATAAGCTCGAGAAATCACAACATGAGGTCTACCATAGTCCTCTACTCAGGGTTAAAACAAAGACTATTATTTAGTCTATGAACAACCATTAATCAAGACTTAGTATTAATTCTATTCATAAAAGCATAACAGACTCAACCATAGTCCTAACTGTCGTATATAATTGACATCCTTAAAACCAATCTCAAGGGTACTAAAACTAAGCCGTAGTCATATCCTCGCAAGTGCTTTCACGTGCACGCGACCAAACTCCTTAAAAGAGAACTCATTCAAATAATCATTTATTAAAGGCATACAAGAACATAGGTTGGTCTCTAAATGTTGAGGCGCCCGCCTCAACATCAGATACACACTTACGGGATTTTTCCCCTGTTTTGATGTTGAACGACTTATACACCCAAACCCCCTATCTAAACCTTTTCTAAACCCCACTTAAACCTCCCTAACCCTCCTTACTTATACCCTAACATCTCTAACAAGTTTTATGGGTGGATTAGTAAGTGATTGAGTGGATTAATTAAGCCCAAATCAGATTTTTAAGACACCACATTGTGGTGACACTTGTCCCACTCATTTTTAACCCCCTTTTAAGCCACAATCTGAGAGTTTGATTCTCATTTCTCTCCTCCCTTCTCCAAAAACGGGACTAGCTTCCTCCATGGTTCCTCCTTGAGTTCTTGAAGGTTTCTTCTTGGTTCCCATAGCTCCCTTCCTCCATTGTTGAAGCCAAGCCATAGGATTGAAGAGCTTGTTGAGAGGAGCATTTCCAACCGATTAATCTTTTCATTTACTTTCTTGGGTGTAAAATACTTGTAAGTTACCTCTTCTCTCTTTGATTTTGTACTCATTGATCCTAAGGAAAACAAACTCTATGCTATTTGAGGTCAATGAGTACACATACTTGCTTTGTGTGATTTTTAACTTGTGATTTGAGCATGTGAACTTGTTAAAAGCATATGTAGGATGACTTCTATGATTGTTGAAGTATATTGTTACTCCTCATCTTGTGTTTCTAGGATTGTTAGCATGCTAGAAATCATGTTTACATTTTATTTGGGTTTATTATGAAAGTAGGCATAAGTTTGGGAAATTGGATGTGTGATCTCACTAGATAATATGAGTATGACCATTTAATTGAGATTAGGTGATTTGTAAAATGGGTATAAGATTATGTTGAGTTCTATGGATTTAAATCTTAGGAATCTAGTCCGAATGATTTTTGGGAAAATTGTTATAAATGTGAATGATATGTTAATTTGGGGATTTATGAAATAGGTATTTAATGATGTGTGATATTAAGACTCAATGGAGTTGTTTTAGGTTCAATATATGATGGTGAGCCTTAGGTTAAAATCCTACGATGTTCGGGTTTGGTTGGTTTTGATTATGAGTACCCGAGCATCTTGAATTGTGTCCCATTTGTGACACCCACGATATAGAGGCTTATTGGGGATTTATTTAGAGCGTGCTCGTTCGGGCACGGAGCATTAGAGACCAACCTATGATCTCGTATTACCTTAAGAAATTATTATTTGAATGGGTTCTCTCTCAGGGAACTTGGTCGCGTGCACATGAAAGCACTTGCGAGGATATGACCACGGCTTAGTTTGGTACCCTTGAGATTGGTTTTAAGGAAGTCTAATATATACGACGGTTGGGACTATGGTTGAGTCCGGTGTACCGTTAAGTGTAGCTAAAATGCTAAGTCTTGATTTATGGTTGTTCTTAGACTAAATAATAGTCTTTGGTTTAATCCCGAGTAGAGGGCTATAGTAGACCTCACATTGTGATTTCTTGAGCTTATATGCTACGTTTGATTGGGTTGTGACTTGAGGGTTATGAATACCTCAATAGGTGGTTCTTGGACTAAACGGATAGGTTGGTTGGATTTGTTAAGTATGTACAAATATGTGCATTGTTAAATTGGTGTGTAGAACTTTATGTCCTACTTGATTTGATATGTCCGCTATGATCGGTCTTGGTTCTTGTTTGAGCATGCGATTAAATATCTACTTGTGCATTTCATAAAAGCCCAGCTGTCATTATTTGGATTTGGTATTTCTGTCAGGGTAGGACGATACATCGCCTATACAAATTGTAAGATCCGTATTCGCTATGAATCGCCGTACCTGGGACCTCACACACCCCTCCATTGTTGGCCGCGATGGGGAAGTAGCCCCCTTGCCGTAACAATACGTGCGACATTGGCTGCTAGCTAAATCGAATGATTCTCGATAAAAGTCGATGACATCACAGAGCATCGATGTTGCACGATAAAGTATAACATTGTGTATTGCAGGAGCAACACAACGACACTATTTGGGTACTTTCTCTATCCCTTATGTGGCTTACTATGAGCACTTATATGAAAGATAACGTGCTATGTGATTTATGAAGTTTATGATACTTGATGTCTTAATACAAGTTTATTGTTGGTATACGATTAAGATGCCATGATTTTATATATGCTTGTGCATTATGCCATGCCATGTCATGTTATGCCATACAATTGCATTTAGTAACTTACTGGGTCATTATGACTCATTTCGTGTGTTTGTTTTCCTTAGTTTTTGCAGTAAGCAAGTTAGTGCGCGTTGCATCTTCGGGCGCTTGTCGGATAGCAAGTGGTCTTCCGGGCAATAGCTTGGATTATTATTATTATTATTGTATTTATTATCTTGTGAGACACGGAGGTGAAGTTATGTAAACTTTACTTGGGTAGTTGTTAGTAACTTATTATTGTTTTATTTTGGGAGCCGACTGGTTCGGTCGAGCTATTTTGTATTTATTAGAAGTTATTCCGTTGTCTTTCCGAGCAAGGTTTTAGCTCGCTTATTCTAGTATGGTGTTATGGTTATTTCCGTCTCCGACAATTTTAGTCGAGAGACATTGGACTAGTTGTTAGTAGTTAATCTCTTATTCCTTTAGTTGATCTGTCCCTCCGGCATGTTATAGCCGTAGAGTTGTTGTTTATCAGGTTGGGTTCTTGTTGCTTCGCCGGCCTTAGGTTGCCGATGGTTTGTTGTCTGTGCGCAATGTTGCGTCACGCGAGTCGTAGATTTGTCGAGAGATAGTCGTCTCTCAGCCTCGTATTCCTTAGTTTTTAATTATGAGCTTGGGTTCCACTTATGATTTGTTTCCACAGATTTTAGTTTTTGGTTATTCGATTTTGCCGTTATGGCTTTACATTCCTGTTTAGAGTTTGTTGGTTCACCTCTTGACTCGTACCACTACGCTTAGCGGGTGCTTGTCCGTCTTTTAGCTTGTCTTGACAGCACGACCTTGGGATTTCGCATTGGAGTCCGGGTCGGGCTGTCACAAACCCAACCCGAACATCATAGGATTTCAACCTAAGGCTTACTAACATCTTATTGAACCTAAAATTACTCCATTGATTCTTAATATCACATATCATTAAATACATATTTCACACATCCCCAAATTAACACACCATTCCAATTATAACAAATTTCCCAAAATCATCCGGGCTTGATTCCCAAGCCTAAGAATCCAAAAACTCATCATAATCATAGTCAAACGAAACCCAAATGTCGAAGGATTTCAACCCGAGTTCATTAACACATTATTGAACTTATTACGACTCCGTTGAGTCTAAATACTAGGTTTCATTATTTACACACTTCATCAATCTCGACAATTACACCCACTTCAATTAACAACAATTTCCCCAATAATTCGGGCTTGATTCTCAAGCCCTAAAATTCATAACAAAACCGAACATAAATCATATCCCATATCATAAATCACATAATTTCAATTAAACGATCCTACTCATGACATCTAGTGAGTTCACACATCCAAAGCCTCAATCATAGGCATACTTCCATAATAAACCCAAATAACATATGGACATGATTTCTAGCATGCTCATAAGCCTAGAAACACAAGATGAAGAGTAATAATATACTTCAAAAATCATAGAAGTCATTCTACAAATGCTCCTAACAAGTTCATACTTCCAAAAATCCCCAAAAATGGGCATACAAAGCATATCAAGTGTTCATTGCCCACAAATAGAACATAGGTTGTTTTTCTTAGGGCCAATGAACCAAAATAAAAAGAAGGTAACTTACCTAGCTTGAGTGAAAACTCAAGAGAATCAAAATCCGAACGGTGAAGTTGTTCCACTCGTCAAGGACATCAAGAATCCGAAGTTTGGCGGCAATCGGAAGGTCGGATCTTCGTGGATCGGAGGAAGAATAGCTAGGGCTCAAAGATTCAAGTATCCCACACTCTCTCCCTTAATACGTCTGATTTAGAAGGAGGAAAATGAAGAGGTTTGGCTGAATTTGGGAAGGGTTAGTGTATATATACTTCCACAAACAATAAGGGCACAAAGGTAAATTCCTAGGTACAATTAGTGATTGTTATTTGTAATCAATTCTTAATCAAACCTTAATCCACTCCCCAAACATGTTAGGACATGATTAGGACTTATTATGGGTGTTAGGAAGGGTTTAGAAGAGGTTTTGGATAGGGGTTTAGTAAGGGTACGATCGTAATCGACCAAAGTTGCAGAAAATCCTCGTTTTGCTGGAAATCGTTTTTGTTCGGTTGTGGAGGCCGAACCTCCTTCATAATGTTCGGTTCTTGGGGCCGAACAATGCCCAAGATGTTCGGTTGGCATGGTGGAACAATTCCTCAGACCATACGTTAGGTCAAACAGGTCCAGATTTGCACGTATAACGCATATAAGGCATAAACAACTCAAATAAGCAATGGAAGGAGACTTTAAGGAAAGTCTAAGGGCTAATGTAGAAGCTTGAATACTTCTAGAAAGTTGAATAACAACTAGGGAAATAAGAACTCCAAAGGAGAAACGATTACCCGACTCAATCCCCGAACTACGCGAAAGAGACGAGTGTTATCTCAAAAGCTTCCAAATCACTGATTGACTTAAGGAACACCTCCAACTTGAAGTCTATTACATCTAAACACGTTAATAAACCATCATATAAAGGTCTAGGAACAAACCGAGGTCACGGACGCAAAACGCAAACAAACTCTCAATCGCGTCGCATTCCGACTATCGTCGAGTCACGACTTGTGACTTTAGCAAGTCAACAACTATATGTCATCTCTTAATAGTGTTTTGGTCTTAATGTGGTCTCTCATACCCATCTAGACAATCTCACTAACCAATCATGCAACCCACAAAGGAAGAATTGCGATTATGACACGCAAACCGAGCTAACGAAGGAGCGGGGCGTTACAGGTTTGTTCACACATTAAGTTGTAAGAGACAACCTACACTTTTATAAGTACATAATATATATATATATATATAGTTAGATTAATTAATGGTGAGTGATTTATTATATTTATGAATTTTTTCCAATCATTACTGTTTGGCATGGTAAATTTATGTGTATTGCCCTTAACAAAACAAATGGTTCTTCATTTTTTTCATCTTCTTAACATTATGACAGATTTTCTTAACTCATTTCTCTTATTTTATTCGTGGGTAACAACTAAATATGCTACAAATTTGATTAATATTTCAATACTCACCAACAATTCTATTATTATAGATACAATTTTTTATATAAATCAAATAATGTCTTTCTCGAACATATTTAAAAAATTAAAATCATATTATTTTTTAGTTTCGAATAAAGTTTTACTGACTTGACTAAATACGCATGTTTATTTTCAGTTTTGAAAATATTGGGCGACATTTGTTACGATAATGGTAGGAGAGGGAAACTGATAAGAAAATCAAAATACAAGATGAAATAAATAGAATTAAAAAATGTAAGATCTAACTTTAAAATATGTACAAGTCAAGGGATCAATTTATTATTTAATTATTAATGAAATTAATTTGACAAAAGGCATGAAAAATTTATGTGTAATGTCATTAACAAAAGGCACAAATTCATCAAATGATTCTTCATTTTTTTCATCTTTTTGACATTATGACACATTTTCTTAACTTATTTCTCTTATTTTATTCATGGGTAATAAATAAATATGCTACAAATTTGCTTAATATCTCGATACTAACCGACAATTCTATTACTATAGATACAATTTTTCATATAAATTTTATAATGTCTTTCCCGAACATGTTTAAGAAAGTAAACTATATTATTTTTTTTAGTTTCGAATAAAGTTTTAGTGCGTCAACCGAGTAAGGGTGTTTTTGTCATTTCAAAAAATATTGGGCGACATTTGTAACAATCCTGGTAGGTGGGGGAATTGTTAAGAAATCAAAATACAAGACGAAATGAATAAAATTAAAATATATATGGCCTAACTTTAAAATAGGTACAATTCAAGGGATCAAACTATTATTTAATTATTCATTGAATTACTTAGTCTATGACAAATTTACTCTTTTTGCCTTAATTAATGGTGAGTGATTTATTAAGTTAAATGGTAGGTTTGTTCATACATTAAGTTGTAAGACACAACCTACACTTTTATAAGTACATATATATATATATATATATATATATATATATATATATAGTTAGATTAATTAATGGTGAGTGATTTATTATATTTATGGATTTTTTTCCCAATCGTTATTGTTTCGCATGGTAAATTTACGCGTATTGCCCTTAACAAAAGAAATGGTTCTTTATTTTTTTCATCTTCTTAACATTATGAAAGATTTTCTTAATTCATTTATCTTATTTTATTAATGGGTAAAAACTAAATATGTTACAAATTTTCTTAATATTTCGATACTCACGAACAATTCTATTATTATTGATACAATTTTTTATATAAATTTAATAATGTCTTTCCAGAACATATTTAAAAAAGTAAAACCATATTATTTTTTAGTTTAGAATAAAGTTTTACTGACTTGACTGAGTACGGGTGTTTTTTTTTTCATTTTTGAAATTATTGGGTGACATTTGTAACCATAATGGTAGGAGGGGGAAACTGATAAGAAAATCAAAATACACGACGGAATGAATATAATAAAAAAATGTAAGATCTAACTTTAAAATAGGTACAAGTCAAAGGATCAATTTATTATTTAATTATTCATGAAATTAATTTTCTTATGACAAATTTACTCTTTTGGCCTTAATTCATGGCAAGTGATTTATAATATTTTTGTTAATTTTTTTCCAATCATTATTGTTTTGTATGATAAATTTATGTGTATTGTCCTTTAACAAAAGGCAGAAATTCATCAGATGGTTCTTCATTTTTTTCATCTTCTCACCATTATCACACATTTTCTTTACTTCTTTCTCTTATCTTATTCATGGGTAATAAGTAAACATGCTACAAATTTGTTTAATATCTCGATATTAACCGATAATTTTATTACTATAGAAACAATTTTTCATATAAATCAACTTATAA